>JASTWQ010000176.1:0-415397 GCA_035220615.1 Leptothorax acervorum | reverse complement strand
TACCGCTTGTCATCGTACGGACTCAGAGCGATTTTTGTCTTGGACACTGTACGCACTTGGTGCAGTTTTGATCTTATACACGACTGGCGACGAGTCATTTCAATCTCGTCGTTCAGACATCGCGTGTAGTGGTCGAACGTTATAGTACGCGCTACGACGTTACTCTTGACACCTTTTGCTTCTTAGTGTCTTTTTTACCATCGACTCGCAAGGCGTACATTTTCGCCCTGAGTCCGACGAATTCGGTCATGATCGCGCCGTTATTTTCGTCTTTCATCAAGCCCGGCACTTTCTTGTTCTCAAGCGGTATACCGTACGCGTTGTCAACCGGGTAATCGCTCGTATCAAACCTAGCGATATCACGTTTTATGTTATCGTACACATCCTCGCACTCTATATGGTAGATCAAACTGTCAGTGTCGGTGTACATAATTTTACATTTGTCGCTATACAGAGGAGACATGTACTCATGATGAAATTCATACAAACATATCTTTGATATGTCGAGGATGCACATGCCTACGTAGATCGGTTTGTTAAATTTTACTTCGAGTTTGCGCATTTCTATTGCAACCAAATTTTCCGAAAATATACTTCTACTATGGAAATTTGGTTTAGCGATCATTGCCTCCGCGCCGTATCTATCCTCCCATTGAGTCAATAATTTTACATCTACATGATTCCGCACATTCTCCATCGTTTTTCCCGAAAACTGCGTTATTCATCAGTTTATATAAATTTTTTTCGAAATCGTTTGTCGCGCGCGTTCTAAATCGGGTGTTTAATTCGATGTAATCGCGGAGCCATGGAGATTGAGCGAATTGCAATACGCGATGTATATTTGTAACTCGAAGGCCATGGCGCGTGCATTGCTGAAGGTTGCGATAGTGTATGACGTAGCGCTTCTTATCGCACATAGTTGCAAGGAGCTTGACCTGCCGCTTGCCTGGCGGCTTATTGCGCGTCGGACAGAACGGTAGGTCAGCGTGCGCGTCGTGTTTATTTTGTGGATACTCCAGATCGACCTCGAGAATATAACCTGTGGGCAAATTCGTATCGATCGCGCTAAAATCAAAATTCGAAACGTCTTCGATCCATCGAAAATCGGCGTATGGTAGTGGTTGGCACATTACCCAACCGTACAAGTTGTTTACATCGAAATACATTAGGTACGACGATGGTTTCGATAGATCGTACGACTGCATGTATTTGTTATTGGCTCGCGCGTATCTGCCTGAACATTGACTCATTCCGCCGCGAATACCGCGTTCGATAAACATAACCATATCTATATCGGTTAGCAGTTCGAAATTTACACGAGTATGCTTCAACATGGCGTCCCATGTGAAACCTGGCAATGTGTAGTAATAAGCGGGGTCTAGTCCGTAACTTTTGATGCAACTGTCACGGAAATTTTCGAAAACGTCGGCCAATAACAAGACATCTGTTTTTAAATACAGATCGCTGTATTCTCCCAAGGTTCGAACAAAGAACCGCTGCCATACGTTCACGGCGTGCGCGTAATCACTCTCGGATACAGTGTCACCGACCAATGAACTGTAAAATGATTCGCGTGGTGGTAAACGCGTGTCCTGCAACTTGTCCACGCAATCCACGTATTCGTAAGGAAAGACGCCTTTTCGCGTCAGTAGTTCTAAATCGTGGACTGATAATTCGGAAAATTTTGAACGTACAATTTTTTATTTGTCCTTATCGAGGAAGGATGCCAATTTTTCGAGACTAGTGTTGAGAAATTTTAACGAATCGATGAACCGTAACTTTATATTGTTTCGCGAATCTGATTTATCGGCTGTGTCTTTAACGTTTTTCGTGAACGAGATATATTTTCTTTAGTTAACGGTAGTACATCGATCGAACCTTCGAACGCGGCAGCTATTTCTTTTATGATAAAATGTGCGTCATAGCCAGATAAATTGTGAAAAACTATGGGAATGAAATATGAGTCTTTATAGTTGACATTGCAGTTTGAATGCGCGGGACCTCTGTACGGCCGGTCAGATGGCAATGATCGCGTACTCGCTCCTCGTCGTCGTTTAGTGCGAACGGTTTTTCGCAAATGTGGCAGTGCGTCGCGCTGTGAAACGCACGCCACTGTTCTTTCGAGAGCGTTTCCATGGGGACATTGGAGGATAAAATACCCTTTACGCGATGCGCTATTTCTTCGAGTTCGTTGGCGAACCACGCGACGCAATCCTTATCGCGGCGAAACCGATACGTACATAACGATTCGTCGTACGAGCACTGCACGTAGTATCCTATGCTAAATACCTCGTGGTGTTGATTCTCCAGGGTGCATTCGAGATCGGCGTACACGACGAACGGAAGCCGCTCCTTCCTGTTATAGTTGCGGAAGCTCAGCCATTTATCGTCCTCGCTCGGTAGTCGGATGGCGCAGTCGTTCATCTCACCGCAGTCTACCGTGTGCGATTGCAACTTGTAACTCGTGTGGAAATAGTGTAGACATCTGCAAAAAAAATTTTCATGCATTTCAATTTTTTAAATAAAAATATAAAATATCGTAAAATTTAATTTTTAAATGTATACTCACCGATCACAAAAATATTTCATGCCATTGTGTTTGTTCACTTGCGAGCTTACGAGGCGGGACAGGTTCTTTATCCACGCAAAATGTCCCACGTTGTAGTCTCGCGAGTCTTGCACGTACAGCAGATTGACGTGCTTTTCTCTCTTCCGATCGGTGAGCCGTATCGGTAGAACGGTTAGCGTTTTATGTCCCTCGATGGTGTAGACATTTATCGACACGTCATTGAGTCGTTCAAATGTACTAATTCCTTTCAGAGACATAGGAAACTCAATGTCTTGTACATTTAACACGGTTGTATAATGCGGGTATGAAGATTCCCGTTCCGCATGTATTTTGACTGGATACAGCGCGGCGACCACCGACCACGCGAAACACGCATTGTCCGTGGACCGGACGTTAATCACCGCTTTCTTCATCATTATCCCTCGCGGTAATTCCAGGTGACACCCCGCGCGCATAGGATCATATCTGTTGATATTAATTGTAAGATCGAGGATACGCGATAAGGCCCACCCGCTATCTCGCTCCTGGAACTCTTCGAGTTTCGCCAGTGTGGGTTCGATAACGTGTCGCTCGTACCACTCGCGCATATCGGATGTACGAAAGAGAGAATAGTTATTCGTGTTCATACTCTTATTGTCACGTTTATCGCCCGTCACAAACTCACCGTTGAACACGGTGTTCACTTTCACGCTGTTGTGTCTGTTTATAGCGTCTTGCACTTTCTCGAGCACTACACTAGCAGCGTCCACCATAAATTGTCGCGGTTCGATATAGTCTGTGTTAATCACCGCACCAGTCCGTATACGGTTTTCGAACGCGGCATCGATCTCTCGCCAAACGAGTCTTTCCGCGTTATTGCCGCCGCCACTACTGGTGCCCGCGACCACCAAATCACCACCGCTGTGTATAAAACGTCTGTTTAACTGAATTCTCGCACCCTCGAGTAGTCTGACATTCGACACCAATATATGTCTATCTCCTGGCCAGAGCCGCGGACGCTTGGCGCGACTATGCTCTTCGAGCTGTTCAACGGTTTCCTCGCATCGCTGTGCCCACGTGAAATACTCGCTCAAGGTAGCGACTTGGCGCGACTGCTCCAACAGTTCGCGCGCAATTTTCTTGAGGTTTTCCATGTTTTTTTGAGTTTTATAGTAATGTTTTTTTTTAAATCACGTCACACCTCCACGGAGCACTTGCACGCGACTCGGCCGCACCGTACACACGATCGTTTGTACTCTTGAACGTGATAGCGCATACACGTTAAATGATGAGCATCGAAGCGTGTGACATCTTTATACGTCTCCAGCAAGATATCAAAATTATGACGCTCATCATAACCTTTATAAAGTGTTTTTGTATGGCTAGAATTGTTCACACACGCACAAGTTAGATATCGCGAGGTGTCTATCACCACCACTTCGATATACCTCCCAATACCTGTATCAAGTTGAATGTATACAAACTTTGCGTGTCCCAACGCAATACATTCATCAATTCTGTCCGCCCATGAACCACCATTTTCTAGTAGGGAACTGTCATGTCTCCTAAGCAACTCTTCTTCCTGTAGTATAAACTCATCTCGCAATCGTCTATACACTTCGCGTCTCACGTTATAAGGCCAATCAAACGGAGATCCAGTGTCAATGACGACCCTTGGTTTGATTACACGTTCACTATTGGTTTCGTATACACCAAGTCCAAGGTTATGACATTGCACCTGCGATTCTTCAAAATCCTTGTTTAAAGTTTGGATAATATCATTATACTTGTGCACCCATTCCAACCAAGAGAGATCACGGCTGGTACAGTTGTTAGCTAAGGTGTAATATTTCGGCATGTTGCTGAAGTAAAGGCGCGCACTTTATGTCGTCTCTCTCACACTTCTACGGAGCACTTGCACGCGACTCGACCGCACAGTACACACGATCGTTTGTACTCTTGAATGTGATAACGCATACACGTTAACTGATGAGGATCAAAGCGTGTAACATCTTTATAAAACTCCAGCAAGATATCAAAATTATGACGCTCATTATAACCTTTATAAAATGTTTTTGTATGGCTAGGATTGTTCAAACACGCACAGGTTAAAGATCGCGAGGTGTCAGTCACCACCAATTTGATGCACCTCCCAATATAATGCATCAATGTCAATGAATACACTCTCTACGTGTCCACGCTTGATCTTGTCATAAATTTGTATTGTCCATTTATATATGTCCTTTGCACTGTAAAAGTCGTGATCGTCTTCTATACACTCATTCCGCATTCGTGTATACACTTCGCGTCTCACGCGATAAGTCCACCAAAAAGGATACGTAATTGCGCAGCTATAGACTTGCGGTTTACGTATGCGTTCAGTAGTTTCACATATATCGAGTTCATGGTCGCTACACTGCACCGGCGATGCTCGTTGTACTTCCGGTTCTCTTTGCGGATCCAGCTCGAGCTGCCATAAAATATAAAATATATCGTAAAACTCAATCCCTTTGCGTTGAGAGCGCTTCCTATAGTACTCGTCATGGTTAAATAAGTAACGTCTTCTCAGCATATTGCTCGCGTACACTTTATATTGTTCGATTCACGTCAATGTTTTTTTTCAATGTACACAAATTGGGCACATATTGCATGGAAAGATTTGATATACTGGAAGTCTGCAATTAGAGCAAGATCGACCTTCTATCGCGTCGTACAGCTCAATCACATGTTTTCGCACAACATACATATATCCGTAATCTGTGTCCGCTATTCTTACCATGCACGATGCACATGCAACAAAACTGCCACCCGTGGTGTAGTAACAATATATCGCGCAAAACTTGGTGAGTCCATTTAGCGAGCAAATTTCTGAGTGCGACACTATTTTTTCAGTGGTTTCAACAAGATCATCTCCTGAAAGGTCACTGATGTAGTCACTATCATCCGACAATGCGTGTTCTTCGTCAGATGATTCGTCTACTATTGCATCGAATTCCATTAACTCTTCATCTATAATTTCCATTAATTCTTCGTCGGGTAACTCATTTACTTCTACTCGTAGGTCTCGTACTATCTCTACTTGCTGCACCTGCTCTTCGTCGGACGATTCGGCTAAGTCTATTGTCTCTATTTCCATTAGATCGTCGTCGGACGACTCAGCCAAATCTATTGTCTCTATTTCCATTTTTTTCGATTCTCATAAAAATCATTTTCTACATCAAACACTTTGCATACACACATAAAAAACAAACCATCGAGTATCCACTTTACTTTTTTTCAAAGCGAACTATACTGACGCGCAGACTTCAAAATCATATACTGTGACTCTGACGCGCTTCACTCATTATTATATATTTCATCTATCATTCTTTTCTCTCCTTCCAACTGGAGCATCACGTATCGTTTCTTCTTCTATCTACTGCATAGCGTCGTCAGAACTATTGTTCTTTATATGCGTTACAGAAAGGTAATATGCCTTGGACGTTACGTTCTGCTTACGCGCTATTTTGTCCACAACGTCTAGCAGCCTGATCTCGGCGCTCGCTTTGTCATACGCACCGCTATAACCGAATGGATCTATTGCATAGTGTCATCAGATCTATTGTTCATTATATGCGTTACAGAAAGGTAATATCCCTTGGACGGTGAGTTCTGCTTACGCACTTTTTGTCTACAAATTCTAGCAGCCTGATCTCGGCGCTCGCTTTGTAACGCGCGACGCCGTAACCGAATGGCGTCGCGGAATATACCCCGATAAACAATAAAGAGGACACCAGAGGACATCGCGACGTTATACTCGAGCAATGTCGCGAAACTTGTCCTGACACGCAACCCTGATAAACAATTCTTCCTAGAAAAAAGTGATAAAGAGGACGCCAAAGGACATCGCGCCGTTATAACCGAGTGACGCCGCGAAACATGCCCCGACACGTTTACCGAAACCCTCCGATAAACAGGTCTTCGTAGAAAAAAATGATGATCATGACCGCGACACCGCGACGGTTAAATCATTCTCATCGAGACAAACATTTTTTATCACCGATATTTACTCGTGGATATTGTTTACATATTTAATCCGTCTGAACAATGCATTCGCTTCGCATTAAGCGACGTCATAATCGAATGATGCAGTGAAACATGCCCCAACACGTTCGCTCAAAACCTTGATAAACATCTTTTCTCAGAATACGTTCTAGAAGCATTAATCCCCCACCACGTCATAATTTTTAAAAAAGAGGTAGGGTGTTGCCGCGTATACGCTCCGTTAATTTTATGTGAACGGTCAGTCTTGTACAAACGGTCGACTTGTCATAACCGAGAGTGAAAAAAATGTACTCCGCTGCGGGAAGCAACAGTGGTGGCGCAAGCATGAATTATTATTACGTGCCGATTCCCGAAGCTGCTACTCCATCGATTCCCGAAGCTGCTACTCCATCGAATGCGAACAAGTAAGTTTCGTTTCATTTATAGAGTCTCCTATTTTATAATTTTTCCTATTTTATAATTTTTCCAATTTTCTTATTTTAAGACTCATCTTGTTCTTCATTCTACAGCACTTCGTTGGAGCGTCGTGCGGTGCGTCTATTCAACAGACGATACGCATTGACACCTACTGCTTACAAATATTTGGAAATTGGGGTCAGCGTCAGTCTGAAGCCTCCACATGAATCATCCTTTGTCGAATTGATCCTTGGCGACAACCGAGGAAATAAAATCGCGATGTCTTCTTGGGCGTGGAAGAAGATCATCGATAGACGCACGGATTTCGAGCGACTCGTGCAGTCAGCTGTCGGCCATGCGGTAAAAATTTCGGCTCTTCCATCAGACAACCTACTATTCGAAGTTGTACAAATGCGTGACGATAAACTTATAAAATTGTCGTCGGGCAATACTTCGTTGTACATGAAACCTGCGACTATTATGTTTTTCTTCGAACTCGAAGAATGCGTCGAGTTGGTATGCAACCACCTAGATGCGTGTGCGAGAGAGGAGATAGGAGCCTCAGCAAATATGGAAGTCTTCTACGAAAAAATCGTATTACTGAAATATGCGACGCCGTGCGTTTCTTGCACAGCCATAACTATCCCGATATAACGAATATTGTAGATTGTGAACTCATAGCGTATGCTATGGATGCAATTATGTATGTTGCATCGAAAGAGAAATCTGTTGATGTAGTAGATCTAGATGAATAAATGTATACCATATATCTAAAATATCTTTTTTACTTATTTAATTTTCCTTCCACATCCTCCTCATCTGTTCCTTATTAGACTTTTAAAATTAAAAAAAAATATAATAAGTATTTTTTAGGTCTGAATCACGACGTACTTTATTTTTCCGCTCGAGCGATATAAGCGTTACGTTCGCCACAACGTCGGCGCTCGATTCTGTAGTGTGAGACGCTGTTTGTTTACATGCGTGAAAAATGTCGCAACGCGCTCGCTGAAACATGTAGCGACGCGCTCGCTGAAACCTTGACAAAAGAACAAGTCTTCCTATAACGAAAATGATGATCATGACCGCGACACCGCGACGGCTAAATCATTCTCATCGAGACAAACATTTTTTTATCACCGATATTTAATCGTGGATATTGTTTACATATTTAATCCGCCTGAACAATGCATTCGCTTCGCATTAAGCGACGTCATAATCGAATGATGCAGTGAAACATGCCCCAACACGTTCGCTCAAAACCATGATAAACACCTTTTCTCAGAATACGTTCTAGAAGCATTAATCCCCCACCACATCATAATTTTAAAAAAGAGGTAGGGTGTTGTCGCGTATACGCTCCGTTAATTTTATGCGAACGGTCAGTCTTGTACAAACGGTCGACTTGTCATAACCGAGAGTGAAAAAATGTACTCCGCTACGGGAAGCAACAGTGGTGGCGCAAGCATGAATTATTACGTGCCGATTCCCGAAGCTGCTACTCCATCGATTCCCGAAGCTGCTACTCCATCGAATGCGAACAAGTAAGTTTCGTTTCATTTATAGAGTCTCCTATTTTATACTTTTTCCTATTTTCTTATTTTAAGACTCATCTTGTTCTTCATTCTACAGCACTTCGTTGGAGCGTCGTGCGGTGCGTCTATTCACCAGACGATACGCATTGACACCTACTGCTTACAAATATTTGGAAATTGGGGTCAGCGTCAGTGTGAAGCCTCCACATGAATCATCCTTTGTCGAATTGATCCTTGGCGACAACCGAGGAAATAAAATCGCGATGTCTTCTTGGGCGTGGAAGATGATCATCGATAGACGCACGGATTTCGAGCGACTCGTGCAGTCAGCTGTCGGTCAGTCGCTGACTATTTCGGCTCTTCCATCAGACAACCTACTACTATTCGAAGTTGTACAAATGCGTGACGATAAACTTATAAAATTGTCGTCGGGCAATACTTCGATGTACATGAAACCTGCGACTATTATGTTTTTCTTCGAACTCGAAGAATGTGTCGAGATGGTATGCAACCACCTAGATGAGTATGCGAGAGAGGTAGATAGGAGCCTCAGCAAATATGGAAGTCTTCTACGAAAAAATCGTATTACTGAAAAATGCGACGCCGTGCGTTTCTTGCGCAACCATTACTATCACTATGTAAAGTCAATTATATATAGTGAACTCATAGCGTATGCTATGGATGCAATTATGTATGCTGCATCGAAAGAGAAATCCGTTGATGTAGTAGATCTAGATGAATAAATGTATACCATATATCTAAAATATCTTTTTTACTTATTTAATTTTCCTTCCACATCCTCCTCATCTGTTCCTTATTAGACTTTTAAAATTTAAATACCGAGCGTATGATGCGCGAACGAAAGAAAGCGAATGGGATGGGTAGAGAGAACGCGAAGAGATGCGATATCGTAACTCTCAGATTACAATAACAGACCTACTGACCGACTTAACACTGCTTAGTCACACATAGTGACCCTCTGTACAGAGTCTGGACATACGCGATCGCAGCTCGGGCATCGTCTCGTTGGGCGCGGACACGGGCATCCCCCCCTAAATTAAGGTAGGATAACATTTTTTTTTTTTGTAAACGCGGATTTTCCCGCGAACGCGAACGCGAACGCGAACGCGAACGCGAACGCGAACGCGAACGCGAACGCGAACGCGAACGCGAACGCGAACGCGAACGCGGGCGGTGGCGGCGGCGGGCGCGAGCGGTGGGCGGCGGCGGCGGCGGCGGCGGCGGCGGCGGCGGCGGCGGCGGCGGCGGCGGCGGCGGCGGCGCGGGCGGCGCGGGCGGCGCGGGCGGCGCGGGCGGCGCGGGCGGCGGCGGCGGGCCCTAAACGCGACACCCCTCCCCCGCGCGCACCCTACGCGGCCCTAACGCGGCACCCCTCCCCCGCGCACCCTACGCGACCCTAACGCGGCACCCCTCCCCCGCGTCACGTCAACACCCCTCACCCTCCTTTGTAATTCGAGACGCCGCCTGTAAAACATCCACCCCCCCCCTTCCCCTCGCGTGACGTCATCCCTCTCGCCCTCGGTCTCGCCCTCGGTTACCCCCCCGTCCCTCACCCCCCCTCGGAGCTCCCGGAGTAGAACTCTCTTAGTCTTCCTACTCATCCCCCCCCCCCCCCGTAATCGACATCAGTATGTATAAACGGAGCCGGAAGCGTGACATGGGAAAGATTCCCCATCAGCTGTCACGATGTGCACGCGCGTTCGCGTACGCACTTGACGCATGTACCTATAGGGGAATTGTGCATAAAACAACATACTCGGGAAAAACGACATAGGCCGGTATTCATAGTCGGATCTTATATTCAAGATCGTCCTAAGTCTAGTCAAAGGCAGTTTTAAGACTCCATCCAGCCAATGAAATCACCGTATTAGCATCCTAAGATATTACATAAAACAGTCTTGAAATAAGATCCGACTATGAATACCGGTTATAGTGGTGGTTTGGCGCTTTATGTCGCTGCTAGAGGAGCGCTAGGGTATATTTAAACGTCGAAATCCATCATGTCTTTAACCTACCTGTTGCAAATTGGTAATAAGTGTTCGCTTGTGAATATAAATTTTGCCATTCATATTTTTTAAATACAATCTAACTTCTTAAATTATGGACATAAAAATTTTACTAGTAACCGGGCAAAATGACATACTAATCATTTTAAGCCGGCAACCGTATGCAATATTGCTCTGATATCTCCAAATATAAAAAGTGCCACAGCATGGCTTCATATGAGAAAACTCAATGATGAAACATAAAAAGATTAGATATCAAACAAAGAAATAAAGTAATAAGCGTATGTGTTCGATTTGGTCACGTGCCCAGGTCTCATTCAAGCCGGAGGTCTCCAGAAATTGTTGGAACATCCTTATGTTGTTAAGGTAAAAATATGTGTAAAATAATGTTATAATAATATATAACGAATAAAAATATATAATTATTTCACAAAGATAAGCAACTACTTCAAGCCTGTAAATTTATGTTGATTTTTGCAGGTGATTCACGATTGTAGAAATGACAGTGTCAATCTATACAATCAGTTCAAGATTATGTTAAAGAATGTTTTTGGTACGCAGGTACTTAGTATTCTTCGCTTTTTTATATTGAAATAATATATTATTACATTTGTATGAAATGGTAATATCTTTTATAGGCTGCGCACGCAGTGCTTCAGTTTCAAGAAACGGGGAAACCTGTGTACAAAGTTAAAAACGTTATCTGAACACTCTGTGCGATCATTATGGTGCTCCGTGTAATCCGCTGAAAGAACAATTGAAAAATATTTATCGTAAAGATCAACGTTATTGGTCTCGGCGACCCATGACTCGCGATATGCTAATTTACGCGAACAGCGATGTTTTAAGCCTTAATTGTACCTCAAGTTTATAATGCTATGTCTAGGTATAGTTTTATTCGCTACTTGTGAATAATGAATTTTTCTTATGATTAATGGGCTGCAAATTAATAACGATTTTTGTGTATTATTGACAGACTTATAAAGCCAGAAGTACAAGGTCTTTTTGCAGAGCTGTGCGAAGAACAGATTCAAATGCACATAAGACCGTCGGATGTAAAAGCACGTGAGAAGCAGCGAAAGGTCGAGACCGAATTGGCAGATCTGAAAAAGAGAATGGAAGAAGCGACGAATAAAAATATCGTATTGAGCAATCGTGAAATTCGGCTTCTTCGCTACTTGGATCTTACCGAAGACGAAAAGGAAAAGCTCAAAGGAAGTTATAAAGTTGCTAGAAAATTGGAAAAGCTAGAGAATATGGGCCAAGACAAGGCCGATAGCAGCGATGACGACGACGAGGATAAAACGGACGATCATGAGTATCACAGCTTGGAAAGCTACACATCGGAAAATTCTCACTCTGGTAAAATATCAAAATGACAATTTTTTGTTTAACATTTAGTATAAAAGTTAGAATACAAAATTATTAAAAATTTAAAATTGTATATATTTAAAGTGTATTTAAAGTATTTTTAAAGTATTAAAATTATTAAAATGTGTAAAAATATGGATTTTTTTTATATCATTAATGAGTTTTATGTAATTTGACGATCTAAAAAACAATTTTTTTAGGTGGTATATTGTCGCCACGGAACGCCGATACTCCAAGTCTAACCGAGTCAATGCAAATGATGGACGAAATACTCTCAGACGGTCGTATGGCCAAACTGGAGAAAATTGAGAAACTGGAAGCCATACTATCAGCTGTTACTAGCTCCGCGACTGACCAGCTTTCCACTAACAATACGGATGCGTCGCCTATCAAATGCGTCTGCATGTGTCAAGACGATAAGACCGACAATCCGCAGACGGATCGCCAGGCCCCTGGAATTAGTGTGGCTTGTCAAACGCTTAGTACAGGTGATATAGTATTTACTAGAGTTTTTGTCAGCGAGGAGGAAAAAGAGAGAGTTATAAGATTATTGTATTCGCCAAAAAAGTAGGTATTACAGCTGCTGTGAAAGTAGTAGAAAAGTTGCCATTTATAGTTTTTTTTTATAAAACGGAACGATTGCATAAAAGAATTTAAGTAGTTGAAATTTATCTATTTTATGTAATATATATAACAAGATTCATAGACAGCAGAACTGGCGAAACTCACAGAATGTTTTCTGACGTGTCTGCTTCCTTAAAAAAAAAGTGTCTTAAATGGATAGGCCTTGTTATACATGCCTTTCCAGATCTGACAGTATAATGATCAGATTTTTGGAAAAAAGGTTATTAATTTTTATCTAATAATTACGAGGATATCGTACGTTTATTATCTGCTTGAAGATTATCTTTCTTTTACGAGCGTTTAAGGAAGACCGAATCGTTTCAGTGACAAAAATAGTAGTAACAAGATATAAGCGCGGACAAGGTTTTAACAGCCGCAGTTCTTGTGATTTTTAACATACTTTAACTTGCGGCTTTTTATGTTTATCTCGGAATTAAAATGCTAAAAAGTTTTTAAAAATATTGTCTCTCTTTAGGCAAAATATACATACATGTACAAATATCAACAGAAGAATTGTACTGTTTATATAAGAGTAACGATTGCTGACGCTTTTAATAGCGTTGCGAAATTAATAAAAAATACATATCTCACGCTTGCAAAATATTTTTTATGTGAAGTACTGCATTAAAATCGCTAATTTTTAAGTTTTGTTCGGCCTAGTTTGCGTCACTTATCAGAAGGGACGAATTGTCGGCAGTAATAGGACATAACAGCGACTGTCTAACAAGTAAATGCGTTTTCCCACAGGATTTAAGCTTATGCACGCGAAATAAACGTATGCAGACCTCTTCCTTACATCGATTACAGATATAACTTATTTTCGTATATAGCTATACAAGTGCCAACTTAATATACAATATATACAATAAACGGATTAATACATTTTATATTTATATTTAACTAGCTGGTTACCCGGGCTTCGCCCTGGAGGACTTCTCGCCCTATTGTAGACATGAGTTAGTACATAGACAACAGAGGAAATGAACAATACGATGAAGAAATTTAAATCTGAAGCAATAGAATTGGAGCAAAAGTACGAACAAACACTAGCATAATTTTAATTCATCTTTATCATGTCATGAGATAATATTGTTCATTACAATCAAACGAAAGTTTATTGGAGTCAAAATCGATTTCAGCCGTTGCGTCAAAGAATGCGGTAATCCGAGTGTCAAAGTTATATTTGACGATGTATGAATGAAGGAAAGTTATTTAAAGCAGCGAATCGTTTGTATATTGAACAGTCTTTTTATTATAGCAGAGAATGTGCTGTACAGATATTAAGCGTCGAAGTTAACGAAACAGAAATAATTTGCTAAAGCAGAGAATAGTTGGTATATGAAAAGTACATATTTATATGCACGATGAATAGTTGCTATATAAATATGTATTTTTTATATACCAACTATTCTTTGCTTTAACAAATTATTTCTGCTTTGTTAACTTCGACGCTTAATATCTGTAGCAGAAGTAATTTGTTAAAGCAGAGAATAGTTGGTATATGAAAAGTATGCTTTGTAAGTTAAAGCGACGTCCACTCTGTACAGGGTTGGGAGGGGTGGATGCGAAGGGGGCCGCGGTGGCGAACATAGCAAACGGAGAACGACGTTTCTTAATTGTAAATTTTCAGCTTCGAGCTTTGCATCTCAATATCTCCGCATGTAGGGCACGTAGCGGAAAAATAAAAACACTTTTATTATACAAATTTGGTCCGAGCTATCCATTAAGCCTAGTTGAAACTTAATCCGCTCGCTAGTTATCGAGATCTCAAAATCTCGGGTACTCGCAACTCGTTGCGTCGCGTTAATAGAGCCACGGCGGTCTCGCTCCGCGCGTACTTGGCGCGAGACACTACCGTGTCTCTTGGTTACTTTGATTTTTCTAAGGTAAAGATATTACTTGGATTTTTTCAAGGTAGATTATCAACATAAATTATAATTTTATACAATAAGCAAAACCCGTTCGTAATTACCCCAGCTACGATTCGGCATTGCCCCGCGTGCGGCGGGTAACTCCGAATGGCAAAGTTTTGCTTTTTGTTTAAAATTGTTCATGTTGAAAATTTATAAATATTATTGTAATTTAAAGCCAAATAACTGGAGTATTATTTAAAATAGACTTCTATAATTGATAAATAATTGTCGGCTTTATTTAACTTTTCCCTTAGATGTTCGCGATTCTTCCACTCTCCCGTACCCTTAAAATTATTTTCGTTAATAACTTTATTGTGCAATAAGGAAGCAAAAGTTATCTTTTTAAAATTAATTGTTGGGTTGAGTATAAGAACCAAAAGAAAAATACATAGCAATAAATTTACAGGAGACACAAAGGGTTCTATAATTCACCCCTGAATCTAGATTTGCGCCATTAGAGGTTGATTAGGGCAAAATCCTGAATTATGTTTTTGAGCATTTGTATGGGTGACCTTCGTAAGCAAGAACCAAGTCGATATCTCATCGGGCCTAAGAGATATTGACGAATCCGTGAAAATACATTTTACCCCTTCTCACTCTCTTAGGGATTGAACTTTTAAAAGTTTTTAGTGGGTGCTTACGTCATGAGAGGAATACACCCCTCGAATTTCATGCTTCTATGATCAGGGGTTTGGGCTGGGCGTTGATGAGTCAGTGAGTCAGTCAGTCAGTCAGTCAGGACATTTTCTTTTATATATATAGATAGATTTACCTAAATTATAATTTTAAACAATAAGCAAAACCCGTTTGTAATTACCCCAGCTACGATTTGGCATTGCCCCGCGTGCGGCGGGTAACTCCGAATGGCAAATAAATATTAATATTATTTATCGTAATTTAAAGCCAAATAACTGGCGAGTATCATTTAAAATGCAGACTTCTATAATTGATAAATAATCGTCGGCTTTATTTAACTTCTTTCTTAGATGTTCGAAATTCTGCCACTCTCCCCTACAACCCTTGAAATTATTTTTGTTAATAAATTCGTTGTGGAATACGGAAGCAAATGTTATTTTTTTAAAAGTAATTGTTGGGCCGAGTATAACAACCGAAAAAATATTATTAATTAATTAATTTACAGGAGATACGAAGGGTTCTATAATTCACCCCTAAATTCAGATTTATCCCTTTAGAGGTTGATTAGGTCAAAATCCTGAAATACGTTTCTGAGCATTTGTATGGGTGACCTTCGTAAGCAAGAACCAAGTCGATATCTCATCGGGCCTAAGAGATATTGACAAATCCGTGAAAATACATTTTAACCCTTTTCACAACCTTAAGGGCCGAATTTTTAAAAATCCCTACTTAGTGGGTGCTTACGTCATGAGAGGAATGCACCCCTCGAATTTCATGTCTCTAGGTTCAGAGGTTTTGACTGGGCGTTGATGAGTCAGTCAGTCAGTCAGTCAGTCAGTCGGGACATTTGTCTTTATATATATAGATATAGATTAACAAATCTCTGAAAACACATTTTACACCTTTTTACCCCCATAGAGATTGAATTTTTAAAAATCCCTTCTTAGTGGGTGCTCACGTCATGAGAGGAATACACTCCCCGAATTTTATATTTCTAGGTTCAGGGGTTTGGGCTGGGTTTTTACATTAAACATTAGTGTTTGTTCTTTGTTCGTTAACTTACAATTAGTAAAAATATTAGTAAATATATCTTACTCTTAATTAGATTTAATTAAAGTCTACATTCATTAGCATATCGCAGCCAATACACATTCCAAATATGTATTACATTATTGCAAGGTAATCTTAATCTTAAAAGAAATTATTGAATATCAAATGAGAATTTACTAAGAATTTAAAATAATTTATTTAATTTACACTATTATTGCAATATATTTTAATACCATTGTATCTAGTTTTGTACGTAATTTAAAAAAAAATAATACTAAGGTTATAAATAATAATAAGATTTGAAATACTAAGATTGCAATTAAATTGATTTATTTCGAACGGCCGAACAAAGAACAAACACTATAATGTCTAATGTAAAAAGATATGTGTTCTCTCGTGTATTCTATTTGCATATATACAGGACATTTGATAACATCTAATTTGTTTTTAGTCTTTATCGCATAGAACATAGCACATGAATAAATTTGATTGTGTTTGCATATCAACATAAATTACAATTTCAAAGAATAAGCAAAACCCGTTCGTAATTAAATAAAGACATTTATAATTGATAAATAATTGTCGGCTTTACTTAACTTTTCCCTTAGGTGTTCGCAATTCTCCCACTCTCCCCTACAACCCTTAAAACTATTTTTGTTAATAAATTTATTGTGGAATACGGAAGCAAAAGTTATATTTTTAAAAGTAATTGTTAGGCCGAGTATAAAAACCGAAAGAAAAATGCACAGGAATTAATTTAGTAGATACGAAGGGTTCTATAATTCACCCCTGAATCTAGATTTGCGCCTTTAGAGGTTGATTAGGGCAAAATCCTGAAATACGTTTTTAAGCATTTGTATGGGTGACCTTCGTAAGCAAGAACCAAGTCGATATCTCATCGGGCCTAAGAGATATTGACAAATCCGTAAATATACATTTTAACCCTTTTCACACCCTTAAGGGCCGAATTTTTAAAAATCCCTTCTTAGTGAGTGCTTACGTCATGAGAGGAATACACCCCTCGAATTTCATGTTTCTAGGTTCAGGGGTTTGGGCTG
Organism: Leptothorax acervorum; assembly: GCA_035220615.1. Lineage (NCBI taxonomy): Eukaryota > Metazoa > Arthropoda > Insecta > Hymenoptera > Formicidae > Leptothorax > Leptothorax acervorum. The sequence goes on along the minus strand of JASTWQ010000176.1, from coordinate 398,198 downwards.
GGCGTTGATGAGTCAGTCAGGACATTTGTCTTTATATACCCCCATATGATAGAGTTGGTATGATTTGTAATTAATTGTTCTAATATGTGAGTAAGAATAATGTAGTTTTGTAGTTCAGAATACTAGCCAATTAAAGAAAGGATTATTTCTAAAAAGTTTATTTTTTATTTATAATTTTCTGTTACTTCTCAAACTAAAGAAAGAAATCAGCTTTTACAAACAACCTGCAAATATTAGTATAACTTTGTAAATATTCAGAACAGACCCAGATTTATATGAAATTTTTTGCTCAAAATGTCATCAGAAATGAGCTCCGTAAGTGGCGGTAACTCCTCCTCAATCACCCTGTATATGTTTCGATTCAATCAACTTTATAATAGGGGAATGTGTTTTGGTTATTGCATTTCAATAGCGTTAAACTCGCGTCTTGATAAACATTTATTTGCGTGTGATACTTGAGTAGCGACTAAATTATGAAGTCTAGTCCTCGTTGAAATTGCTATGAATTGAATTTGCTGAACTAGCCTCCCAAGCAAATAACTTGTGCGCACATATACAGGGTGTTTCAGGTCAAATTGGGTAAGGTTCAAAACAAAAAAGTTCCTATAAACATAGGTCCGGAAATGCTTTGTTAAAAAGTTATAGCTAATAAAAGTTTAAAAAATTACGTTTTTGGCAATTTTTTAAAAATAATTAGCTAATTGTTACACTGCACTAAAGCGAAGGCTACGGATGCGTAGAGTTTACAAAAAGATCATTAAATGTGGTTTTTTCAAGTTTCTGCTTTTTTCGTGGTTTTAAACTTATTTTCTTTTGAATGCATTATCAAAATTAAATAAAATTGGTGTAATTTAGTTTGTTATATTACTCATCAGATTTAATCTCGTTACTTTTTTCAAATAATTAAAGAGTTTTGAAGTTATTTTTAAAAATAATCATAAAACTTTATTTTTCGAAGTTTATTAGCTATAACTTTTTAATGAAGCGTTTCCGAACCTATTTTTATAAGAACGTTTTGTTCCAAATTCAATTTCCTATAAAACCCTGAAGTTGTATGAACCTGACTTGGAACACCCTGTCCTGTATATACCTAGGTAGTCTCATAATCTGACAAACGCAAAACATTCACAAATATTCAACACACAAATGCGAGCAGGCACACAAGTGCAAATTCGTGTAGACAATCGTATGGCCGCATCTTATAAATACGTATAGTCATAATTCTTATGGTAAAAAAATACATTATAGAAAACTTTAAAAAACATATTATAATTTTATTTAATATTTAGGAACATTTGGAGTATCTATACGATGCCGTACTGACATATTTGGAATACTTCGAAATCTATGCGAATTTCTCCTAAAATAAAAATAAGTTATTAAGATAAAATTACACTCATGTTCTTAAATTATACAATCCAATACTGCGCCGGACATGCATGTTGTCGTTTAAACTTGTTGATTTTTTGAAATTGTTACGTGAGTGTTCCTATTTGCTTTTCGACAAACTTTGACGAGCAATCTTACTATTAAAAGAAAAGATAAAAAGGAGGAAAAGATTAGATAGAGGTTTTCCCTGTCAAAAAAATTTTTTTGGCGCACGTTGCGACGCAATACTTTGATTATCATCTACGTGAATATCGATTGTAAAATCCTGGCAATACGCGCGGTGTGTCGAAGATTGTGTGTGTGTGTGTGTGTGAGTGTGTGTGTGAGTGTGCTTGAACAGCTACAGAGATCCACACTGGTATTGTAGGTAACCACCGCGATATCGAAGATCATGACAAAGAAGCAAATTCTGTCAGCAGAAAGAGATCGTAAAAGGAATAGCGATGTTCCAGTCGAAGCACCAACGTCGTGTTATGCAAATCTCATTTATATTATATTAAAGCCTAACATTTATTATAGATACGATAATTACACACAGGTAAGTTTTTTCAAGAGGATAGGAGGAAAGAAGAGCTATAATTTGCTCGAGGTACAAAATTATAAATACATGCATGAAACCAATCGATTAATTATGTTGACAGAGTTAACATAAAATCATTCGCTTACAGGTAACTGAGAATGCAGAGAGATACATCCGAATAAAAGAGAAATTCTATTTGTATGTGTATATTTTCATATAAATTAACATGCTCTCTTATAATGTAAGTTTATACAAATAAGAAACAATTTATAAAATATCATTTTTTAATTCATATTACACAGTCAAGTAGTGCTCATACAAGCAATTCTTAATACCTACATCGACGATACTTATTAATAGATATTTACATTATGTATAACATATCATTTTGTGTGTGTAAAATTTACACAAAACACTATCACTCATTAATTACATATACCTACTAATAATTTGATGATAATTACTCGTTCTCTCTCTCATTCTTGCAAAGCAAGAATGTTTATTTATGTAACATTTATGTTACATATTTTCCATTTGCACGCGTTACAAATCAAAAATACCTATAACTAATCATCTTCTTCGTGTATATCAACGTAAAAAAGAACATTCTGTTTCCCGGTTACATCAGAGATTTATATATTGTGTTTACAAATGTATACGATATATACAATATAATCTCTTCGATACTTCGCATGTGTCATCATCCAGTCAAAATATGCTACATACTTTTTTTAAATTAAAACTGTGGCATACGAGTTTGTGAGTATAAATTATTTATCTTTACATACTAAAATTAGGCGCTTACGATATTATAATCTCCCACGTTACTACGCGAGTTGTCATTAATAGATGCGGTGAAATATATGGTTAACAACACATCTGCACACCAAACATCAGTTCTGCCTCTTAAGCACACAGAGTGTCTCTTGGTTCAAAAGAAATGCAGATACGTTATTCCCACTGTGACGATATAAGCTACGCGCATATATCGTGGGGTGTACCCTGCAATGTGCTTAATCAACTGCTGCATCTCATGCGGACTTATCCACCTCGTCCTAGGAACGAAGGCTATGTCCTTTAAAAGGATTACGCCGTATCCTTATTGTCATCTCCCAACCTTAATGCCATAGATACCAAAGATAATATTTGGCAATCCTTTAATTTTCTGACACGTAACGTGTCCTTTAGTCCCTCAAGCGACTTAGGGACCTCAAACTTAGGAACACCAGAATATTATTCTGGAGTTGAAATTTTCAGAACATCATCTTGGTATCATGATGGTTCTGGCTGTTCGTTGTTCCAACGAACGTAGATGTGTGTGCGTGTGTGTATGTGCCAACCACATCTTCAATAAGAATGTATAAACTATATCCTCAATAAGATAAAAACTAAAAGTTGCGCTTTACATATACGCAACGCTAATATACGTATATCGCGAAAAAAATTAAATCCGTCGCGAATATTCTTCAATCGAATAATTTATACTCACATAATGTACGCCAACTCAGTTCAGTGAGCACCTACGTGCCTACCGACTTACAGACGCTTATGCGTCTATATCCTATATCTTATAACACTATAATTTACAATTTAAAAAACCTATTCAATGCAATTGTATCGTCAAATGTTATGTCAAATGACTAATTTTGAAAAACTGCTTATACTTTCTACAAAATTGCACTAGCTTTCTCTTTAAATATTGTTTGATATGTATTAAAATAGTCTGTTAATTAAATTATTATACTCGCGATTCTTCTATAAATCTAAACGTGTATGTAGAAATCTGACCTACTTTATATGTGCGCGTAATAAAATCTAGTTAAGAGGGGATACTCGCTGAAAAATAAAACAAACAGTTTTTGGAATTTTTTTCACATAAACAAAAAAATCCAGAAACTTGTTTCTAATATTTACTAAAATGAAAGGGCTCTGATTAGAACAAACTTAATCATAGCAACTATCGAGGATAAACATTTCGGAACGGTACATTGCACCTTACATTTTAATAAATACTAGTTATCTTTATTACGAAACGCGATAGAAATCATAATAAAATAGTAAATAAATACATATGCAAAATAAGTTTGGGGGTTTTTCGTTTATGAGAAAAAACCTAAACGTTACCTATTTTTTAGCGAATATCCCTTTCATAGAGTAAAGACATAATTCTACAATAAAAAAATCGAATTTTCGATATATACAAAAACTGTATTCTTCTTTTACTTAATTTTTTAGACGCAAAATTGCGTAAATTAACTGTACAATGATGTTAGATACAGTTAGAAGAATATTCTAACATGCTTTTTGTGATAGATACAAACTGAAATCTTCTTTACTTACAATTAGGTAAAAAAGAACAGATACTTTTTAATGTGTCATAAAATATGCATATGTATTATGCATAGAATCCAACTTTCTCATATAATATAAAAATCCTTTCTACAAAATATTACGTTTATTTATTTATTTATTTTTTTTTTATAAAAAGTATCAATCTTTTAAAAATAGTCTCTCCCTTGCTTGTAAGTTTAATCTAAAAAACTTAAATTTTTTTATAATATCTGACACCATTGTGAATATACATAAAACATAGAGAAATCGGAAATATAAAGATATTAATATAAATATAAATTTATATTTATATTATATTAACATCTTTACATTACTGATTATAATTTTTTTTCTTTTTGTACTTCTTATGAATCGAATGAATTGATTGATTTTGGAAAATGTAATTTGTATACGCTTATGAATGCGTGATAAAATACATCATAAAATTTGTTCTTTTATGATGTATTATATTTTACCAAATGGTATGTAATTCTTTACGTATCAACAAATATTGTGTTACTATTGTACTATGCTAATAGTACGTAATACAATATTTTGTTAATATGGTACTATGCTAATATTATAATAAATAGAAATAGAAAATATTATACTAAAAATTTGAATATAAATGCGTACTTGTATTTTAACGCAAAATTAATGATACTTTCTGTTTTCCCCGCGGGAAGGCATAATTAAATTTTTTCACTTATTTAAATTTTTTTTCGTTTTCAAATACTTTTGAATTTAAACATAAACTTTTTTTATACTATATATCAAAACTTGAGAACTGGATATTTGTAACAAAATATTACTTGTTATATGTAGAATGACTATTGTTTTTCTATATTGTGATCAGTGTAGCAGGAATCCGACTTGTCCTTACTATTAAATGCACATATATAATCTATGTTTAAACTTATACAATGTATATTTATCAATGTAACAGCACCAATGAAAGTACCAAATGACCACAGTAGCACCAAATTGCTTAAAAAATAATAATAAATTTTGGAAATATTCAGTTAATCACTTTATATTTCATCATATATGATGATCAGTGATTTCATCATACATATTGCCCAGAAATTTATGATTTATAATATTTACAACTTTATTGTAAAGTTTCTCATAAACAAGATTTTCAAGAAAAAACTATAGTCTAGAAATAATTCTTTTACAAAATAATTTTAAAGTACTTTTTACTAACGCTATCAAATAATATACTGTGTACATGAAATTTGTTAAAAATTACAACATAAAAAATAATTATGATATTACATACATAGAATATTAAGATTATGATTTTTAACAATTTTCATGTGAATGTACTTTGTGCAATTTTGGGAGTTTGAATTTAAACAAAACGGATTGCAGATACATCTTTCTAAAGTAATTCTGTTAATGCGTATTAATATTCCTTTTTCTAGTACTTTCCTTACAAAATTAATAATTCTTTTGTTCCCAGAGATACAAAAATGGTAAGTAACAAATATCCAGATTCTATTCAAGTTTTGATACAAAATACAAATAAGTATTTATACATGAAACATATAAAACAATATAAACTATGGAATGGAATGAAGATCGATGTTTTACAAGAAGTTTGCTCTCGGACTTTTCTTACAAGTTATTATTATCACAGGTGCAAATTTTTTTACTCACTGTGTTTACTTCGTAAACGCTTCTGATGGTACCTGTCCACGTTTGTGGAACTCTTGAAAGGCAGAGAGTGCATTGTCATAATTCCATTGCGTTTCTTGTAAGCACTTCAAGCTCCATTCCAGATTCATATTTGTCTGCTGGCTTAACGTCACAGTCATCTGCTGCTTTATATCATTACTAACAATAAGTTCCGTAACCATAGGCTCCGCTACTCCTGTGGTTTCCACCGCCGACGTCGTCGGCTGGGGTTGCTGATTATTTAGCTGATTTAATTGTTGGTGCAGTTGCTTCAATTGCGCCTCAGACGGCTGACTGATATGCAACTGCTCATTCCGAATACAGTATCCCTCACCTTCCGGAACAATTATGAATGTCCGGTTAAAGTAGCGGATGGGCTCATTCCTTGTTGTCAAGTTCTTGGAAGTAGCCCGTTATCGTGATGACCATCATCGCTTGCTGTAGATAAATAAGAAATAACATTTAAAAAACAATTAAATATGAGTTTGTCTTTATCTCTTATGTGCGTAATATGTAATACACAACAGCGTATGACCACTCATAGTAACAAATAACTATTTACCGTAACAAGAGAGATGTCCACGGTAAAAGTATCTAAGAAATGCCGCGTTTTCGGCATTTCCGATAAAGTCGAAACTATTCCTAATCTACCTTGTTTCAACAATTTTAACAACTTCTGTATCCTCTTTGTGTCATTTATTCCGTATAAATTCCGGTTTTCCATAAGATATCCGTTTAACCTGTGACAAAAAGAATTTTAGTTCAATAATTAGTTGTACGCAATATTAAGAATGTTAAGAATATATCGGTGACACAAGAATACTTAATGTAGGCATTTATGTTATAGGCCGTAAGGCCAGTTAGGTATTGATAAAAGAACGGGAAAATTAACTCTTATTAGGAACTGTCGTGGGGTAGCAGCTTAAGTATTTATAGGCGTGTGAACCAAGGATCCCGAGTTCGAGTCCAGTCGGCTCCGTTAATTTTTCCCGTTCTCTTACATTAAAGGAAAATAAAATAGTACAACATTGCACAAACACTTACTCGTTCTTATGGGAAGTGGTTATCGTCATGCTAAAGCGTGCATGTTCGTCGTATGCATCAAGTAAAGGTTGGCGATTCTCACTATCAAATATCGTAAAATATTGTTGCAAAAATTGACTAGCTATCTCCTGTATCTTTGCATCAGCGACAAATACTCTTTGCGATGAAGGTACTTCGGCAGCTTCGTCAACTATATCAAAGCCAATCGGTCGCGGTAATTCTATATCATCCTGTCGAACAGCGTAATAAAAACTTATGTTACACTTACACAAAAGAAAGACGAATTTTGAATACGTAGCAATATACACAATACTCACCAAACGCAACAATTTTGGAAACCGCCCCCGAACATCCCTATAATTAAAGAAGAAGAGACCACATGGTCCAATAACAAATAACAAAAACATAAACTTTATGATTAAATAATACAAAAAAAGCAAATGCAAATAAACTAAAATATTAAAAAATTAATCGCGCGATAATGTTGTTTGATAAAAACTTATAATTTAATAACATGTAACGACAAATGTTCTATCCGATCTAATGAATAGAACATATGCTATGAGAAAATAAAATACGTTGCAACAATACATTACCTAACATAGTCATTTTGTCGAGTTTTATACTTGTTACAGACAGGATTTCCAATTAACTTCAATTCGTCCAATTTTAGATTTTTAATGGCATCTAGTTGGTGAATGTCTTTGATCTAGAATATGCAATTAACTCAGATCGTTAAAACCGAACATTATGTTGGTGATCATATTATATACATATTTTCACATTCGGTTAGGTACACTCACCTTATTATCCCCAATATAAAGAATCTTCAATTTCGGGAACTTCTCACTTAGCACGCCGAGTCTATTAATGTTCTGCAGCTTATTACCCTCTAAATTCAATGCCCCTAAATTCGGTACGTGTTCACTTACAATATCCACCACAGTCATCAACATAACAGGGTAGGACAACGCACAAAAGTAATCAGAGTGAAGATCTGTAAGATAAATACACGTAAGCTACCACTTTCAGATTGCATTAACATCTTTAATTAATATATTGTCTCTAATTGTTGTCTTTAATCTAATGTATTTGCAGGGTTATTATTTTCTTCTTACCAGGATCAAGATAAAATTTAGACAAATTTAAAGCATTTGTTCCTTGGTTATATCTCTTAACCATTGCTTGCTTCAATCTTTCCTTCAATTTGTCATCAATATCATACGCCGGAGACCCTTTATTGGGAGCCGCCTTTACTTGCAGCTTGAATCCATCACTCATTGTAATCTTTCGATCGCAGTTTAACAATGCGGTGACCACTTTAGGATCATCCACAAAGAAACTGGCTTCATTTCCTATTAGCTTGTACTGTAAATAAATTTTTTATTTTAGCCGTGAAAATTTATGGTTTCAAACTGATTTTTACTTATCGCATTATTTATATGCATGAGATGTAAATTATATTGATATCATATTAAATAAAAAATATAGATTAATATATATAATATAGAAATATATATTTACCGTTATGGGAATAAACACTTCAGGATGAATATAATCCAAGAGGGTTTTTATAACATAATCTTTCTCATACTTATAACCACATGGTATCTATAAGATACAAATAGAAATTTATTCTAAATCTATAATATATATATGCGTCATTTTGATTATAATTACAGAAATATACTTACAGTAATTTTGTACCAATTGGATTCCGGAAGAGGCCGCATTTTAAAACCTGATTGGCCTCCCTTGAAATTCCTGTTCGGCATCGGATTGTTCCTCCCACGAGATACTGTTCGCCAAGCTCTTTCACCTCTATTAACTCTATGATTGATTATTACCTGTCTTGTATTATTTTTCGAACTGTCAGTCATTGGAATATCCTCGTCCAAACTTGTCAATGCTAATTTGCGTATATCCCTTTGCTTAGACCTAAAAGTCTTAAACGATACGCGCTGTTGATGCTTGATGGGACCGAATTGAGGCCCATCATCCCTTCCTACATTCCTTCCTACGCGATCATCATGACCTAAGAATGAAATAGTGATAAAGCAGTAAAATTACATAAAATAATGGTTATAATTCTTATGATAAAACAGTTATTTTGCGATCGATATTCCAGCAATTCTTTCTTGCAATTCCTCATAAAGATTGCACAATCTGAATAACCTTGCAGATAACCCTGGGATAACACAGCCGTTAGGTTCCTGTAAAACGCCTTGTAGTGCTAAATTTTGTTATACGATGCAGCAAGAAATGTTAAAGAATTAGACGCAACATAAAATCCTGGTTCCAAAAAACACAAATATCCTGAAAATACTTTAATCGTGTTAGAGTGCATCTCGCGTCGCATGAATGCCGTGTTATACGAGAATTTTAGCAATTATCCGATCGTATTAGAACTGAATCGCGTCACGAAGTATCGCATTAACTCTCCAGTGGGCGTGTTAAAATTCAAAACAAAAAAAGGCGCGTGGGGTGTAAATTAAACCCCACATTTATGCCATAAATATTAAATCAAGTAACATTATTTGTTCATTTTTTATCTAAACACGTTTGCGACAACGTGTACATACACCGGTGGTACACTGCATATCTCACAAGGAAATGTCAGTGGGGCCACCGGTGGTACTTTACGTACACCATTCAATCAAGCAAAAAAAATTTCGGTCACAGTTGAGACCCTATACGTATCCGCCGTCGTCGCAAACAAAGGAATATTCTAGTTTGAAAGGTCGCAAAAAAAAGAATTTCTTTACGATCTTATGAAAGATCGTAAATATCTTTTTTTTACGACCTTACGAAAAAGGAAAAGAGAAATTTGTTTTACGACCTTTCAAACTAGAATACTTTACGACTTATGAAAAAGTAAAGAAAAGAAATTTTTCAGGAATTTTTTGAAGAAAAACAAAAAAGCGACAAAGCGAGTAACGTTAAATTTTGCATGTTCTTTTAGCCTTATTTTAAGAATATATTTTTATTTTAACAAAAACGCTCCTTTGTTACTAGAACACTATACAAGCGCACGCTACGCTTCTTTCTGACATTTATTATAGAGCATTATGTATCTTTGATAACATATGTATACATACTCGTGCGTGTAATTTAATATTTGTGTTGCTGCTTTAAATGGCTTTCTAGGTATATACATTCTCTTTATAACATTAGCTAATTACACGTAATTGAACGAAAAGTTAATAGACGCGAGGACATCGCGTCTAGCGTCCAACGGATTTAAGTATTTGAGAATTGCCTGACTCGCGCGAGGGATTATCCCGAGAGGCCTATAGACCTAACTCTCTCGGCGTTCCTTTGATCCGGCCGAAAAAGCCGTGACAAATTTGGCAGATACCCGAGACAGAGGAGAGAGAATCGACATGGCCAGAAAAACGTAACAGTCCCTTTTTTCCTAACTCTTGGTGTTTCCGAAAAACCATGTGATATATACCCGAAACTACTTTGAGCATATTTGCATTTATTAGAAATTTCGACAGATATTCAATTAAGGATTTATGACCATTTTCAAAACGACATAGTTTTATCACATGGTTTCCGGAGTTCGATTCCGAGCAATCTTTCTTTCATGACCTTTCAAATCAGAATATTCAAAACTTCTTAACATTATTTATTGTTACATACTTATATCTTAAAGTATATTAACATGTTGACTGCCAGATACGAGTTAATTTGTATTTGGAGATTTGGCAATTTGTATTACTAATGCAGATTTACTCATAGCGCTGACTAGAACTTTGGGGATGAGAAAACAATATTTATTATTTTCATATATTTTATTTTGAGTTTTGAATAATTTAACATGCATAACTCAAATCGGGAATCCTTTTTCTAAATATGGCTTGGCAGTAGATTCCAATCAAAAATTCGATTTTGGCCGAAATTAAAAAAGAGTTTTGGCGAAATTGATTAAGTTGTAATCTGCTGGGCAAATTTATGCAGATACGTGCAGTAATTTGTTGCGGGCATAAATGAAAGCTATTATTTTTATTTCACAATATCATATTATTTAATTACAATTATTAGTTTAAGATTACTGAGTGCAATGAGATCTACAGTACAAAGCATTTATTACTTAAAATTTATTTAATATAAAATGTTTATTTTTTGCAGATTTTCCAAAGATTTGTTTAAAAAATATTTTTATTTTATGTTCAGAAATTGTATTATTAAAATAATAGGATATGGTTGTGATACTACGGATAGTATGCAGCATACTACAGATTTTGATAACATTTTTATTTTAATAATTACATTATGATATTTAAGCCCCAGACACAATACGAGGCGATAGCGATAGCGATAGAATAGCGACCAATAACCGACGAGTTATGTTTTCCAACTCGTCGGTTATTGGTCGCTTTTCTATCGCTATCGCTATCGCCTCGCATTGTCTGGGGCTTTAGAAAAAAAATGATAGTATATACAGGGTTTACCAAAAGTATGGAAACCCCTAAATATTTCGAAAACTACGCATTTTAGGAAAAAATGTTTCAGACAAAAGTTGTAGGGTTTCAAGTAACGCATTAAATAGTAATATTAGTGTAACTACAAATAAATTTGTTAATGCCAAATAAAAATAACTTTAAAATTTTTAAATAGAAACCCCTATTTTTAATTGCATATTCTTATAGCTTATCTCGAGAGCTTTTCAAAACACTATAATAAAGTATTTTTTTATTAAGTATTTTTCAAGTTATGGAGCTTGAAAGCTACGATACCGCCGGCATCAGCGTTATCCAAGATGTACCGCGTAAAGGTTACACGGTCGGATTTACACTAGCAGAGTTGTAAATAACAATACTTTTGTGATTAAAGTTCTTAATTACTAATTGTTTTACATAATTTTAATTTAAATTGAGTTTAAGTACAAATGTTTTTTGGAATTGTAATTAAAGTCGTTCAATTACAAATACATTTTAAAATGTTAATTAAACTCGAATTTTATTACAATTGAAAAAGTAAAAAGAATAAATATTATTTACATTTTCCTAAATTACAAATTTTACAACCTTAATTTACATTTTTTTTGTGTGTTTGAGTGTTTTAGAGTAAATTTTGAAAGTGGTTTCCATTGACTTCTTGACAGTATTCCAATCTTTGATAGAACGCAGAAATAGCTCTACGATTTGATTCAGCAGGTATCAAGGCTGCTTCATCCCTTATTCGCTGCCTCAATTCTTGGATATTTTGAGGTTTTGTTTCGTAAACCTTACTCTTCAGATGGCCCCAAAAGTAATAATCGAGAGTAATAATCACCTCTTGATTATTACTTTTGGGGCTATCTGAAGAGTAAGGTTTACAAAACAAAACCTCAAAATATCCAAGAATTGAGAGTAGATGAAGAAATGAGAGTAAATGATAAATGCATGGGATCTTAGACGCGGGTGAGAGCACAGAATGGTTTCGCGCCCGAATCATGCATAACTGGTTACAAAGCGGGAGAAGGTACTCACCGAAGTAACCCTTGTCCTTGTTTCCTCGGATGTTAAGACCTCCCCAATTGTTCCACTTCTTCGGCATTTTCCTGGCGCCAAGAAACCCACGACAAATCTAAACTAAATAGCGAAACTGCTAACGCAATTCGTCCTACTCTCTCACAACTGTACCCCTCTTTCTAATCTCTACTTCCCTAATTCAACTTTGCAGCTAACGAACGACACAAAAACACGTCATGCACAAACCTTTGCTGCGGCACGAATGACGAGATGAAGGCAAGCCGACGCTCTCGGGGCGAAGCGTTACTTTGCACGCATGCGCAGGATAAAAGTGCAGTATACACGTGTAACCATATAACGCTCTCCCCTCCGATTTTCCTAAAATTTTGTAAATTTATATACATATATATATATTTTGTATACCTATATATTTTTTTATAGTATTCAATTATTTTCTATTTTTCTATGGAAAACTTATTTTGACATTTGTGTGATTTCTGACAATTAATCAAGTATAACTTGAATTTATAGAACATTCTCTGCGGGCTTTCTTTGAAAAAATCTAAAAATGAGATGTCTCGTTTGAGAGAACTTTATATTGCCTATCTGTAAAACAATTGCCACCCGCAGCCTTACTTTCCAAACTGTGCTTACTGTGATTATTTCGCATGTAATAGAAAGAGACAAAAGTGAAATTAATTTTTGCATGTGCTTTATATGCCATGCACATATTTGTGCACTGCTGTGAGTTTACCACGTAATTTTAGTTTATTACAGAGTAGTAACTGTCGTGTAATTTATATATGTATGAGTATACATGACACGATGGCGTCCCTCTGTAATAAACTAAAATTACGTGGTAAAATCACAGCAGTGCGCAAATATGTGCATATGAAGAAAATGTAAAAGTTAATTTCACTTTTGTCTCTTTCTATTACATGCGAAATAATCACAGTGAGCAGTTTGTAAAATAAGGCTGTGGTTGGCAATCGTTTTACAGATAGGCAATAAAGTTCTTTCAAACGAGACACCTCCTTTTCAGATTTTTTCAAAGAAAGCCCACAGAGAATGTTCTAATTCAAGTTATACTTAATTAATTGTCAGAAATCACACAAATGTCAAAATAAGTTTTCCATAGAAAAATAGAAAATAACTGAATACTATAAATTAAATAATTAAAAAAATCATAGTTTCTTAATGTGGAGTAATTAAATTTCAAGTATCAAGATAGAACATAAGAATGTAAGAAAAAGAAGAAACAATTTTTACGTTCTCTTTTATAATTTTCGTGAGCTTAATTATACATAGGTATGTATATGTATTACGAAAATTTTTTGCAGCCCAAACAATATTAATATATTGTATTCTAAAAAATAGAAAATATAGGCACAGCTGTAAGCTTCTATTTTTTAATAAAAATAGAAAATATAAATGTATTTCTTTAATAAACAATTTTGGTAACAACCAACAACAACGGCCCATATTTCCGAAAATAGTGCAAAATAAAATAACGTTTTATAAATACCTACGTATTCGGTAGAAAATAGATTAAAAAGTATTCACACGACACACTCTAAACTTAATTACTAACATTTTATTTGTAATAATAATATATTGTATTTGTAATAATATTGCAATAATAAATTACAACCATTTTTGTACAAAGATAAGACAAAGATTTACACGATATTTAATGTAAAAGCAATGGTTGAAAAATCCTAAACCTAAAAAGCAGGTATCTTTTGTGAGTCAGCAGACCACCTGCTAGCAGACCACCTGCTGTGCTGGAAAATATTTCGGGGGTACAAGGTTCCAAGGTTTTCTGAGGAATTTCTTGGGTATTGAAAAGAGTTTTTTCTTAAGGTCCCTTTGATGTCAACGCAGGCTACCTGACGTTCTATTGAAATATGTTTAAAACACATGTTTCACTGTCTCTAACTTTCTTGGCCGCTGCATAGCAACAAGAGATTTGCAAACAAATCATACACATATTATATCAATTTTATTAAATTATATTTCCTGTTGATAAAGAAAACTGTACGGTTATATTAATAGATGCATTCAGTATTACAATCGCTTAGTACTGAGCGGCTAAGTAGCAGTCAAATATGATTAGTCCTTATACACATGTACCTACGCTTTGTCTACATTGAAATCTGACTATTCGTTCTCATTAATCTTGTCAAACATGAAAAATGTGTGTGCCACCTTTTCTACACGGGATATTCTTAAGTTTCAGTTACTTAACGTTTTACATAGAAAGGAAACTTGATATTTTTGAGCGGTTATATATAAATTCGGTTTACACTTTACAGTATTCAAAAGAATAAATAAATATAATAAATTAACATTTTTATTTACCTGATTTGTTAAAATTATATAAAAGTATGAATTTTATATGATTAATTATGTATATTTATGTGGTTAATTATAAGGAACTCATTATAAATAATTAGCAATTAGTATTTATTATTAAATAATTAAACTATTATAATTCCTTCTTTGTATTTTGTGATAATTATATAATAGGTATTCATAAAACGCAATTTTGTAATTGATTCAGCGCATTTGTAAAATATACCGAACACTTTCCTTTGACTTAAAAATCACTAAATAGCCGTAAAATTAATGTGACATGCAATTTACCTTTTTAAACTGCTTCTTTCATTTTTCATTTTACAACTATTTATTGATTATCAAAGCCAAAAAAAGTGTTCGGTATATTTTACAAAAATGTGCTAAATCAATTACAAAATTGGATTTTATGAATATTTCTTTTTATTTCAAGGTAAAACCGCAAAAATTTTTGGCATATGATTTCTCGCTTCTGACATCAACAAGGATAGAAAACAGGCAAAAGCCTTAATCCCTTAATTATTTGGCAAAGTATTTTTTTTCTTTATTTACTCATATTTCTTCAAAACAAATTTAATTCTTATTTAGTCATTCTTCCCTTTCATTCCGTCCTTTATAAATATAGCGGATCTTGCAGATTATATATTGATACTCGTAAAGTTAAGCATTGAAACAATTAATAGAGAAATTAAAAGAGGAGACATATATATAGATACAATAAGATTTTAGAATAAAATAAAAATAATTGACACACGTGTATTGCGTATTTGGTAAAAAGAACTGCGAAATATTTTGAAGTAAGCAAAATATTCGATAATGACATTGTATGAGATATTTAATTTCTTTTCATACATATATATATATTATATGTAATGTATCATATTTTATATATACAATCTTTCCGATTCATCGCACAAAAATATATCTCCATTATATTCAAATTACCACTCGAAATTTGACGATATAAATAACTTTGTCACAAAAAATAACGAAGAAATTGCAGGTTACAGTTGCGCTGCACATACATCATTATATTTTGCTAGATCAAGCAACGATCGGTGCTGTGATTCGAAGGTAAAAACATGAAGGTAAAATTAATATTTCTAAATAAAATATTCCTTTTTTTATACATATAAAGCGCGTATATGTTCGATTAATCTTAAAAATCATACGTGTGACATCTTATTTTGATGTTTTTGTGGATACGTTTAAAATTTTAGCTATCCTATTTAAAAACCAAAAATTTGCAAAATATTAAATAATGATATTAAAATAAATATTTTTTTTTATAACATAATATTATAAATACATGTAATGTTTATAATAATTATACCTGATATTGCTTTTATTAAGAGATCTTATTTTATGTATATAATCCTAATAAAAGATTACATTGACACAAAAGAAGTAAATACTGTAAAATTAAATATAAAAAAAGTGTTTATGTACAAAAGTGTTCCTATTGTGCAGAAACGACGACCGCGCACAAAAAACTATTCTTCCCCACAAAAATATTCCCATACACATGAACGTTTACCGACCAGAGCAAAGAGTTCACACGATTCAAAGGGACAAAGCTTCAAAAAAAGTTATTCTAAGCTTCAGCAAAATGATGAATATTATGAATATTATGATAATGCATCATGCTTAAAGAAAGACGCGTTTGCTTCGTTGGAATCTCTCTTCGACTTGAAGAAACCATTGAATTTGCATGATGTATTTCCTTTAGCATTCCATTGCTATAAACAAAAGTCAGTAAAAACGTTTAATGTCACAAAATCAGAACCCCATGTAGAAACGCTATTTCTGCAATCTTTTTCGTCACGGACAAACCTCAAGCAGCTTGTTTTCAAGGTGGTAATCCGCTACTGTATCATAGTATTCTAATTTACTTTCATTCTCTAATTATTCAATTGATTACTCCTCTTAATTTGTACGTCACAAGAATTAATTTTGCATCATTTATTGTTAAAAAATAAAAATAAGGCTGAGATAATTTGTGTATTTTGTAGTATATATATGATAAAGTTAATAATTTTTTCAGTACGAAAAACATGACAGAGTCAAAGTTGAACAAAATGCAAAAAATCAGATAAAGACAAACAAAGAAAAAGAATTCCCATCAGAAGTGTCGACATCGGTGGAATTGCAACTAAACGATTTAATTCGTAATCGCTCAGTGTAATAATTTCTTTGTTTTCATAGTATATTTGTAACTATTAACATTACAAAATAATATAATGTATAATAAAATAATATATGTATGTAGAAATATGGCCGAAAACAAAATATCGGATAACGAAATACGAGAAGAAGAAAGAAAGAAACCAGAAGTTGAAAATGTTATCGTAGACGAAGAATCTGCTGCAACGATAGAAGATCTTAGAAAAGATCAAACAAAAACTGGAAAAAACGAAGATAAGCGTGAAGATAAAAATAAAGATAAACATAAAACTGTAGAAGATGAAACTAACGACAAAGACAAAGTTGAAGGAAATAAAAATGATAATAAAGACAAAGTTAAAGGAAATAAAAATGATGACAAAGTTGAAGGAAATAAAACTGATGACAAAGACAAAGTTGAAGGAAACAAAACTTATAACAAAGACAACGTTGAAAAAAATAAAACTAATGACAAAGACAAAGTTAAAGAAAATAAAACTGATAACACAGACAAAGTTGGAAAAGACATTGATGACAAAAACGAAAGCAGTGATAAAAATGAAAAGAAAATAAAAGAAAATATTAAAGATGGAAATAATTTTCCAGAAGAACCTTTATCTTATCCTATTTCACTTGATGTGGAAGGTATATCTCAATTATTTGAAGTATAAATTAATAGCATCTAAACGTGACCATATATCTCTCTCTCTCACACACACACACACACACACACACACACACACACACACACACACACACACACACACACACACACACTCACTCATTCACTCACTCACTCACTCACTCACTCTCACTCTCATACATTACATTTTAAAATTGCAGATAAAGTGACAAAATCTAAGGAATTTGTAAAACCAATAATAAGTTCACCTCTTTTAACTGATGACATAATCATAGAATTAAAAGTAATGAATGAGAGATGCATTCTGCTAACAGATGAAATCCAACAATTAAAACGTGAAGTTTCCGAATTATCAGAGGTAACGTTTAAGGGGTAATATCACCTTGTGACCACTAAAAGTAAAATTCATTTTTCTGAATTTATTATAAAAAAATGAAAAGATTTATTAATATTCGGGTTTGTACATATGAAAGTACAAGTCTTAATGTACATAAAAAAATTTTTTTTAGATTTATAAAAAAAAAATTGGCGGCGTGGCAGCTCTCGCAAAACAATCCTTTTTTTTTCTTACCGTACCGCTACAGGTCGCAATTTTGCACCTAGAACAAAAAACCAAATATTTTCTGAAAATATGGCCCAAAATCTAGTGAGCATCGTAGGATTTTTTCGATAAATTAAAATTTGCCGATTCTATGGCCGATTTTCAAGCGATTTTTTCCAAAGAAGAGGAAAGAAGAAATTCAAATCGACGCCATTTCTTTTTAAATCAATTTTTCGGAAAAATCCTACGATGCTCACTAGATTTTGAGCCATATTTTCAGAAAATTTTTGGTTTTTTGTTCTAGGTGCAAAATTGCGACCTGTAGCGGTACGGTAAGGGAGGTCAAAAAAATAAAAAGGATTATTTTGTGAGAGCTGCCACGCCGCCAATTTTATTTTTTTAAATCTAAAAAAAATTTTTTTATGTACATTAAGACTTATACTTTTATATGTACAAACCCGAATATTAATAAATCTTTTCATTGTTTTATAATAAATTCAGAAAAATGACCCTACTTTTAGTGGTCACAAGGTGATATTACCCCTTAATGTTATTTGATTTGACTTTGTTAATATAATAATTATAAAAATTAATTTATAATTATTTTCCTTAAATTTTCAGAAACCCGAATTAACAGAAGAAGATACACTAATGATTCAAGAGAAACAAGACGTTCTCACGTCAAAAGTAGCTGAACTGGAGCAGTTGACGCAAAAATTTCAAAAAGTATTCCGAAAAGATTAAAAATGTATTTAGTATAATTCTATCATTACTTTACATGTGATCATACCTCCGCTATAAGCTTGACATGAAATTCTGCAATAATGCCAATAAGATAAAATATAATAAATAGAATATAAGTATAAGCAGTAGCAGTAATTGTTAAAAATATAACGCAATAAATATATTGCAGGCGCGAGAAGAAGTTGAACGGCTCGGTGAAATAGAAGAAGTTGAGATAAAAGAAAGAGCCGAAGAACCATTCAAAAAGATTCTGGAAGAAGATCACTTCGAGATACCGCAAATACAATATCCCGAAGATAAGTGAGTTACATTTTATTCGTACAACAAATTGTTGTTAGCCAATCAAGATATTCTCTATCGCACATTCTTCCTAGGCTTCCGAGAGTAATTGTTTGTGGCTACACGGATGTGCTTCCAAAACTCGTGATAGCGGACACCGAACGGAAAGAAAGAGAAAAGTGTTTTGAAAAGTTAACTGGCAAGCTAACAGAGTCGTTAACGATGCAGGAAAAATTGGTTAAAGAAAATGCGCAACTAGAAGGTGGAAAGTATGTTTGCCTTTTTATATATAATATGAATTTTAAACAAATATATATAAAGTAAACGGATTATATTTTATATAATGATTATTTCTATTATTTTGAGTATATTATACATAGGTGATTTGAAAATAGTGCAAAACGTGAAGATTTAAATTTAGATTTGTTCCAGATATCTGTATATACAGTACCGTGCAAAAGTTTGCGTACTTTTGATTTTTTTTACTTAACTTGGTTTTACGCCATCTGACGTATCTCTGTGAAGAATGATCGCAGAGCGATGTTTAAAAAAGCGTTTTAAAGTTTAAACTCAACTTTCGAATGCTTCAAGGCTCGTTTGGATAATGCTAATACCGACGGTAGAACACAGTTTTTTAGAAAAAAGACCTTGGAATGCACTGCTCACTTCAAATCGTCGTAACTCAGTGAAAAAAATGGTAGCGTAATGATTAAAAAGACATTTCAAAAAGGAAATGTTATGTTTTATGATACAATAAATAAATTTTGGAGAATAAATTTCGTTCTCCCTATGCACGCCATCAAAGTTGAAGTTCTTCAATTTTGCAAGGTCCATTTTAAATTACCGTCGTTTGTAGTAAAATCTTCGCAGAGAAACGTTTTTAAAACTTAAATCCTCAGCTTACGAATGCTTCAAGGCTCGTTTCTCTGCGAAGATTTTACTACAAACGGCGGTAATTTAAAATATGAAGGGTTTCACTTAAATTTTTGAGTTGGAGTTCCCCTTAGACACTGAAAAATTTTAGGTAAAACCCCTCATATTGCAGCACATCGTTTAAAAGGGCAAAAAATAAGAAAAATTTTGGCGCAAACCAGAGGTCGATACGTTGATCTGTTTATAAGTTATTTAGGATCAAAGTTCAAAAAAGCCAATTTTTGACCCTAAATAACCCCCAAACGGGTCAACGTATCAACCTCTTATTTGCGCCAAAATTTTTCTTATTTTATGCCCTTTCAAACGATATACTACAATATAGGGAGTTCCATGTAAGAAATTGAAGGTGACCTTCGCGTGACCTTCAAACGACCATCCAGAGTCAACTCATTGCCACCATCTTATGTCCCCCTTGAAACCCTCCAACTTTTGTCTGAAACATTTTTATCTAAAACGTATCGTTTAAGAGATATTTGCGGTTGTCTTTTAAAATGGGACACCCTGTATACCGGGTGTATCTAAACTGGCGATAAATATTTTAAAGACAAATACTTTGTTACATTTTAAGACAAAAATTCTAATACGAAATTGCCGAGGCTATAATAGTAAATAAATACTTTTAAACTGGTTTTATAATTTATTATGGACAAACAGAAATAGTTTCTTAATAAAACTTTTGAATTTTTTACAATAATTTTACATTACTGGCAAAGGCATTCGATTCATGGAAGCATCTTTATCATTGGCCATGTTGTGCGCGAAATACTAACCACTGTAAACTTTTCTCACCCAAAAACTATTATAGCCTCGGCATTTTAGTATTAGAATTTTTGTCTTAAAATGTTACAAAGTATTTGTCATTAAAATATTTATCGCCAGTTTAGGTGCACCCTGTATACAGTGAGCAATTCTAATCAACGCAGGCAAATATCTCGAAAGATATGGATGATACGGAAAAATGTTTCAGACAAAAGTTGTTCGGTTTCAAAGAGGACATAAGATGTTGGCAATGATTTGACCTTGGATGGTCGTTTGAAGCTCACGTAAACGTCACCTTTAATTTCTTAAATGGAACCCCCTATATTGTAGTATATCGTTTGAAAGGGCATAGAATAAAAAAAATTTTGACGCAAACCAGAGGTCGATACGTTGACCCGTTCGGGAGTTATTTAGGGTGAAAAATTGACTTTTTCCAACTTTGACTTTAAATAACTCCCGAACAGATCAACGTATCGACCTCTGGTTTGCGCCAAAATTTTTCTTATTTTATGCCCTTTTAAATGATGTACTACAATATTGGGGGGTTCCATTTCAAATTTTTGAGTTGGAGTCGCCTGGGACACTAACAAATTTTAAGTAAAACCCCCATATTGTAGTATACCATTTGAAAAGGCATAAAATAAGAAAAATTTTAACGCAAACCAGAGGTCGATACGTTGATCCGTTCGGCAGTTATTTAAAGTCAAAGTTGGAAAAAGTCAATTTTTAACCCTAAATAACTCCCGAACGGGTCAACGTATCGACCTCTGGTTTGCACCAAAATTTTTGTTATTTTATGCCCTTTCAAACGATATACTACAATATAGGGGGTTCGGTTTAAGAAATTGAAGGTGACGTTCACGTGAGCTTCAAACGACCATCCAAAGTCAAATCATTGCCACCATCTTATGTCCCCCTTTAGACTATACAACTTTTGTCTGAAACATTTTGCTGTATCTAACCTCTATTTCGAGATTTTTCTCATTACAGACTCATTTGGTCCACCCTGTATATATACAGGGTTTACCAGAAGTATAGAAACCCCTAAATATTTCGAAAACTACGCATTTTAGGAAAAAATGTTTCAGACAAAAGTTGTAGGGTTTCAAGTGACGCATTAAATAGTAATATTAGTGTGACTACAAATAAATTTGTTAATGCCAAATAAAAATAACTTTAAAATTTTTAAATAGAAACCCCTATTTTTAATTGCGTATTCTTATAGCTTACCTCGAGAGCTCTTTAAAACACTATAATAAAGTATTTTTTTATTAAGTATTTTTTAAGTTATGGAGTTTGAAAGCTACGATACCGCCGGCATCAGCGTTACCCAAGATGTACCGCGTGGAGGTTACACGGTCGGATTTACACTAGCAGAGTTGTAAATAACAATACTTTTGTGATTGAAGTTCTTAATTACTAATTATTTTACATAACTTCAATTTAAATTAAGTTTAAGCACAAATATTTGGTGGAATTGTAATTAAAGTCGGTTCAATTACAAATGCATTTTGAAAATGTAATTAAACTAGAATTTTATTACAATTAAAAAAGTAATTATTATTTACATTTTCCTAAATTACAAATTTTACAACCTTGATTTACATTTTTTTTGTGTGTTTGAGTGTTTTAGAGTAAATTCTGAAAGTGGTTTCCATTGACTTCTTGACAGTATGCCAATCTTTGATAGAACGCAGAAATAGCTCTACGATTTGATTCAGCAGGTATCAAGGCTGCTTCATCCCTTATTCGCTGCCTCAATTCTTGGATGTTTTGAGGTTTTGTTTCGTAAACCTTACTCTTCAGATGGCCCCAAAAGTAATAATCAAGAGGTGATTATTACTCTTGATTATTACTTTTGGGGCCATCTGAAGAGTAAGGTTTACGAAACAAAACCTCAAAACATCCAAGAATTGAGGCAGCGAATAAGGGATGAAGCAGCCTTGATACCTGCTGAATCAAATCGTAGAGCTATTTCTGCGTTCTATCAAAGATTGGCATACTGTCAAGAAGTCAATGGAAACCACTTTCAGAATTTACTCTAAAACACTCAAACACACAAAAAAAATGTAAATCAAGGTTGTAAAATTTGTAATTTAGGAAAATGTAAATAATAATTACTTTTTTAATTGTAATAAAATTCTAGTTTAATTACATTTTCAAAATGCATTTGTAATTGAACCGACTTTAATTACAATTCCACCAAATATTTGTGCTTAAACTTAATTTAAATTGAAGTTATGTAAAATAATTAGTAATTAAGAACTTCAATCACAAAAGTATTGTTATTTACAACTCTGCTAGTGTAAATCTGACCGTGCAACCTCCACGCGGTACATCTTTGGTAACGCTGATGCCGGCGGTATCGTAGCTTTCAAACTCCATAACTTGAAAAATACTTAATAAAGAAATACTTTATTATAGTGTTTTGAAAAGCTCTCGAGGTAAGCTATAAGAATATGCAATTAAAAATAGGGGTTTCTATTTAAAAATTTTAATGTTTTTTTACTTGGCATTAACAAATTTATTTGTAGTCACACTAATATTACTATTTAATGCGTTACTTGAAACCCTACAACTTTTGTCTGAAACATTTTTTTCTAAAATGCGTAGTTTTCAAAATATTTAGGGGTTTCCATACTTTTGGTAAACCCTGTGTATATATATATATATACACATACATATATATATATACAAGGTGTTCCAACGAATAGTGCCCACCCCATGTATTTCGGAAACGGTTCAAAATTATAAAAAATCGCGAAATACGTGTTTAATTATTTCAAGGGGCAACTCATTTAAGGGGGTTGGCGGGTAAGTTGTTTCCCAAAGAGGGTGCCCCAGGGGGACCCCCAACTCAAAAATTTTAAATAAAACCCCCTATATTATAGTATATTGTTTGAAAGGACATAAAATAAGAGAAATTTTTTCGCAATCCAGAGGTCGATACGTTGACCCGTTCGGAAGTTACTTAGAGTCAAAAATTGGCTTCTTCGAAATTTGACCCTAAATAACTGCCGAACGGCTCAACTTATCGACCTCTTTGCGCCAAAATTTTTCTTATTTTATGCCCTTTCAAACGATGTACTACAATACAGGGGGTTCAATTTGGAAATTTTGAGTTGGGGCCCCCCTGGGGCACCCCCTTGGAGAGACAACTTCCCCAACCCTTTTAAATGAGTTGCCCCTCGAAGTGATCAAACACGTATTTCGCAATTTTTCATAATTTTGATTCGTTTCCGAAATATAAGGGATGGACACTTTTCGTTGCAACACCCTGTATATTTCTTTAAATAAACAAAATTTAATTTTTTAACTAAAATTTAAATAGTTATAGTTTTGGATAAGATAAACGAAAACAATTGTGTTGGTCGACTTTCTCAGAACACTCATGAAAAGAAATTTAATACTCAATAGTTATTTTATTTGTATAATAAATAATAGAAGATCGAATAAAATGCTTGAAAATTGTATGGTTCCCTCGGTGACGATTTGACGATGTTTTCATTGAAGCATGTCAATCATATGTCACTTATACGTAACCCGGTCTTACGATGTACCGATCTCATAACAATGAATTAAATGTGCACGTTGATGATCATTTCGTTCTTGAAAGTTTCATAACTTCTTGATTAAATGATCTTTTTATACTATCTCACTTATACGTTCTGATTTTAAATATACCTAGCGAAAAATCAAAATAAAGTACTTCTAACATAAAAATAAAGCAAAAGATCAAGATTGTATCTATGGAAAACTATGTTGTCCTGCAAATAGGTACAAGTTAGAAGAAGCCTTACTAGAAAAAGATACAGCTCTCGAGAGTTTACAGAGGAAGGTATGCGGCCTGCAGGCAGAAATGCGTATAATTGTCAAAGAAAATATGGAGTTGAGTCGCCAATTAGCCACTTTGAATCAGCTAGTGATTAGACCTACTTGCTGTTACACCTGCACAGGTGTTACTCCGTCTCCTCCGTCGACGTCGCCGGCATTATCCTCGCGTCCGTATGTTAACACGCAACCCCGGGACGACGTTTACTACCGATGCAAATGCTGTTTTCAATCATCGTTCACTGACACCTTATCGCCAACTACAAAAACCGCATGCAGTAAGAATAACTAATATTAATCATAATACCCAGTTGAACCGTTAAAAAACAGTAGGGAAGCGAGATATTCTGTATAATATTTGTTAGAAGAAAGGCTTGTGGATGCGATGAAGTTTTCTAGTAAAGGAAGAATGTTTAATCTCGTAGATTCACCGAGGCTTACGGGAGGTGGATCACCAACAGAGGAGCGTTATCCCGCAGATAGCAACGATTTGCAAAACGTGGAGATGTTTTCCCGAGATCCAACCGTTGTCAAGCCGCTTCCTCGGGGAACATGTCCCGCAGAATTGGGAGATAAACTTGCGACCTATAGCACTAGCACTAAACAATTAGTAAGTTTTAAGAACTGTTGGAAATCAGTGTAATCCTTTCCATATGTCAAGAATATTGTAAAAAAAAATTGAAAACCTTTTTTTCAATTATTTAGAAAGAAGAAATTTTTACATTTTCTTAAATATATATAATTGTACCATAAATTCTATACCTAAGAAAAATGGATTTATTTCGTCATTAAAATGAAAAATAGCACAAAATGTATACCTATATATTATCGAATTGACCAATCATAATTAAAAATAATTATAACTATAAAAAATATCTACCTTTTGAGAGAGAGAGAGAGAGATTTCACAAATTTTTTTAAACGGTTGGGCTTTAAACCCTCGCAGCAAGTAAAATCTCTGCTATCTTCATCAGATCAGTATTCAAAGTATTCTTGATATTTCGGTAAAACTTAGAACAAGTCTTTTCGTCTTAGAGGAAAAAGTTTGTTCTAAATCTTACCGAAATCTCGGGATTGTAATTATTGATTTCGTGAAGGCAACGTCAATGCTTGTTGAGATCTTCTCTCGGATCTTCTGCTACGAGTTTGAAATCCGTTTATTTGAAAAAATTTATAAAGATAAAATATAGACATTTTTAATTGTTATGATTATTTTTATTTTATAATTTATCAATCATTTTATGATGCTTTTTATTTTGTTTATTATGAAATAAATCCATTTTTCTTAGAAGCAAAATTTATGGCATAACTCTGTGTAATGTCTGATAAATTTCGACACGGTGAGAAGAGATAATAATTCTAAATTCTTATATTTTGTACATACTTTCTATTTCGAAACTAATCAATTCCTTATCTAGTATTGTTCGTATATCAGTTATATATGGAAAAATAATAAGTTCTATATTTGATATTCTATGCAAAAATGAGTTAAAAACTGATTGATTAGATCTATAGAATGCAATCTACAGTTCATTTTACTTCTTCAGGAACAACAATTAGGCAGTATGCAGACTGAGGTACGTAACATGCAGATCGAATTGGCAAATGTACAACGAGAGCGAGAACAACTGGATCAACAACGTAAATTGCTCAAATGCACAGGACCTTGCGCACCGTGCGCTTGTTGCCCACCTCCGACTATGACATACGTGACACCCACACCGGGACTTCCGTTAACGTCTATTCCGTCAAAAGTACCTGCTGTGTCCGCGGTGCCTCTCGCTCAAGTACTTATACAGCTTGTATTTTATATAGTACATTGTATTTTATCCAAATTCTTCAAGAAATACTTATTTTTCAAATAATATGAGTTTATACATACGTATCTCTTAATGTTTAATATATTTTTACAATTAATGTGCTTTCCACAATTAAGTCGTGATATTTTATTCTTTCTTTTTTTACAAAATTAATAAACAGCAAGTAAAAAGTAATATATTTTTTATCGAATACAGATGACTACGCAAGCTGTGCCTCCGATGTGCACTGGTTCTTGCACAAATGCAGCCATGGTAAGACTATAAGAGAACTTATTTGCACGCTTTGGATAATCGCAATAACGTAATTTATGACCAAAGGGAACAAGTAGTTGCGCTCAGCAATTGCGCGATCTTCGCGAACAATACGCTCGACTTCAGGATGATTATAAAAACAAGTTGTGCGAGGTATCGTGTATGAGAACCGAAGCGGAGAAGCTCAAGCAAGATACGCGCGATGCAAAGGAAGAGAAGGAACGAATGGAGATAAAACTGATAGATGTTCAAGAGCGATTGAAGTTTTTAGAAGCGGAAAAGGGAAAATTCGAGGGTAATTCGTTTAACTATAGAAAAATGGTACATAAATCTCCAATTTAATGTACGTAACAAAACGCATTAATTTCGAGACAGGTCATAAGGAACATCTCATCGAGCAGGAACAGGCTCTGATGGTGGCAAAGCAACGCTTTCGAGAAGCACAAGATGAATTAGAGGAGCTCCGTTCTTTAATTCAAGATCAAGCTGCTCAACTGGAGGATTATCGCAATAAATATTTGCAAGTTGGTGTCATCGTTGCGATTTTCTGAATAAATTATATTCCACATTTGTTCTCAATCATAAATGATTATAAAGACAAAATCAATGTGATCTTAGGCCCAGCAACAAGTTGAAGAACAGCGCAGACAACTGGATCTTATGGAAATGGACAATGCGCGAATGAATGAGAATGTTACTTTGGAAATCGGACGTGTTAAAGTACATCAAATACGAGTTCTAATGTGATTTGTTATTCAGATTATGTAAAGCTATATTCTCAATTTATGTGTTAATGCAATTCAATCAGAATCAATTTCAAGAAAAATTAGCCGAGCTTGCACCGTTGCCGGATATCTTGAAACAGATGCAAATGAAGATGCAGGAAGCGCAACAGATGCGCTTGGTCGCCGAACGTAGTTGCGAGGATCTATCGCGGGAATTACTAGGGTGCAAAGATAAGATTCAAACCTTACAAAATCAATTGGACGTATTGCGCAACGAGCATCAGACACTTCAGGTTACGATTTGTTATTTAGCTCGTAATTTGCCGTACTTTATAATTACAACTTCATAAAAAACTTGTTATTTTTATTAAAAATAATCGCTTATATAGGATGAAAGGGGATTCGGATCCGGCAAGTCCGAAGAGATGGAAAGAAAGTGCAGCGACTTGCGACACGAAAACGAAAGAATGAAAAACACATTGGCACGATTTGAGGAACACGAGGCGCAGTTGCAAAAGCGCATAGACGAGAAAATGCACGAAAACACGCAGTTGTCATCGATGTTGGAACAGGTACGTGTAGAGTTGGCAACGAACAATTAAGATTATTCGCAAATACTAAAATCTCCTTCTGTTTAAGATAAGGGAGGATTCCGCTCGACAAGTGGCGAGAACAAAGGAGCGATGCGAAACCATGCGAAGATCGATGCAAGGCCAGATCGCCGAAATGGAAAGGCAATTGGCACAGTGTAGAGCAACAGCACGTGCCGCCCAACGGGATAGAGATGAGGTAACAATTGTAGATAGGACGTGGAAATGTTAATGGACATAGGAGTGTATTTACGACACATTTCTCGTTAACGTATGCAGATCAGGCAAAAGATGCAGGGTCAAATAAATAACTTGAACGAGGCATTTAAACACGCGCAAGGCCGTATAAAATCGTTACAAGGTCACGTGAACTACCTCAAGACTTCTTACAGTAATATCTTTCTCGGTCAAGGAGAAACACCAACAAGTGCTTTGCCGGTAGATGATTCCTGCGATTGCAACTATTAAATGTGTGCACATAATTTTTCCATAATGCTATCTATTTTTGCTCAACATAGCAAAATTAAAATATGCTACTCGACGACGCACACAAGCCTTGTTATGCATTTATACTTTAAATAATAACATTTTGATATAATCGACAAAGTTAATTGATAAATAACTCTTATACTGTCATCCTTTTTATATGTAAACTATGAACGACATATCTGAAATACAAAAATAAATAAAATTAAAAGTCAAGTATATTTACTGTATGGTGATTACCTATTTCATTATTCTTAACACGTAGCTTAACTATAGTACTTATCGTATACTTATTTCACACAGACTAATTTCTTCACATGGAAAATATATTATGAATGTATAGATACACAGCGCTATCTTATTAGAAACTTTAACCAAAAAATGGCATATATCACCGTTAGATATACATATATTGGATGTAAACATATCTTTCTCATTATACACATTTTATTTAACAAATCGACTATACTTCTTTTATAAGCAATGAAGTAGGACGAGGCATGGTTCCATAGTGGTTAGGAAAAAAACTAAAACAATAAAAGTATATGTACATATGAAAAAAGAAATGATTAACATTAAAATTGATTCCTTTAGTTTGTATCCACTGAATGAAGCATATTGAGCATATTAAGAATAGCATCTGAACGCGATCGCATCCTTTCCATTTCCATTCGAAATTCTTCCAGTTGAGATTCAATTCGCTGTGCATAAGCATGGCAGCATCTGTAAACAAGTAAAACAATCTTTATTAATTAAGTCAAATATTTCAAGAGTAGATATTTATTCTTATTAAAATCTGAGATTTTCACTTTTGCTCTAACAAAAGATTATAAATGTCACAAATAATAATGTTACATTCATATGCCATCACAATTCTGGAAAACTGGAACACGTATTGAAACATTTTCAAGAAATATTTGAAAGCACACCTTCGAGCAGGTTGTCCTGAATTGGAACACGATGGTTCTGGAGATGCACACGGCGAAGTTTTGATTTGCGGAGAACTTCTTAAATAAGATTCCTTCTTATGCATACAGCTTTTGCTATTACTGGATACATTAGGATTATAGCAATCTCCGCACCCTCGTATAAGATCCATTAAAATTCCTCGTACTCTTTTCCCAGTTAATCTTCGTCGTCTCGTCTGAAGAAAAAATAGATAGTTATAACAATAGTCAAAATTATAATCATACAAATTTTTGGAATATTCATAGAATGATTTATAAACTCACCTCTGGTGTTTCACTACATTGTTTTAGCGTTATTAACGGTTCTTCTTCATGAAGAACATTGGGAGACGAGTGATTACATGATTCATTATATTCTCGATCTGTATTCATTATTAATGGCTCACAAGTTTCTTTTAATATGTCACAACATTTATGACTTTCTTGACAATTATCTTGTTTATGCAGTGAATGATGAAATGCCGTGCAATTTCTACAGAGGTGCTCCCTGTTTTCTGAAGCAATATTTTCATATAAATGCTTGTTAGGCTCTAGGTTTTTTGAAAAACTTTGTCGATGTTCCTGGGTGCTTAATTTTTCTTTGCTACAATTAAAACTATCTTCGAACTTTTGTTTTTCCTTCCGCAATGAACAATTGCACTTTTGCTCTGACACGTCTGTATTGTGAATGCAGCAGGAATGTAATTTTTCTTCGGGATGTGTTCGTTTGTATCTTAACCATTCTTTACGATGTTTTGAGAGATCACAGTCTTCGCAAGAAGAAACACACGCACTTGGACTACCCAGTTTATCCACATGTGCTTTATCTGTAGAACAAGATGCTCTTGCTATGTTAAACGAAGATGAATGACATGAAAAATTGGATGCAGCCGAAGATAGTTCAAATTTAGGAGGACTTCTTGATTTTTTACTTGTTGAACATACTAAATTACTGCCATTGAATCTGGTATGCGGTGTTTTTTGCCAGCAGTGATAATTTTTATCTTTTATTTTAGTAGATGTTTCTGCCTCATTTTCAGTCTCAGCAGTGGATTCTTGACTGATCTGAAAAATACATTTTAGTTTGAATACGATAGAACCATGAAATATATTGACATATTTTTTTAAAGCTAGTACTTATAAAATCGCTTACCTCTTTACCCCAAATGTTCATTGTTCCGTTTACTTCAGACATTCTTACTTCTACATTACCAAGTAAGTATGGACCGCATTCTCGAATACGTCCTTTCTCACTAATAGCCTTGTCCTTTTCAGGCACCTCTGCTAGAATTAAAAAACTACGGTCTTTACTGTTTTCGTCTTCGCGATATACAAAGCATTTTACATTATCCTCTGGATCATCAGTGGTATCCGTCTTGCTTTCCATTGTAGATGTAGCTCCTAATTGACTTGTATTAGCATTAGATGAATTTGCTCGCAAATCTACATTCTTATTTATCGAATTACATGAATTTTTAAACTGGGATTCTGCATTAGGCATCTCATTTAACTTTGGATGTGATTCCGCAGCAGTTTTGGAAGCATTAAAAGATTGTAGAAAATTAGGTGGCCCAAGAATATCCGCAATCTTTCTTTTCTTGGAGCTGGAAGGTTGACATTGATAGCCATTGTCGTCACTTTGCAGATCCATCGTTACACTTTCGTTTAATCTTTTCTTTGAATTTTGTGGCAATGGACTTTCTGGCATTTTCCCCTGTGTGATACTTGAAAGAGTTTGCAAGATTCGGGATGAAGTAATAAATGCACGTGATAGTGAACGTGTTGTTTTCCCTGGTGTACCGTCAGTCAGTATCATACTATCGTCAGAATGTAATGTTTTTGCTACTTCTGGTGGTTTCATGGATATTGATAAATTACCAGCACTGGAACTCCACTGATCTATAGAACTTAGCGAAGCGACACTACTACCTGATATTTTATTATTAGATTGCTTGACATGTGTAGGCTCCGTTCGATCTTGAATCTGATTAGATACAGAATCGATAATAATGTCTGTCTGAATCGATGCAACCTTCTGTTCCGGAGGTTTGTTTTCTTTCTCATATTTTGCTAATGTTTTTCTCAATTCATCCAATTCCTGTTTCATTTTTAAATTTTCCATAAGCTGCTTTTGATATGCATCAATCAAGCCGTTGTATTTTGCAGTTTTCTGTGTTAATTTCTTTTTTAATGCGGTAACTTCTGAAGTATCCAAAGTTGCCTTATTAAATTCACTTGTTTTCTCAAAATCTATTTGCTTATTATTATTTTTCACTTTGTCCGACATTGTCTTAATGCTTTTTATATCCTCAATCCTTAAAGGACAAGCATCTTCATCTGTCGATATATCCATTAAATCTGAATTACATATTTCAGGTTGAACAGATTCTTGTTCAATACCATGTGCATTTCTATTTAGATCAGTTTTTTGACTAGAGTCAGAAGTGCCATGCATATACTCTTCATAACTTAAGGTTCGCAAATTGTAAAGTACCGTTGGTACTTCTTGATGACCATTTTGGATAAGAGGTGGTTGTATAGCATCTCCGAAATGTGAAATTTCTCTGTCAGGGTAATTAAACTTGAGTTGTTTAACTTCGATTGTTCCATTTTGTTTTTGTATCTTATTATCGGTGTTTGCAAGATCTCTTTCGTTCTGTGCCGACTCAAACGGTATATTTATTTGGACTTCATTCTGTACAGATTCTTCATGTACTGGTTCCAAACAATTTTTATTATCTTGTCCATTTAATATTATTTGTGGCGAAGTAGTAGCATTGTATGCCACTTTATCCATGTTACTGTCACATATTTCTGCGATTTCCAACTCTTTTATCGTTCTTTCGGCATAATCTTTTATTGTCTTGTTAGTCACTGTAGGCATCGTCTTTTCTGTATCATCGTTTTTATGATCGTTGCTCATACTGTAGATTGTATCTTCCTGGTGCTGTTTTACATGCTTTTCCATGGAACGCCTATTTTGTTCCTTTATATCTTTGATATAACGTTTAACTTTGCTTTGTACATTATGATATTTTCCTGACAATGGTTGCTTTTTCTTGATCATAGAATACACAATAGCTTGTTCTGGAATGTTTAGATAATTTGGCTTTAAGCCTTGCGAGTGTCTTCTCTTGAAAAATTCAGTATCTGCATTATTCTCGTACGTATTTAAATCTTGAAGCGAAAGACTCTTTTCTTTGTAACGATTTTTCAATCTCCTATTTAAGATAAAATCATCAGATCTTCCATCGTAATAGTCCATCGTAATGGCCTCAAAATTATCATCAATACCGTCATCATCATTATGCATTTGTCTAGGACTGTCTTCATCATCTTCCTCATCTTCATCATCTTCCTCATCATCATCCTCGTCATCCATCAAATGCTTCATATCTCTTGGACGCTCTGAATCAAATTCATTTTCAAGCTCCAAATTTTCCATATCTACAACAATATAATGATTATATAAAGATACGTACAAAAATATATACAATTGTATATTGATATCAAGTGCAAAGTCATCGTCTATCTACTTCAGATAAACCAAGCCAATCCAGTTTTCTTATTATTTTTTTACATTTTTTTCTTTCTTTTTATCAACTTACCGTCACTATCACCATATTCGTCTTCATCGTCCTCGTCGTTATAAGGATGATCGGTTTCTTCTCCAGATGACAAAACATACACACTACTCGCTCCTTGATCGTCGCTGGGATAGGGACTCGGGCTCCGATCGCTGCCCAACACTGACTTATTCTCCGGCTGTTTCGCGGTAACAACGTCCGAGTCGTCCGGTCTTGTCGTACTGGAAACGCTGATGTACGTCGGCATTTCCTCGTCATCGAGCAGAGCCGCGTCCGTCTGATTCATCATTAATTTCGCTTCGCTCTTGGACGAGTCGTTAGGTAGATCTTCCATCGCCTTTGTCTCCGTCTCGGTGTCGTCGGGCGAGTGCTCGCTGTTCTCCGACATCGTGGGAAACTGTGGGCGAGACGGAACCACGGATTATTATTGATTGGCAACAGATCGCTGTCGTTTACCGACGACCGGAGGCGTTCCAACGACAACGTTCCCGATTTATCTCCGATTTCCAGGCACTTCCCGGCAAACGTACACGGAAAACACTTTTTCATCAACCGCCATTACAGGCCGCGTTTTCGACGATATCTCGTCAATGTTGTCGCGTCGCGTCGCGTCGTTCACTCCTCACATGTCGTCGCGAATAATCCGCGTTCTCGTTTGGCAATATGAATCGCTAGCGGAACGGACGATCAGGCGTCAGACTCAAGTTCCTCTTTCAATACCGTGCCATTATCCTCGCAAGATTAATGACTCGTACGTCGCAGGACCGTACATACGCGATGGCGAAAGCCGAGCGGACCTGTCTCGTTTTACGCGCGGACCTCGGTGAACCCCTCGCGTCCGCGAGGTCGATAATCGACGGTTTAATTCGCGCGTCCAAGCGTCACTCGAGCGAAATTGCGGCTTTGACGTTCAACGGGAAAGTACTTTTTGCACCGCGTAGGTATGTATGTATGTACATACGTATGTACAAACGCACCGCACCGCAATAAGTAATGCCGAGGTTAACGCCACTCGCACGCATGCGCTCCCGGCTCCGCTGGTCTCGTAGGAAATCGTACGTTGTACATACATACTTACGTGCACACGTATGTACGAGAGCTCTGCTAATTCGTTTTATCACAATCGATCTCGGCCCGTGGCGTCCACGATCGGAAATTTGTAACACGCCGTCCTCCCTTTCTTCTTTCTCGTTAACGAACCCAGCGCTACGCGCCGATCGTCGCCAAACGACTCGGGGAAACGAGAAGTCGGGAAGGCGCCGCGCGCGGAAATCCGATTCTAACCTCGTTGGAGCGAGCGAAAGAGAGAGAAAGAGATAGGCGTCCTTCAAGTTTCAAGTCTCGATTTCGGCACACGATGACTGCGACTGGACTCCCTCTCACCGTCGAGTTCGGGTAAGGTCGAGAAGAATGGAATTCTGATACGCGTCGCGACGGTTATCCGTTAATCGTCGCGCGGGACGAACAATCACGTCACGCACCGCACGTCGCAGGTCGCGTCGCACTCGAACTAACGCAGTTGATCGAATGTTTGCAGAGGTGGGGCGGAGCTGCTGTTTGACGGCAGAAAGCGGCACGAGGTGGACCTACCTGGCGAGGAATGTAAGCACCGTCACCACGTTGCGAGCCCCTTTGCGTGTCAGTGCGCGTTCGTTTTCTCCCTCGCTAATGATAAGTATGATAACCGATCAATTTCGCAGGGACGCTGAAGCGGCTGTTGGGCTGGCTGCGAGATAACCTCCTGACGGAGCGGTCGGAACTCTTCATGCAGGGCGACACAGTGTAAGTGTAACTACGATCGTGCACTCGGAATGCGCGCGTATTGTTGGACAACGTGGATCGCGTTACCTCCGACGTTTCACGGCCGCGCCGCGCGTCAAAGAACTCCACGATGTTACGCCGTGCTAGTCGAGCCGCACGTGGCCGCGCTCCGCAAGT
Organism: Leptothorax acervorum; assembly: GCA_035220615.1. NCBI lineage: Eukaryota > Metazoa > Arthropoda > Insecta > Hymenoptera > Formicidae > Leptothorax > Leptothorax acervorum. The sequence goes on along the minus strand of JASTWQ010000176.1, from coordinate 363,182 downwards.
TTATTCCGCGTGTAAACGCGTCACGTTATAAGAACGCACGGTCCCGTGTGATGAATGGCATCGGCCGACATCGTGAACAAAGATGGCGACCGCGTATCGCGGTTAATCGCGTATCGTGTCGTATGATCGCGCCGGTCACGAGTCACGGGTGCGACACATAGATGGTAGCATCAGCCATCATGCACTCCGATGGCCCGATGTTCCTAAAAGTAGAGACCTAAGGTCTGTTCGTTTTCGCTGCACTCTGAACTAGTGCAATAAGTTAGAATGAAAGAAAATATATTTGTCTCATTCTAACTTATTGCACTAGTTCAGAAGTGCAGCGAAAACGAACAGACCTATCGATAATCAGAGATGCGACATTGAACCTCATGGCCTGATTGGCTGCCTAATCACGTGGTTATAACGCCATTTGGTTCCCTATAATTGCATTTTATTAACAATCAGTGGTACGTATAATGCACATTTGTATAATGTTAATGGCAATTTATTGGTGAAAACAATAATAGAAAAATATCTGCAGTGATTTTATTTAGGAAACACTTACCCTTTCCCCCTTCTTCTCCTTGCAACTTAACCTCACTCTGTCAATTTCTCTCACTTTATAAGTACATAAGGTCTGATCGTTTTCGCTGCACTTCTGAACTAGTGCAATAAGTTAGAATGAGACAAATATATTTTCTTTCATTCTAACTTATTGCACTAGTTCAGAGTGCAGCAAAAACGAACAGACCTATACTCATAATGGAACCAACATGGCGGATAATCGGAATAATCGCAATTAGATTGCGATAACTCGATATATCTAACCTGACCTGACCGTCAATGTCGCATCTCTGATTATCTGGGACTCTACCTAAAAGCTGTATGCACAATGAAAACCACAGGCAATAGAAACAGAATTTCCGACGCGTTGGGTTTTAATTCTCGGTAATTATTTGGTTTACACCCCTCACCTCCGATTTTGATGAACTTAGGCTTAATCAACGCGTTTTTGCTCAAAACGAAGGAATCTGGCAGAAAAAAGCGTCGCTCTTCTCCGCGAAGCGAGATACTTAGCGTTAAAGTTGACGATTCTCAGGTTATGAATCCTGTCGTACCGACGATGTAGCGACCATGAACATCATGAACATGCCCCGCGACCACATGCGCATGCTCCGTGGCCGCACGCGCATGCAAAAGTGCGCGAATTTGAAACGTATGCATACTTATAAAGGTGCACCTACATCTATCGTAACGCTGCGATCGTGGTCGTAAGCAAAGAAGCTCTTGTAAACAATATATATCTATGTTAATATATCTATAAACACACTTTTCTTCGCACGTCGAGAAGGCTGACAGATAGGTTACTGTTGTAACGCTAGACAAGCGTCGTAATCGTCAGAGTTCAAGTTGAATCAACTCATCGATGAGGTTACGATAACTGTCACGACGAGCGTTACGATCGTCGTAAGGAGCTTACGATAATCATTTACGATAGATGTAGCCGCACCTTAATGCATAAATATAAATATGTACTTTTCATATACCAACTATTCTCTGCTTTAACAAATTATTTCTGTTATAGACATTAAACGTCTAAGTTAACGAAACAGAAATAATCGTATAATGAAAATATGTCACGTTTAAGGGTTGCTGCCATGGTTCCTGTCAAGGTGGGGGCTGGTAGCATATTTTTTTATCAAAGTGCTTGACATCCTGAATCGATTGGCACAAATTTCAGCCGTATGTTCTTTAAGGAGGTTCGAGCATTACTTGTGAGTCAAAAATGCGATTGAAATAAATGTCATTACAACGATTCCGAATTATATGCAATATTAGTATAATGAATTGTGGATGCTACTTACGTGCTATATTCTTCGTAAATTATTAGCGTATAGAATATTAACAAACATATACTAGGGTATGAGAGCGTCAACGACTCGGGAATCGCTTATTTGGCCAACATTATAAGTTAGAACATGTCACTTTGTGACAATAATCTTTCTATACTCGAAAGCCATCGTAGAGCCTTAATTTTTTTATATAATTTACATAAACACTTTACACAAATAATCGCAAAACTTGAGCAATATTGACCGTATAGTTTTTCTGTAATATTATTCAGAAGTTGACCACTTTTAGTCTACCCTTATGGAGAAAGTCGCTCCGAGGTAGATTATCACTGGTTTAGTACACACTTAGCCACCTGAGGACTTTGAAAAACTAGCATTTGATAGATGAAACATCAAGGATTGTGTAAAGACTAAAAATCGGACTTTACCGTGTGGATTGAAGGCTATACTGTCACAAAGTTTAGATCCTAGCCTAGAATGTTGGATAATAAGCGATTCCCGAGTCGTTGACGCTCTCATACCCCGGAATATGTTTGTTAATATTCTATACACTAATAATTTACGAAGAATATAGCACGTAAGTAGCATCTACAATTCATTATACTAATATTGCATATAATTCGGGATCGCTGTAATGACATTTATTTCAATCGCATTTTTGACTTACAAGTAATGCTCGAACCTCCTTAAGGGGGTTTTATCTCAAAAAATCATACCGGAAGTGGCCTTTTTTTTAACACTTCGGTCAAGTTTCAGGGCATACAAAACCCAGCACAGGGTTAACCACTAAAAAGCTGTCGATTCAAATAAAATTCAGCCGTATGTTGGATAAGGGAGGGTTTTGTGCAGCCGGCTCTTGGACTACTAAGACTTTTGTACATGAATAATATAAATATGTATTTATTTATTTTTTGTTTTTTTTGTTTTTTGTAACTGATAACTAAATTCATCTATCACTTCTAAAATAAAATTTTATTACAATCACAATTAAACACTGCAAGATTCTCTTCTAAGAATTTTGAAAAATTACTTATATTTACCTTATATTTGCGGTGTATACATACGTATATACTTACAGTACCGTGAAAAAGTTTGCGTACTTTGGATTTTTTTGACTTAACTTGGTTTTACGCCATCTGACATATCTTTGTGAAGAATGATCGCAGAGCGATGTTTAAAAAAGCGTTTAAAAATCTTAAACTCTCAGCTTTCAAATGCTTCAAGGCTCATTTGGATAATACTAATACCGGCGGCAGAATACAGTTTTTTAGAAAAAAGACCTCGAAATGCACTGCTCACTTAAAATCGTCATAACTCAGTGGAAAAAATGGTAGCGTAATGATTAAAAAAGCATTTTAAAAAGGAAATGTTATATTTTATGATACAATCAATAAAATTTGGAGAATAAATTTGGTTCTCCCCGATGTGCACGCCATCAAAGTTGAAGTTTATTCTTCAATTTTGCAAGGTCTGTTATAAATTACCGCCGATTGTAGCAAAATCTTTGCAGAGAAACGAGCCCTGAAGCATTCGAAAGCTGAGGATTTAAGCGTTTCTCTGCGAATATTTTACTACAAACAGCGCTAATTTAAAATGGACCTCGCAAAATTGAAGAATAAACTTCAACTTTGATGGCGTGCACAGAGAGAACAAAATTTATTCTCCAAATTTTATTAATTGTATCATAAAATATCACATTTCTTTTTTGAAATGCATTTTTAATCATTACGCTACCATAGTTTTTCACTGAGTTATGACGATTTGAAGTGAGCAGTGCATTTCAAGGTCTTTTTTCTAAGAAACTGTATTCTGCCGCCGATATTAGCGTTATCCAAACGAGCCTTGAAGCATTCGAAAGCTGAAAGTTTAAGACGCCTTTTTAAACATCGCTCTGCGATTATTCTTCACAAAGATACGTCAAATGGCGTAAAACCAAGTTAAGTCAAAAAAATCCAAAGTACGCAAACTTTTGCACGGTAGGTACTGTATATATATATATATATATACCGGGTGGACCAAATGAGTCTATAATGGGAAAAATCTCGAAATAGAGGTTAGATACAGCAAAATGTTTCAGACAAAAGTTGTATGGTCTAAAGGGGGACATAAGATGGTGGCAATGATTTGACTTTGGATGGTCGTTTGAAGCTCATGTGAACGTCACCTTCAATTTCTTAAACGGAACCCCCTATATTGTAGTATATCGTTTGAAAGGGCATATAATAACAAAAATTTTGGTGCAAACCAGAGGTCGATACGTTGACCCGTTCGGGAGTTATTTAGGGTCAAAAATTGACTTTTTCCAACTTTGACTTTAAATAACTTCCGAACGGATCAACGTATCGACCTCTGATTTGCGCCAAAATTTTTCTTATTTTATGCCTTTTTAAATGATATACTACAATATTGGTGGGTTCCATTTCAAATTTTTGAGTTGGAGTCCCCTGGGACACTAACAAATTTTAAGTAAAACCCCATATTGTAGTATATCAGTTTGAAAGGGCATAAAATAAGAAAAATTTTGGCGCAAACCAGAGGTCGATACGTTGAATCCGTTCGGGAGTTATTTAAAGTCAAATTTGGAAAAAGTCAATTTTTGACCCTAAATAACTCCCGAACGGGTCAACGTATCGACCTCTGGTTTGCGCCAAAATTTTTCTTATTTTATGCCCTTTCAAACGATATACTACAATATAGGGAGTTCCATTTAAGAAATTGAAGGTGACGTTCACGTGAGCTTCAAACGACCATCCAAAGTCAAATCATTGCCACCATCTTATGTCCCCCTTTAGACCATACAACTTTTGTCTGAAACATATTGCTGTATCTAACCTCTATTTCGAGATTTTTCCCATTATAGACTCATTTGGTCCACCCTGTATATATATGTATATATATATGTATATGTATATGTATATATGTATATATACACACATATAGGTACATATACAGGGTGATTCTAAATAAGTGCGAAAAATTTTAGGAGATAATTCTTTGTCGAAAACAAGGGGGTTTTTCATATAAACATATACTCTTACATCCTTCCCTGAGGTGTTATGCTTCTTCAAAAATAGGGGTAAAAATTAGGTTTTTATTTTTTTCTAAAATTTGGGACGTTAAAGAAATGAAATTTAGTGGACATTTTCCACTAGTAAAAAGGATATTTATTAACATTTTTTGCATCCTCGTATTGTTATAAGGGGATGAAACTAGCAACCCCTATTCAATTTTTTATTAAAACTTTTTAACGGACAGGAATATGATCATCTAAAAATATTTTTTTTACTAGTGGAAAATGTCTACCAAATTTCATTTCTTTAACTTGTCCCAAATTTTAGAAAAAAATAACCTAATTTTTACCCCTATCTTTGGAGGAGTATAACTCCTCAGGGAGGGATGTAAGAGTATATATTTATATGAAAAACCCCTTAATTTTCGACAAAGAATTATCTCCTAAAATTTTTCGCACTTATTTAGAATTACCCTGTATACATGTATTTATATTTATATTAGATTTTTTTGTTAAAAAGTAACAAAAATTTCTTCGATATTGGATACATTTTTTATTTTCAAATTTTGACTGCAGATTTAAAGTCAAAAGCCTAAAATACTTTTACATACATATAAAATTTTATACATGAATAAGCCATGGTTAATTTTTTCTAATTTGGCTGTCATATTGAATCCGCTATTTTTATTTATTAAATTTCGGTTTCGGATTTGCAGTTAGCAACCTCAGAAACCACTATATACTAAAATTCAGCAAAATTAACAAAAAATTTTGTGCAAGAAAGGTTAAATACACGATCGTACACTGAAAAAAAATATTTGGATCCAAAAAAAGTTCATTAGTTGGCTCCTAACACACAGCTTATTTACTTAATACTAGACGCTTCACGCGCGCTATTTAGCTTTAATATATTATACACTATTAACCCCTTAATATACTCAACTGTCAAACTATACGATAACAGCCGATCACGAAGTAAGCGCAGCAAGAGAACCAATAAGCATCGGGGAATAGAGTCAATAATAAATGCGATATATTCGAGATTCGACTTTGCACGCACGATATATTCGAGATTCGACTTTGCATGCCTTTTTTTAGAAAGGATAATACAATATTTATTTAGAATTAGATAAAATATCTTAGAATTAGATATTTTAAATGTCTAATAACAGTAAATAAATTGTTAGGAGCCACCTAATGAATATTTTTTGGATCCAAATATTTTTTTCTCATTGTCAATGCAGTATGAATACTGGCCTTATAGCGTCTTACGTTAGATGCGGATCATCCAACGTATGTACATATAAATATGGAATTGTTGTGTATAGAGTGATTTCTTGAGAGCTGTGTCTTTTGTAGCAGATAGAAAATTATATGGCAAGAACTTTACGATACAGTGACGAGATTTAATTCGGTCACTCCCCATTATCGACCTAGCGTATTTTATTTCGGTGATTAAATCAGTGTTGGTGAGTTGTCCTCAACAATTGTAGAGGAGAAATAGGATTAAATCTCGTCACTGTACATCCGTCGTGAACGCAATTTCGCAAACACTCGCGGGAATTGTATGATTTATATCGGATTGATATCGCATGTTAAGATGGCCGCTTCGTACGCTGTTTGTTGCCTTGCTGGTTAGTGCAATGGAATAATTATCGGAATTGCGAGATATCATCTTTTGAGTGCTATTTTTACGGGCCTAAAACGAGCACTAATAGCGCCATGTACGCAGCGCTTTACATTTCCCTCGATTTTATCTTCTTTTTACATTTCGACCGGCAAAATGAAGTAGTTAAGGATGTATGTCCGTTCAGTCAAAATAGAGGGATCAAGCTGAAATTTACAGAGATTGTGCACTTATATATCCCAAAAACCTGTGTTAAATTTCAGATCGATTGTCTGACCCGTTTAAAAGATATTAATTTTTTAATTTTGTATGCGTTCTTATGGAGATTGACAGGTTATTAAACATATCCATTCAGAATATAAAGAAAGAATAGAGAACAAATCTCGGAAAAATTACGATGTATAGAGGATACATTGACACAGGTTCACTGTAAATTTCACGATGATTCACTGACTAGTTTCTGAGAAAAAAAATAAAAACTGCAGCACTCACTTGGCGTTTGACGCCAAAAACGCCTAAAGACGCGGCAACGTCGCGCTGCGCACGACGATAGCTATAGGTGTTTTTCGCCTTTTTTGCCGGCTTTTGACATTTCCAACCGATGTTTATATGCGGCCTCTGATATCTATTTGCCTTTATATCTTAAAAATGGGTTGTTATTGCACTTTTTAATTAACTTCACTTCCTCACATTGTCAATGTACTACATCGGTCAGGTCGGTCGAGCGTTCAGTGCAGCCAACAGTTAAAAGTAATATCAACAGTGCGGTATTGCCATGTCTTCTTGTGTTATTTGATCAATGTTTTTTCTCTTTATTCTCGTATTCAAGGTATTATTTTTATTTTATAATAATATTTTATACTATTGCGTGATATTTTCGATCATATTTAACCGTTACTTTTTATTTTTATCCACATTATATATGTATAATTTTTATTTCTAGCAGTTGGATTCAGGGAAGATTCCCAGCCAAAAGTTTTGAGCCTCTATTAAGAATATTTACAAATACGCTGTTAATAATCATAAAAACTGGTTAAAATCACTTAAATCAGTAACATTAATGTCCTTGTTATAATATTAAATAGTAGTAAGCCGTTAAACGGTTAAAATATGCGTACAACCGATATATATTGGATTTCTCAGATTACTATACTTTTGGCTGGGAAGGTATAGGTAATACATCCTTAACGATAAAAACATCGATCATCTTAATCGAAATTTGAATCAAATATCTAATATCCACAAAACAATATGGCTGTTTGTGTTATCTGTTTGGTCGAGATGCCTTTACATGCTCTACGTCAATTTGCACGTGAGACGGATTTATATAACGTTTAAGAATAATGCAAGTAAAAAGAAAAGAAAATATCAAAAATCGTGAAAATCAGGATCAAAACGCTCAAACGATGTATGCGACGGAGCACAGTGAAGTCAGCTGCAAAAGTCGCAATCGTATCGATTGATCGGTTTTTCTATAGATTCGAATGGTAACAGCCAATCGACTAAATGACTCTGGCGATACATTCATTTTGAAATTCCTGTCGCTACGAGTTTTCACTTTCGTTTTGCACGATCTCGTTCACTTGTCGTCTCGTGTTCGTTTCACGTTCGTTACTAACTTCCCGTAATTGATAGAGAGCGCGTTAACACGGGATCTGTAAGTTTTATACACGCAGTACGCTGCCCGAGGGCGGCAAAACGCGCGACTCGATTTGAGAAGTTTATCTTGTTTGTTTAGGAGGCCGGGCATTCTGGTTCTGGTAAATGACGCCGACTGGGAATTGCTGGTGAGTTTTGCGCATAGCGTCCGTTTCAGCCATTGCGCACTTTTCCTTGGATATCACACAGATATTTGAACAATTTTTATGAGGGAATGAGAAAATCGTGTGTTCCATGACCGTAAAATTTGTTTGACAAAAGTTTCATGAAGTACAGAATTTTCAAAGACCATACGTGTTGCTCGGTCAATTTGAAATCGATGTCTTGCAATTAGCAACAAAAATATCAAGGCATTTCATTGTCACACGGAAAAAAAAATTTACTTGAAACAAGTAAATCCTGTTAGGGACTATTGGAGTAATTTATTTCTTTGAAGCAATAAAATTTTACTTGAAACAAGTAAATTTTTTTTCCCGTGTATACACGTGTATACACGGGAAAAAAATTCAAGTACAATTTACTTGTTTCAAGTAAACTTTCATTGCTTCAAAGAAATAAATTACTCCAATAGTTCAAGCAGGATTTACTTGTTTCAAGTAAATTTCTTTTCCGTGCAGTTGTATTTAAATTATTATATGAATATAAACAAGTAAACATGTAATGATTGTTTTTGTTGTTTTTGATAAAAAAAATCGAAGATCATTATTTTATTATTTAATTTTTATTTATTATTTAATTAATTTTCTAACCAATTCTATGTTTTACGAGCAAAATAAAAGTTACAGAATTTTTCATATAAGTAGATTCATCAAATTTTGTGTTGCTTATGCAAAGTCATAGATAATTATAAAATAATATTATTGGGAATATAAAATGAATAAAGAGTACAGAATAAATTTAAAATTATCTGTTAGATTTTTGTGGTAACTGTAAAATTCTTAAATCTATTAACATTTGTAAGATTATACGATATTTGATTTTTACTTTTCTACAAAATTTTTTTTCGAGATAAAGATTTTGCGTACGTCTTAAAAATATACTAGAATTATTAAAACTTTATTCTTGAGGAAAACCTTTTAAATATAGATTTAAATGTGCAACGAGAATGGCAGACGGATTTAAATTCGAAAAGGATTGAATGGATTACTTAGCTACGCGATTCTTAAGTCGTCATACTGATATGAGAAGTTAATGCACCGTATTTGGCGGACAAATTCTTTAAAGATGAGATTTATATTCTCCGATCTTTCTAAAATTATTAAAATTTATTAGCAGAGGGATATATTTAAATACGAATTTGAATAGGTATTCCATAAAAGTGATCATTTCCTTCGTGCAACGATTGTTAATTAAATTTTCTTAAGATTTATACAAGTTTTCTATATATAATTGAGCTATTTTAATATTTATTTTATGTTTTTTATGCCAATCTCGAGATTACTTTTTTTCTTGCGTAATTGCGGCACGTTTAGGATACATTTTTATAACGATTGAAGTATTGCGGAAAAGAATCATATAAGAATCAGAAAAGAATAATTCCAAATATTTTCGAAAGTTATAATAAGATTAGGCCGAAAACAACGAAAAGTAAATTACGAGTAAAAATGGAATTTAACACATTTCTTGCCGGACTGTTTTTCAGTAAGGATTGTCTTTCCGTCTTTCAGGCCGCATGGGTCACATATGCCTTATTACATTGTCAAGACTAATGGTTATGTTTATATATCATATAATGTTTATATAAAACTACAAATTCATTACTATTAAGTAACAATATTCTCACGCTAGGATAACTGCACTATACATAATATATAAGCATCAATATGATTTTATGAAATATTTTATGATAAAGTTACATCTATATTAGCTAAAATATTAAACAGCCTGAACGGAATACGTATGTACAAATACTTTAAGCGAAAAAGATTGTGTCAAAAGCCACGTGTGCGTACTTTATGATTAATAAAATCAAGAACTCGATCGCAGAGTGCCGAAAGATTTCCGAGCGACCGCGACGGTTTAAAACTTTAAAATATTAATTTCAAACGCGCGGAGAAATGCGGCGGATAGGCGGACGATACCCCTCGCGCGATATTTCTTTTCCCGCGTCGCCAACTCCCGCAGTGACGCACGGCTGTTTCTGGCGTCTGACAAACGGGATACCCCGTGACCGGTTTTTACAAACGGCATAATCGGCCTGTCGGCTACCGTCTCCGCCGTCGCCGGTCGCCGGTCGCCGTCGCTGCTTGCGCGGTAGATAGGGTGCCGGGAGCGACTCCGGACGCTGAAAGGGCGCAAATGACCTCGGTTTGCCACACCCCCGGAGAGAATTATCATTTTAAATTTGTAAATGTACACGCCGCGGCTATTAGGAGGAGAGACGCGATTCTAGCCGGGGTAACGCTCGAGCGGGAAGATGCTGCAGCGCCGGGGACCGTCGGAACGAGGGAAAAGATGATGGCTCTGGCCATTATTATGATAATATACCGCCGCTCCTTGGCGAAGCTTCTCCGCGCGGCTTCGGCTTTTGCGTTTCCGCGTCTTTTCGCACGGCTCGCTTCTCTTCTCAAGGCGCATATACGTATCGTCCGTTTTCCTTTTCACCCGCTTCCTTTGTCACCCACGTCCCTTTCTTCCCATAATACAATCGCGCTCGTGAACGTCTAGCTTCTAGCTCAATTTTTTCGACTCTTGCATGTCGATGTAATGGATATCCTTGCTATCGATAGCTAAAGGACGTTGAAAGGCACCAACGTGAGGTTGAAGATTAAATCTCCGTCAAAGTCTGTCTTAATTTGATAGCAGGCACGTATACACACAGGATATGCTCATTACATACTGTACAAATTAAAGGAGCATGATTTTTATATAAATTAAAGTACAAAATGTCCTATAAACGTGGATCCAATTTGAAATCGTTATCCAGCTACAAGTGTTGAAAGTTTATAAATTGTAGCACATTTTTTGAACATTTTTTTATTAAAAATAGAAAATTAGAAAGAAAACATAAAAATTGCATAAATTATTTAAATTGACATTTTTGACGGTATTAATACGCAGTATGATGCGATTTAAAATATACTGATTGTGAGTAGCATAAGAACATCATGATTGTTGTTTATTTCTTTACACGCGTCATTAATAGATAAGTATGCTGTATTAATTCAGCTCGCACATTAATTTTTCTATACTAAATTTTATACATATATGATCCCACAGACAAAAATCTAAAAATGTGAAATCCGGTGACAGAAGCAAGATTGGCAACCGTTTGTAGATGAATAATCATTTCGAATTGGATTTATGTTTATAGAACATTTTTCACTTCAATTTATATCAGAAACATGCTCCTTCAGTTTGTATATTACATATATGTATATAACACTCTTGTATAGGGCATTCCAGATTCATCGAACTTTCATCTATGGATTCTTTGATCAACTCAGTTTTTTCGTAAAAATATTGAGGCATAAATACTATTTAAGTTATAAATGAGACTGGAGATCTTAAAGATTTTCATAACTTAAATTTTCGGGATGCAAATCACGAAATCTTAATAATTTTAAATAAACTTTATCAAAAAGATGTAGCAAAAGTTTTAGTTTGGGAATTAAATAAAATATAGGAAATTGTCGCTTGATACTTATTTTTTCAGGTAGGTATCTATTTAACATTCTGTGGTAAAAAAATACACGAAGAAATAACATGCAATTAAATTTTGACTACGGAAAAATCGACTTCGAATTTCTTAAAGAATACATACATAGATCGATATGTGAGATAAAATATTTTCTTAAAGGTTATCCATTTCTTGTCGTGTCATTTCACGGTGGGTTTTAGCCATATTTTGCGTCGCTCGATTGATCAGAGATATAAGAAATATAATTTCAGGGTGAAGGCGATTATAAACTATGCCCGCGGGACAGGGTGCTCTTCATCTCGACACTGCACGGAGGATAGAAGATACAAATTTCCGATACTGATAAACGACTAAGGATAAATGTCCATTCAAGCATTGCAAACTTTTGTAATATGTATATGTAAAATATTTTATATTTTAGACTGTCGCATTTTAAACGCGACATGAGAAAATAAAATACTTTTTTTAAAAATATATATTAGTTTTAAACAATAGTTATGATATTGTTTGTTTATTTTATTGCATCACAATCCTGGGTCGGCCAAAGCTTCCAAACTGGTTTCATTAAAATTACATTTTTTATGGAAATGAGTTGTAAGAGAGTTTCTTGTCCAATCTCCATTCTGAATTAAGGACCGGACCGGTTTTTTAAATTATTTTTTATTGTTATTTATTATTGTTGTTGATTATTATTACTTTCGTTGTTATTTATTATTTATTTATCCCTAGTTGTCTTGGGATTAAATTCATATCTCGCAAATTGTATTTTTATTGGAATGGAATATTTTTACATTCAAAATTCTTAATATACGTAAGTATTCTTATATGTATATACGACGTGACAAGTTCTGAAATTGAATCCTCCCTTTTGCTTGACAAGCGAGTGCTCTAACATTGAGCTTTTTAGCGCTCCATAATTATGACATGATTAAATTGTGAAAAATAATTGATTTATTTTGCAACAAAATCGATATTCAGATTTTAATATTATCAATATTTGTATTTTAACATTACAATTTGATAATCCAAAATAATTTATATTTTTAAAGTTTTGTTTAGATACCATTCAGTTTTTACAAGTTAATTTGCAAACTAACATGTGATCTGTGAATAATAAGTTATTATGATTATGTGCGCGGGTTAATCGAAAGATTTGAATTGTCAATTAGTGGTCATGTATATCATTCGACTTTATTTTATAGTTACATATGATGGTTTCCCTTGTTGGTTTCACGTTACCTTTTTTTTTAATGTAGCGCAAAGTGGGATATTTATTCGAATATCACGTTTATCAGATTCGCGTGTAATGCAATTCGATGGATATTTAATTAAAAGCGAAAATTGCCGAAATTTTAAAAAAATCTGTTTTTAATAAATTGAGATATTTGTAGACGAATAAAGGATTTTTTACATAATTTATATTGCATAAAATATTTATACTGTAAAATTATTTTCTGATCAACGTTTATAATTCTTTTACTGGCATTTCTATCTGCAATACTATTGTCGCACTTGTCCTTCGAAACCACGCCTTTTCCTAGTCTCCTAGCTGCGAGCGCAATTTGACAGTGACTTTGTTTACACCCAGCCGTCCAATCCCGATTCACTCCGGAGAGAAGTGAAATTTCTTAGGTGTAAACCGGTTAATTTCGATCTACTTTAATCGTCTTTCTTCAGCGAAGTAGCGCGAACTCCAGTGTAAGCGTCAGTTCACTTCGGAGTGAATCGGGATTGGACGGCTGGGTATAAACAAGGTCAGTAATGCGTACCTCTTATATACATTACAGGCTTCAATAGCTTTACGCATATTGCGTCGAAATTGCGTAACAACACGAGGTAGCACGCATCTCTCTTTTACTGAAAGGAAAGAGTTGAGTGATGGATTTGTCACAAAGATTGCGAAATTGCTAAGTTGTGTTTTATTTCGGTAAATATGTTTGGTGCCCCTAGAAATTTTAATCACAAATTCTAAAAGCATTCTGCAGCTTTTAACTATAATTTTAAATAGATATACAATGCAAATTTGTCTAATTGCCATGATGTATCATTTTGTTTGAATTTTGTATATGTTTGCACGTATAATTGAGAGCTTAACTAAAAATCTGATGAGATAATGATATATTAAAAAGTAATTATTTTCTAGTTACTTATAACTAGAAACACACTTTTATACTTCGTCTTTTATAAAAGAACCAACATGCGTACATAAAAAACCTATTTCTTCATAAAAATGTTGCACAATTATTAATACGTTATACGAATTGTTTTACAGGATGTAAGGTATCTTTCAACATTGATATATTCGGCATTCGTCAGATCTTCGTGAGCTTTGTAAATCTCGAATGATGAGGGCAAGTGGTTTCTAATTAAAGCGAATAAGAAGGGAGGACTGCGCCTCGTTAGTATATACCGAACTCGTTATAGTTAGTTGACGCATCTATGAAATAGATTTCGCGACATCGGAACCAATCAATCGCCGACGGCGGATCGATGGGATCCACCACTATACCGTATAATAATCTAGCGATATACAATGGCACTAATTAATCACGCGCATGAGCCGCGTGGAAAATCGAATCGGGAAGGGGAGGAGGGAAAGATCCTAACGAGCATCGATCTCTCTTGCTCTCCCCCCTCCCCCTCCCCTCCCCCACGTACTTTTCGATCCTTTCGCGCGCGCGTGCACGCGTGCGATGCATGTGCGCGCGAGTATGCGAAATGCATCCGCCTATCAACGGGAGCCTGAGTGTGTCGCAATCGCTAATGGCCTGGCGGGGTTGGATGGTCCAGTGATTAATTGTGTCACCCGTGATTACATTACGGACGCTGCGGATCCACTATATTATATACGGTTATACGTGCATGTAGCGGGCGGATTGCGCGTTACGCATGTACGTGCCGCGCGCCCGCGCCGCGACGATGCCACTCGTGCGTGTTTGCCGGACGGTCGAGGAAACGCGCTTGTACGTGCTTGTAACAAGTCGGCCGCGACAGGGTGGGATGGTAGAAACCAACGGATGGTGAAACGTCCGGCCGCGAATGTCCGGTCTCCGGCTAATCCGCAATTGCAAGGTACACCTCGTACCCAGATGACGCATGCGAAGAAACGCCTCGCTAATGCACGACATCCGGTTCACCCGTTTGTACGAATATCACGGGCTTTTCGTATTTACTCGCGCTGCTCACCGGTTCCCGTTGTATGTTCGTCTGAGAGCAACCTCTGCACGCGCGTATTTCAGTCCATAATCTCCACGCGTATAGCTCCATACTTCCGGGGTGGTTCGTGAGTGGCGTGTGAAACGGTAGGACCGGGGAGGGGAATTTCTTATTTAAATGTGAAACGAAAATCTTTATAGAGGAATATTCCCATGTTGCGCGTAATGGAAAAGAAAGATCCTTTCCCGAACTAAGCGTTCAATGGTGCTGAACGTGGATAATTTTTATTCTTTATTTAACTTAAAATAGACTTAACAATGTAAAATTAATGTAAATTAATTTTAAACTTATCTCAAGATTAAAAAATGGCATATGACAAGTATTTTGCGATATTCTTCTGTACGGACTATTGTGTCAAATATATAATATATAGGTGAAGGACGTGCTATATTATACGATAATTGTGAATCCCTGCGCACGATTTCCATATGCCCATAATGCCGATAATTATCTTCAAACTCTGAATTCTGTGAAAGAAGTATAACGTATATGGAAATAAAAAAGGCTTTGACGTACACTCTTAGCAAATGCTTCTTCTCGTCGATCCTTTTACCTCTATTCCCTAAAACTCTCCAAAGAAATATTTTCCATCTCTATCCTATGTTGATTTTAAATCAATGTATCCCGTATCGAGTTTAAATGTTTGCGTGGGTCCGTCTACATCGTTGGAAATCAGACACGTGCACAGGCTCGCGGGGAATTAGACTCGAGGGCGAAAGGTCTGGATTCTCGCGAAGATGAAATCGGCCTGGCATTGCCATAGTATTAAAGTTTCGCGACGTCTCTAACAGTTGTTCCACTTTTAAACGCAGGTATAATTTCTGTTATCTCCAACTGGCGCGCGCGACGCCGCAAAATATAAAATAATAAAGGGGTACGACTAAAACGGGAACGGGACGGCGCGGCGGGGAACTTTGGCCATTATATCGAAACAGTTTGGCGCTAACGCGTCTTCAACTTTTAACGGCTCGCTCTCATATTTCGTATCCTTTTCTCTATTTCTTGCAATTTAAGCAGCCGAATCTCACGCCCCCGATCACAGTTTCAGGCGGAATACATCTCGAAATCGTTTTAAGGATGTTCGGGAATTACGACTAAAATGATGAAAACTCTTTGAATTCAAATTAATTCTGTAGATATGATTTCATCATAAAAAATATTCTGTCAAAGTTTCAGACTGTTAAAAATTATTGTATCTCAGTGAAAAATGATGAAAAAAATTGTCTTAATAAAAATTGTCTTACTTTTTTGTTATAATCACAGCGTAACATTCTCTGTATCAAAGAATTGTGTCTTGCGACTCGAAGATTTGCAAGAACATTATCGATAATAATATACGAGACATTTCTTTACGGGTTACCTACTTACTTATTCTACATTCTCAATTTTTTGAAAACTGCCAATTTTTCTGAACTAATATACTTTGGCGATATTATTGCTGTTTTAGCGAATTCCTGAATATTTTGTACGTTATCTTTCACACAAGATAGCATTTGCATTTTTGCGATAAAAGCGGCCACTTGAAAATTTCAAGCTCGCCGTTGAAGGATCGTGGTTTCCTTTTGATCGGAGACGAGGCAAGGAGCCGCACGGTAATAAGTCACCGTGATAGATCGAGCCGTATTTGTTCGTAAGAACGAATAATCTTGCACGAATAACACCTGCCGGGGCTTGAGCTTGGCTATGAGCCCAATTATTTCGACAGGATCGAGTCCTGTCCTCAACTGGCCTCCCATTTTCACGTTTTCTCTTTTCGCTCGATGCCTTCCCACCTATATACACACCGTTCGTCGTTGCTGTTACCGACCTTCCCGCCCTTCTTTTTTTTTTGAAATGTCTCCGAGCTCTCCGAGACGTGGGCCATCAGCATAAACTGAGTCGTTTTATGAGCTGTAGTCAAGTTACATTTTCCTCAATCGAGACGCCCGCACTGTTCCTTGTTCCGCGATTTCTGCTGCTGATCATCGCAGACTTGCCCCAACCGATCGCGTTAAGGATTTCAACGATGGCCCTTTCTACAGCGCCTTTTTTGTTGCTAAACTACCTCTTTCTTATTCTCGAGATCCGAGAAAAACGTAAGAAACGTTTTCTTATAATGAAATGTTTGCGAATGCCCCCTCCGACAATAATGAGCTCAGCACAGTTGCAGAGTGGCTTAATATAAAAGATACATATTTTTTACGTGTTTTTTAAAGTTTTATTTGAATGCGGATTTAGCCAAAGAATAGATGTGCTAAACACTTTTGTAAGAGATTTAAGAAGTTATAAATATATAAAATATCCTTAATTCCATAAAACTATTTATAACTATATTTATATTAACTTTTATATTAAAACTGTTTATATTATATTTTTACGCATTTTATTTCAGTTTTGGAGACATTTATAGGCAGTAATAAAATTATATGATATCATGCTATCATATAATGACTTAACATTATAGATAATAACTATAGATAATAACTTAATATTTATTATCTATATTCTATCAATTGTTATTGATATATTAATGAATTGATGTTTCGATCAATTGCGACCGTTTCTTATTCCAATTCTGCTTTATCGGATAGGTTAACGAATAATGTTATGAAACAGTAAATTCTATTATTGTAGTGTCAAGGGAAAATCGAAAAAATTTAGCATATTTCTTGGGCGATAATGTTTTCAATTAAATAAGAACAAAGGGATTAATTTTCAGCAGTGATACGAGAATGATTTGCGATATAGTATAGTATCGATTTACGAATGAGCATGACATGTCGCTAAAAAAAGGCGTGGTTAAGAATACATCTCGTGGAATCATTTGACCAGAAGGTTTACGGGAGTAGCTGGTCATAAAAAGAGATCCTGACACATAGCTCGTAAAACCGACTTAATTCGTCCAGGGAAACGCCTTTGTCAAGACTAGCGCGACTAACGCTCGTTTTTTCTTCCGTTCACATATGCTCTACACGTCTCGATCATTAGACCTGCACAATGCACGTTTTTTTAAATTCTATTAATCTCCCGTATCAATTAATTAAAATATTTCTATGCAATTTTCTATGCATTTCTACGCAGTTTTATCTTGTAGATTTGAAAAAAGTTTGTCCTTTTTTTTAATTACTACACAGAGTAATAACACAGAGCAAAATCCGCTATTTTGCTTTATTTATAAAATTTTCTTATATGTATATGCCTTTCTCAAATACAAAAATATACTTTTCTTATTTATATTCTCTACTTATGTACAATAATTTATTTGCAAATGTACATAAGTTGAACTTCACTAATTTCTATCGCGTCTTTTTTAACAATTGCGAAGAGTACTGTGCAATGTGAAGAGTGTGAAGACATATGGTGCATTAGAAGCGTGCGACTTGGGCGAACGCACATAACAATCAGTTCTTTCAGTGCACGTGTACTGACAACTATTTTCCCTCCTCATTGTACACGTATTGTACACAACGATAGAAGTCGAAAGACCGCGCAGTGCAGAGATCTGGCGCACCTGTGCGCTTACAAAGTAGACGACGGAAGAAAAGATATAGGATAATAGAGAAAGAGAGAGAGAGGAGGCGGAGGCGGAGGCGGAGGCGGAAGAGAAGGGGAGTGAAATAGAAGAGAAGGAATTTTCTTCCCCTAATATCTTCCGATCTCCCGTCGAATGCACAACCCTGGCAAATTGGAAGGAACGTGTGCACTCTACCCCTCGCAGGCATGACGGTCTGGGGTGTATGTTAAGGGCGGCCGTAGCGGGGGATGGGGCGGATGACGGTGGATTGCACAATGCACGAGATTTTGTCCGGTCCATCGGGAGTCCCGTCGCGTCCCTACGGGCGGCTATTAGGGCGCGAGGTTTTCGCGGAGAGATTTCCTCCGCAGGATGGCAGGATAGCCTGACGACGCGTAGAACGGTCGGGGGGACTGGGGGCGAGGATGGCAGATAATTTGTCCAGCGTCCCTTCCGTCACCCCTTCTGCTCTTTCTTCCGCCCTTTCGTCGACGTTTCCTCGATGCCCGAAAGAAGCAGGGGACAAGCCTGTGCCGCTGACCCGAATCTCAACTAAGGTACCTCTGTGTCTATTTTAGTTATTTACTCGTAACGGACACATAGCCCTGAGTAATGTGCGCCAATGTAATTGTGCGGTAAATATACGTATCAATGATTGGACATGTAAGATATAATGCTCGTATTTCAACTTAGTTTTGAAGCAATTTTTCTGTTTTTTTTTAAGCAGAAATATATTTCTTCTATAAATGGAAGAGATATAGATAAAAAATTTACATTCTTTATTCTTTTTGAAATTTGTAGTACAGTCGTCTCGTATAAATAAATAATTCAACGTGTGTATCTCCGAAATAAAACAAACGTTTACGCCACGTGTGCGCCACGTATTGCGTTTTATTTCTAATATATATCTACATACCTGATCGTAGGTATGAGTACTATTTTATGTACCTACTACTTCGAGTTTTTCTTAACTAAACATTGATAAAATAAAATTTCTATATTGACGATTGTTGATTGGAACGTACGGGGCTATTAGTACGTTTCTCTTACCGCACGTACGTTATTATATGCTCTACGAGCGATTGTGAACAACTGCCAAAACGAGTATCTACACAGTACACGTAAAACCCAGGATGCATTTAGGCTATCAATTTTCGGCATCACTCTATATTTCTAGTATCACGCGAGTTTCTCATACCTCGGCGCGAAGTGCGGAGCTAGATATCTTGCTAGTTTTGCATCAACACGAGACCAAAATGATGTACACAGCGTATTGAATAATACATTCGCTGTATTGAATCGTATGTGAGGGAAAAAAGAGAGAGAGAAAGAGGCCACATTGGATAACTTTATACTTTCGAACGCTTCGAAAGTATATTAAAAATTCCATTTGCAGATAAAAATCAATTAGTTTACGGCGCATATTCCCTTTAATAATTTTGTGTAAAAATTTATGGAACGATACGACGTCGGTATCGTGAAAATATAATAACGATAGAATGGAATTCATAAACTAGGTAATGCTTGCAGCTACCTACGTACTAAATGTGGTTATGTTGTTCGTATGGCTTTATTCGTACTTTCGTTTAACGCATTTACCGGACGATCATTTCCGATTTTAGCTATTTCTCTCGAAAATAATGCACGGTACTTGAACCATGAAGAGTCGAAGCGTGTACATCGCTGTAGTTGCGAACTAAATGACTAATGCTGAAAAAGTAATTGGGCAAAGTATAGGGAGGACGGGGAAATTGGCACCAGTTGAGGAAAAAATATAAATAAATATATTATAATCACCGAATATTTATTTGAACTTTTATCAATTAAATTGTGGAAACATCAAGCTTCAATATGGCATTACACAAAATTTTTCAATTGTAGTAGAAACATAAAAAAAAACACATTTTTTAAAAATTGAAAAAAACTCATTACCCCAGGCACCGGGCAATGAGAACCACCTATGGATATTTGGCTTTTTCTTGCTTTTGTGAGAACAAAGGCATTATACCTAGTCTCGGTGGCTTGGGTTTAATGTTATTAACATCTTAAGATTTAGTTTTATACCATTTTTGGAGAGTGGTATATGGAATTTGTGTTTGTACTGCAGCACGATGAATGAAAATGCCTTCATGGATCAATTTCAGGGCTGCTTTTAATTTTTCCAGAGTCCACTTTTCCTTCTCAGTAGTTCTGAATCTCTTTTGTGGAATTTTCAAAACAAAAACAAACATTGTGCGTGCCTGACGTAATTGGAGCTATTTTTAATTACCCCGACTTGATTAGTTCTAATTACCTCCATTGGTGTAACTTTTCGTCAGCGAATTAAAAAAACTACTGACAATATTTTTTAATTTTTAATGTTTTGTTAATAAAGGTAACCTTTGACACTAATAATAAAGAAAGAGTGAATTCAATTAGTAGAAAATATAACTACTTACTTGCTAAGCAAAGGTTAATGAAAATTGTAACAAAATCGGGCGAAAACACGACGTGCGTTTTCCTGAGCAAACAAAGCGAGACTGATGGAATATTCGACTGGGGCGTGGGGGGCGGTGTTCGACAGGCAGTCGCTCATACGCAGGTTCAAATTTGTTACGCGCGATAGTCATTTTATTTTACGAAAGTTCTTATTACCCCGTGGTGCCAATTCCCCCGTTCTCTCTACTTTTAGTTCTAATAAAATTTTAATTTCCACCTCCATATTGTGTTACATTTTTGTATCGTATTTTTTTATAATTTGAATTTCTTTATATTGTAATAATACATTTCATTTTTAATAAAAAGCTTTTTGACGATTATAACGAAAAATTATAATGATTGAAAAGCAAGCTGAATAAGTAAAGAAAATCAATATAATTTAATATATTCAATAATAGCATAATGATAGCGTAATTTAGCAATTATAGAATAAGTTATTCTGAATCTCACGTATAATATTTTGTGTAATTTTATATAAAGATTGAAAGGATTATCACATAACGATATTAAATAAATCTCTATATAGGTTTGTAACTTGATTACAAATTATAATGAAGATAAACTTTCTATGCATACGAAAATATTTTATTCAATGGTTGCATCCTGTTTGGTCGGAAAATTCCTCGGCCAATGGAGAATAATTCCATAAGGACGAACACGAGGACTTTAAACAATGGCCCCGGTTGGCACGAGGGAAGTGGGGAAAAAAGAAGATTGTGCGCCAGACTATCAAGGCGACTTCTTACTTTGGTAATTCCTCGGTAGTGCCTGCTTTCATATAACTGCGACTTTCGGTAGGGTGAATTTCGGTGCGCGGGGTTGCCGCGGCAGTGCCAGAGAGGGTGGTAAATGGTACTAAAGAGAGAACGCAATTTGTATGTACAGTAAGCCGCTGTAATTGCCAGACCACCTATCTACCACCGTAAATGCATATCGAGTACCCCGCCCCCCTCCCTCTCTCCTTCCAGTTACCGCCCCACGCACATTTACATATTATAATTTATAGATGAAAGAGGTACCGCGCCACGGGAGAGAGAAGTGACTGCTTTTCTCACGAATAGAAGTTGGAACTTCGCAACGTGCTCCACGGTGATAATTCTTTCCGGTCTCAATGCTATTTCAGTCCCCCCGTCGTGCGGAGATATTAAAGTTTACATGCTGTATTATGGGAATTTTATTTCCGATAATGTTTGAAAGGGAAAAATATTACGTGATATACTCGCTTTATTATAACGAAAAGACATTTTGTATTATTTTATCATATAGCTACCCTGCATAAATGAGACAAGTTTTTTAATAAGAAAGACAACAGTTGCAGTTGTTTGTATAATGCAGTGTGTGTTATGTTATATATATTATTTTCCTGTAAAGATAAAGACTAAAGTGCAGTTTGGATATTTCTTTCCTTGTGCATTTTATACAATGCTTTTCTAGAAGATAAATAGTTAATCTTTTTTTTACTTAATTGTAAAAAGATATTTATAATTTTTGCGATAATTGATTTATTCGTTTTTTTTCTTGAGAAAACGTCTATCGTTCAAAAGATGAGACTGAAAATTCATTGTAATAATTATCATTTTCACTCATTTTTTCAAGGAATTTTAATCCCCTGTGCAATATCGGGAAAAATCTTTTGTTTCCGTAGATTTTACGCGTTGCTTCTTTCCGCCAGAAAATTCCATTTTAGGAACATCGGTCCATAAAAAGCGCAATAAAAGTGAGGAGATGGTTTATTTTATACTGACACGCTTTTACGTGGCGCGACGAAAGCTCGTTGATTATAAACAGTGTCTTGAATGTGTAAGGGGGTGCACTTTGTGATAAAATCTAAAATGTTTAAGAGAGATGACGAAGCGAATGAAGATGTACGAGCGCGGAGAATTACCGCATGAAGCGAGAAAAAGAGAAAGAATGAGGGAGAAAGCAAGAAAGAAAGGGAAGAGAGCTCTCACTGCGCGGTAACTAAGACGTACTTAGACCGGGGGTTAAAAGGTGGAGAGCCATCGCGTGATTGTGGAACGTTATCCTACACCACATAAGCCGGCTAGCGAAGAATCGCTTCTGCCGAAGGTCTGTGCTTCCTCTCTAGTCTAAGGACATTGGCTGCGAGGATCAAGTCACTCTTGAGTGATTTCAGTGATCTTAGATGCCTTTTCATTAAGACATTAAGATACACTGCTCGCATTCAATCTTTAAATGTTATATAGACACGCGACAGTAAATTATCGTTTTAAATATTTTAGATTAAATTTATAATTTATTATTTTTTCGCAATAAATTCTAAATTTTAATTAACATCTTTTGGCTAGCCAATCGTTGTCGAAATTAATAAATATTTTCTCGTTAAATTTATAAGTTGATAAAAAATCAAAGGATAAAACATTTTTTCACAAATTGAACAATGCATTATTATATAAATGACATGTCTGTGGCAACGTATCGGCATTACTTTCACTGTAATGTTGCTGTAAAATTTTATTGCAATGTTTCTGAGGACGGACATTTCAACGTTGCCGTAGGCTTGCAAAAGGTTGCAGAAACATTTCGCAACTTCCATGCAATATTACAATGTTTCAGTGTAAGGTCTATGCAATGTTTCTACAATCTTTCGATGCTGTATGGGACAAAATCTGTTTGGAATGGATTCTGATTGGAATTATTCCGTTTTCCATAGAAAACACAATAGATATCTAGGAAATAACTATAAACAATTCCGATAAAAATCCATTCCGAAAAGTTCCATAATACATGCCTAGTTACGGTATTTATGATGGCAGACGAAATTGTCAATTCCTGGCACATGCTAAGGGTTTAACGCTTAACTGCATTCGCTCGAACGACTTCAAGTTGACGTCGTAGATCTTTATTGCCTCCTTATTTATTTTTCGACGATATTTATTCGACAAGCTACGACGCTCGTTTCGAATAATACGACGTGATATGGCCACTCACGAATGAAATTGCCTCAAGAGTAAAGTCATTTTTGAAAAGCTAAGAAACAGTTCGCGCACCAATATATTTTTAAAATTGAAGCAACACATCGGTAATAAACGCTACACGTTACAGTAAGTAGGTTTGAACGCTATTTGTGCACAAGTATACATTTATTACATACTATATATAACGTTGATTCTTTGATTTCTTTATTATACGACTATGAGCATGAATGATATATATCAGACATTTCTTTTCTTCAGCCTCCTGGCAGAACGCCATTGCTTATTCTCGATCTAAGATATCAAGAGACACGGTAGTGTCTCGCGTCAAGTGTACGCGCAGCGAGACACAGACTGTGTATTATTATACGTGTACTGACGAGTTAAGAGACACTTAAATTATCGAATCTCAATAATGGTTGAAATGATCAAGTTCTGAGTAGGCTCAATCGATAACTTGGATTTAAATTATATAGTAAAAGTGTTTTTATTTGACGTCTTTTAAACATCATGTCGTAAGACGTCCAAAAGATGTCTTAAAGATGTCTTTAAGACGTCTTATGTCCCAATTTTGGACATGCGTGCTGTCTGGTTCTCTGATAGACAGTGAAATTATAAATAATGACTTATGTGTAAGAGCTTGTATCGATGTTGCTAAAAATCGATTTCTTGATTGTATGTAGCAAAATGAGTTGTCACCAAGGTTGTCACTTTTTCATAAAAGCTTCATTGTCTATATTTTGAGCAATTTGTTTGTTTTTATGTTTTTCTTCATAATAAAGCACATAAATCTATATATAGGGGAAATTCCCCAAATATGAATCGGTCCACGGTCTTACATACAGGTCTTGGAACGATGGGGGTAGGTCCTCTTACTGACGTAATTTTTAATTCGCTCCATGGCCACGAAAACGAAAGTCGCAACGATCTAAGGAAGTGCGACTTATAACCTTACAACCGATTTGCTGCGTTTTATGTGCCCACGTGTGCTCAGATCAGGGCCCGTCCAATGATTAATTACTCGACAACCATGCAGACAATTGTCTTAAACTTTGGCATGGACGACAGATTCTCATAGACGAATATCCTCCATGAATTTGAACTAATTCTTATCATTTTGATTTGAGCGGATTTGAGCAATCACTTGGAGACAATAGTTCGCATGGTTGTCAAGTACCTAAATTAATTATTCATATAAACAAAGAAGAGGCAATAAGAGCCAGGCGTGGTAATTATAGTGCGCAATAAAATATATTCTCGGTAGTTCGATCGTGAAGGGCCGAAGTCAAAGCAATGTTTATGATTTTTTTATCGAATTATTTATATGATTATAAAAAATAGGATAACGCGTCGCAAAGCTTCGTAACGACGTAAAAAGACCATTAGTAAGTAATTTTTACGTTTAGAATAATATTTTGCCTGAAATAGATTAAAATAGTGTGTGTTAACGCGTCGCTTGACTAGTTTTCAACTTGTGCCAACTCCTGAGTGCTCTACTTCGGAAATTATTTCGATTGAATTATTGCGTTATTATGGCGATTTACTGAAGTATAGTAATTTCGCACTAATATCTTCGATGAAAAAAGTCGATATGATATCACAAGGTGCGTGTAATTTTTTACATAAACAATTTTCCTCATGCACGAGATGAGGGCAGCCATAGACCTAGGAATAGGTCTATGAGGGCAGCGATTTGGCAACGCCGCACAGTTCGTGCGGTTGGTACTTGTGATATACCCTAACCTAAGTGTCAGAGCACATCACGAGCTCGGCGTAAACATTCACTCACACAACACTCACACCCAACCTTACGCCGACGATCCCAGCGTGCGGCGTTGCCACGTCGCGGTCGCCACGCTTGAGTTGTGAAAGTCAGCACTTGAGCACCGAAAGACAAACTTTAATTATTAATTTAAAAAAAACTATACGGTGGATCGTGTTCACCTTCAATATAGGCTTCCTCATAGTGTCTTCTTTCCATCGATATATATTGTTCGGACATTTTTGGCAAAAGATTTTTCGCAAACTCGTGTTATTCATAGGAAAGTACCTCTTTTCCTATTAGACCAATGTTAAAATCACCAAATTTTGAAATTAAATATCTTGAGAACGAGACGGTGAATTATCTTTTTTTTGGGCTCAATCGATTCAGGACAGTTCCTTCTTTCGATATAAAAAATAAAACCTATCACTTTTGGCAAAAGTTTTTCACGACCAAACTACCTTAATATATAAAATTAGCGAACGTTTCAATCCTTTTTTTGGGTCATCTTTTTTAGGTAATTAATTATTGAAGTTATACTCTTATACACGGGCTAAACATTAAGGCTATTCTACAATTACGTAAACGTAGTCGTAAGTAGAAGTTTGTAAGAATGTTGTAAAGCGTGGTTGTAAAGCGGTACTTCCGGTTGTAGAGAGTGTTGTGGAAGATGGTTGTTGCTTCCTCATAGAGGAAGCTGTTTTCATAAAAAAATTTTTTTTTAGTTGTTGCTGCCAATGTGTTCAGAATGTTCTAAAACGTCGAAAAATCGCATTTTTTTAAAAATGTCCGTATGTGTGTGTGTGTGTGTGTGTGTGTGTGTGTGTGTGTGTGTGTACGGATTTTCCTAAAATTCCATAACTAATCAACCAAATCTTAAAGAATTATATATGAAATAGGGGTAGAAAAATAGACAGAAAAATTGCCAATATTTTAAAATTTTAACCCTTAAAGGCTATATTTTAAGGGTTAAACTAATAATTGAGACTTTTCAAAAATTGATGTTTTTGGAAAATTTAATATTAATTATTAGCAACTTTTCTAATTCCCTTATATTCTTCAGTCTTTTCTACCCCTATTTCATATATAATTCTTTAAGATTGGGTTGATTAGACCCAGCTTTATAAGGCTTCTAATGTATGTACGGATTCCCCAAATTTCAAACGTTTGTAACTCAAGAACTGATCTAGTAAATTTTAAAGAATTATATATGAAATATGGGTAGAAAAGACTGAAGAATATAACAGAATTAGAAAAAAATTGCCAATATAATAAAAAAGTGTGCAAATTAGAAACTTGCACATTGCTTCCTATATGTACGGATTCCCCGAAATTTCAAACGGCTATAACTCAAGAACTAATCAATCAAATATTAAAGAATTATATATGAAATAGGGGTAGAAAAGACCTAAGAATATAATAGAATTAGAAAAAAATTGCCAATATTATAAAATGTTAACCCTTAAATTTTTAATAAATATAATATCATTAAAGAAAAGTTGTTATTGAATTTGGCGAGGATCGGTGAAAGAATATTTTTTTTTTTTTTTGGATATTTAGAGAAAATCGGGTTAAATTTTTAAAAGAAAGTTACGATTTTTAATAATTAAAATATAATAAAATTGTATTAAAAGAAACAAATTTGTCTATTGTATGAGAGATTCTTTTAAATTTAATTGAAAGTAAATGAACCGAAGTCAATATCTATCTGAAAGAATATCTATTTGAATTATGCGATAAACGCAGTAAAGCTTATTACAATAAAAAAAGTGTGCAAGTAGAAACTTGCACATTGCTTCCTCACAGTTTCTAAGTATGCAAATTAGGAAATTGCACATTATTATTTCGCTCATAAAACTTCCTCTATGAGGAAGCCAAATTAATTCTAAATATTAATAATTATGCATAAAATAAAATACAAGCTTCCTCATAGAGGAAGCTTTATGAGCGAAATAATAATGTGCAATTTCCTAATTTGCATGCTTAAAAACTGTGAGGAAGCAATGTGCAAGTTTCCACTTGCACACTTTTGTAGTGTATTTTTGGTTTTCATCGTTTTCATTGAACACGAAGAAAGTACTGCTCTAAGTTTCGAAACACAAAACTGCACTCTAATTTCAGGTTGCTGTAATCAAGTAACAACGTAATTTTTACTCTATTGTAGATTGATCCGTTGTACAACAGCCACGACTACTACTACTCCTACTCCTACAACCCTACGTTTACGCAATTGCAGAATAACCTTTACACATAGCTTATACATAGCAAAAATGTGCATACATAGCAAAAAGGTGCAATCAACGCGAAAGTGCAAGTAATTTGAACACACCTATACAGGGTCTCCAATTTTAATCTATCACCCCTCGTAACTTTGCAGGGAGCGGTTGTAGAGAAGAATGTTTTATACAAAAGTTTTTTGATTTCGAGGGGGACTAAAATGGTGTTATTGGTTTGACCTTGGATAGTTGTTTGAACATCACGTGAACGTCACCTTCAATTTCTTAAATGGAACCCCCTATTCTATATTGTAGTATATCGTTTGAAAGGGCATAAAATAAGAAAAATTTTGGCGCAAACCAGAGGTCGATACGTTGACCCGTTCGGGAGTTATTTAGGGTCAAAAATTGACTTTTTCCAACTTTGACTTTAAATAACTCCCGAACGGATCAACATATCGATCTCTGGTTTGCGCCAAAATTTTTCTTATTTTGTGCCCTTTTAAATAATATACTACAATATGGGGGGTTCCATTTCAAATTTTTGAGTTGTAGTCCCTCTGGCACACTTAAAAATTTTAAGTAAAACCCCTATATTGTAGTATACCGCTTGGAAGGGCAAAAAAACAAGAAAAATTTTAGCGCAATCCAGAGGTCGATACGTTGATCCGTTCGGGAGTTATGTAAAGTCAAAGGAAAAAGACAAAAATTTTTCTTATTTTATGCCCTTTCAAACGATATATTACAATATAGGGGGTCCCATTTAAGAAATTGAAGGTGACGTTCACGTGAGCTTCAAACGACTGTCCAAGGTCAAACTAATAACGCCATCTTATGTCTCCTAAAAGTCAAAAAACTTTTGTATAAAACATTTTTCTCTACGACCGCTCTCTGCAAAGTTACGAGAGGTGATAGATTAAAATTGGACACCCTGTATAGGCTTTTTTAGGGTTCCTATAAGGGAGTTGGGCTAATACCGTTCCCGGAAGTCCGCCATTATCTGTTAAACTTACGTATAAATACAATACATAAGTTACTTACATATTACGTTCGTTACAATAAAGTTAGAATAGCCTTTTTTATCTTAAGATGCATTAAAATTTTATATAGTAGTTACGATAAAGAATTTACAATTTACCATCCTTCAACGGAAAATGGCGATTTCCGCCACATTGGCCCATCTCCCTTATAGGAACCCTAGGCTTTCCCCTCTTGCCGCGCCACCTGTTCCGCAATAAACACCAACCACCCTTCTTAAATATAAATCTTACAAATAACATTATTACATTATTATTACATTAGTCTATTAAGGGGAGGTTACCGTTCAGAGGCCCAAAAAATGCATAAATTTTAAGAATTTTTTTTTTAATATAAAGTAAACACATTTGAAAAAAACTTTTTGCTGCTTTTATTTGAATACAAATGAAGAGTAGTTCATATTTTTTTCATACAAAAATAATTCAAAATGGCGGCGCCAGCTCCCATGACACGAAGCCGCGAGTTTATGCGGAGCGCTCTACAGCTTCAACGGATGAACCGATTTTAATAAATGACGGTGCAAAAGAAAGGAAATTTAATTTAGGGGGCCTTCACGAAGCGTTTTTTTCAAAAAATTTATTGCAAATAATTCTTTTCGAACGTTGAAGCAAAAAGAAAACAGGAAAAAGAGGTTTTTTTTTCAAACGGCCACCATTTTGTTATACGGGGTTTTTTAAAAATCGGAAAACGATAAGGCCCCCCAAATTTAATCTATTTTAATAATTCTTATGTTTTTTTTGTTTCACATCAACTGGAAAGGCTGTGGAATGCTCCGCGCACATAGAACCACGCCGTGTGCGGTTTCGTGGACTGAGAGCTGGAGCCGCCATTTTTAATTATTTTTTCCAAAAAAATTCTAAATTAGTCTTCATTTGTGTACAAACAAAAGCCGCAAAAAGTTTTTTCCAAATGTATTTATTTTATATCAAAAAAAAATTCCTGAAATTGAGGCATTTTTTGGGCCTCTGAACGGTAACCTTCCCTTAAGGGGTCGTCTCACTGTGAACGCTCAAAAAATTCGCTATTTTTATAAATTTTTTTTTGGCAATACCAATGCAGATAATTGAATGAATGTTTTTAGTACTTATTAGGCATGCTTTAAACAACAAAACATATTTTTTGTAGAATTTTTAGTCAAGTTTATTTAATGGAAAATACAACAATGCGAACAAGTAAAAAAAAAAGGTTGGTCCACGGCGGACATTGTATCTCCTTTTATAATCATCTGAAACAAAATATCTGAAACAATAATTTTATTCAAGTTTTTTCTTTAAACCTCCACCATTTTTTCATTTTCAAACATAAATTATTTCTGGAGGTTCATGCTGTAGCGACACTCATACTAATCAAGAATCTTTTTGGTTTTTTTGTTTCAAATGATTATAAAAGGAGTTACAATGTCCGCCGTGGACCAACCTTTTTTTTTTACTTGTTCGCATTGTTGTATTTTCCATTAAATAAACTTGACTAAAAATTCTACAAAAAATATGTTTTGTTGTTTAAAGCATGCCTAATAAGTACTAAAAACATTCATTCAATTATCTGCATTGGTATTGCCAAAAAAAAAATTTATAAAAATAGCGAATTTTTCGAGCGTTCACAGTGAGACGACCCCTTAATATATTTTTAATAGTCTATTAATAACATATAAAGAAGGTACTTCAGTGTATTAATAACAATTAATTTTATAAATTTTACGATTAATATTAGCATATTTAATTTTTAGATTGAATATAACGAAGAGTTTCGCACTAGTGTTTGTGATGACGGAAATTTCTCAAAATCATAAAATGTAAATGTAAATGCGATTGTAAAAATTACGTGTATAAACGTAATTTTATGTATAAACGTAAACGTATATAAACATAATATACGAATATGTATGCGCATACATGTGTGAGAATACTCACTAAAAAGACTCTTTTATACAACTTCCGCATATGTAGCTATAATACCGTCGAGAAAATGCAAAGAATTTCTAAGAATTCCTTTACTAAAAGCTGCAGTACTAGTGAAATAAAACAAATAATAATAGTGATAACTATTTTATACGTTCCATGTCACATGCCTTGCCCCATTTTTAATTTTTTTATCGCAGCAAATTCTTTGGCTAAAGCTCATGTGCCGAAATAGCTAGTAATAATTATTATAATTTAGTAAACGTGTGTGAGGTTTTTTATACTATTATGTAATTATAGAAAGATTTTAAAATAGACCAGTAAACTTTGCAAGTATATCTTTTCATTAATTTGGAATCGAATTTGTTTCAGAAAATATCAATGTAATTTATAATTAATCAAAAATACTTCTCTATCGCGAATTACGAGATGAAATAAATAAAACAAAAGCTTATTCTTTATTTAAATGTATGTACGTATAATTTATTTCAACGGAGTTTTAATTTGAAACTTATTTACCAAGATATTTAATATCGAAGCTTAAGAAGTTGTGAAAAAGTGGCATCTAATTAAATTTTTGCCAAGGAAAAGTCAGCTCCGACGAGTCGCTCAACGAATATACCCACAAAGTTTGGTAACCTATTTAGTAATCACTGCATATTAATTAAATATGCAAACAAAAGAATCTCTGAAACTAACGGAATTTTGTGTTACACCAAAAGTGTCAATCTATATAATTTCTTTTATCCATAAATCTGTGACCGACTGCGACGAGAGCTATTCATCAATATACATGCGCAACAAACTTACGTACACTTCATACTAATGAATGCTCTTGAATAAATCGATAAGTGCGAGACATCGTTCTTCGAGAAGACTCGCTTCTATAGAGTTCCGCTAGAAATTCCGAGCATGGGCGTAACATTGAATATGCATTAGCGTCACTACGTCGCGTCGTCGGGTGCAACGTCGCAGGATCGGAGGGTTGGCAGTGACTCACATTGTGACTGGAATAAACAAACTATCCTTTATAAGTCTCTTTCCGCAGTTTCCGCTGACGACCGTCGACGACGACGGCTAGTGTTTCAACGACAGGACGAAGATCCTTGATGGAATTATCGTAATCACGCGTTTCCTCGGGCGGGACGATTCTTCCCTCCAATTTTATTTGCGCACGTTTCCAACGAACGGCCTCTTCGTGAGGCAACTACTCGCGTCGCTTTTTACTATAAAGCATCCTTTGTTAAGATCTTATCAATGAGGGGACAGCAATTGCCGTTACGCCAGTAGGTACTCAATTCAACGAGGAGATAATAATTCGTGTTAGTGCTTAGTAATTATCATTTTTTAAGATTTTTGCGATGAAGATTTCTCACGGGAGTAGATTTGTACGAATCGCTCGTTGTCTCGAATTTTAATTAGTAGACATCGGATTTTTCATATGCAGATTGGTGGAAAAAAGCAATTAATAACTAACAATAAGATTATGTTATTTATAATATCCAACATATTTATACTGCAACATATGTTAGTTATAAATATGTTGGATATTATAAATAACATAATCTTATTTATTAATTGCTCTTTTCCACCAATCTGCATATGAAAAATCCGATGTCTATAATTAATTAAATATGCTAAACGCGTTAGTTTCGCTATATACTTTCTGGAAATAGTGCATGCAAGAGATAATATACGATACAACATTGGGTTTGTAACTCGGTACAAAAAGTAATCGGAGAATATAAGTCCTTTTTCCAGCTCTCTTGTTATTATTCAATTTATCAAGCGGACTATTTGAAGGGAGAAGGTTATTTTTTTAAATGACAAAATTACGCCGCCATTCACACGGCAGTGGGCGCTTACTCGTAGCGCCGGTCGTTAATTTGTCCCGGGGCAATCCATAACCGGGATCATGTCGTTGAAGGGATCGGAGTCGCCGCGCGCCGGCCGGCCAAGGGGGTATAAAGGAGCTAAGCCGTGGCATATCGGCTCACACGTGGACGTGCGTGATAACGAAGCTTACCATCGCGATCGTCGTGCTGCGTGCGCGATATACACGTGCATAGCGTGGCGCACGTGCGTGGATGGGTGGGTGGCTGGATGGTCCTGGGGCGGAGCTTAAAGTTTGATATTACCTTGGCAAGTGTCCACGGCAATCTTATAACTCAAGTGTTCACTAGCTATTATGCGTATGGCGTATTCCCGCGCACGTCGGAAACGACGGGACACACATAACGCGCAACGTCGATTCGCGACACTCACGATGACGTCGACATGATTCGAAATCCTCCTCCTCCTCTCTCGACCTTTCATCTTCTTTCGCGTACGGTCGTGGTCAAAAAGGTTGTCCGGTTAAGTTTTGGAACACATCCTATTTGAGCACTAATGCACACGGCTTGCGCAGTGATTTATTATAAGAGCAAACAAACAAGATGCCAAACATATTGAAATGTTAAAAGAATTGGTAATTGCTGACATATAATAGCTGGATATTAAATATAAATAAGAACTCAACCGGACAACCTTTTTGACCACGATTGTACATTTACAGATCGCAACCTTTTTGACCACGATTGTACATTTACAGATCGCGGAGTTGCCGCGATACTTTTGGCAGCCGTACGAACGTACAATACGTAGGTACGTTCGAAGCCGCGCGCTGAAAGTTAAATTCAAACTTTAATTAACGTGCCACACATCGCGGGCTCGTTCGAAATCGCGTGGTCCGATGTTGCGTGAATATGCATTATCTAATCGCCCGCGTCGTTCATGTTTCCGGAGTGCGCTGTCACGATTGCCGCGAAAAATTTCCCGAAACTCTTCGAAACGAAACCAACATTGTGCGCGTCCGCGATGTCCGTGCGCGATGATTATTTGGCACGCGAGAACGCCACGGTGCGAGAGAATTCATTCATCGCGTCGCGTCGCGTCGTCGCGATACGCCATTGACGAAGATTACGGTCCGAGTTTATTCGTTTCCATCGTGTTTTGTAGGTTTAGAGGGAATAAAAGCGCTAGAGAGAGCTCGATTTTTACGCGAGCAAACCTATCTTGTTTACGAACACGCTCGTGCTCGTATTTGATAACAATCTTTCGATCGTCGTATTGATTCCATATTATCTCTCGCACTCGATGAAGAGTAAACGTATAGGGACTTACTATCGTCACGTTACGCTACATCACGTTACGTTATACTGTCGAGCAAACTTGTGTAACGTATTAAAGACTCGACTAGTACAAAAAGGAAGAAATTAGACAAATAATTTGAATTATTTAATGGATATTTAAACGAAACGGATTAAGATTAAATCACCGCGTGATATATGATGTACCTACACAATGCTACTTAATACTTTACTTTTAGATAATTTGTACATTTTGGACATGTATCGATTGCTTCACGCGTTGTTGTTAAACGGATATTCGAATAGCAAAACGCCAGTGAATTAAACTGGAGAAAAGAAAAAAAGAGTTGTCGACATTTAGTATTGTTGAATAATAACATTCTTATTAATGTTATTATATTCACGAATTTAATTTTATATGATATATGTATAACATTGCAGGAATTTATATGATCGTACGATTAACGATATATTCCCTTGTTTTTATATAAATGCGTTTATTTATATTTATATTGCAATATTTGTACGATATTCGTTAATCCATACCTATTATATTGGGCATCAATTTCTTTACATAATTTTAAACATTACCTATCTCAATTTACGATAAACTTTTTGACCATTTTCTTTCACTTTAAATATTGTAGATTCATTGACTCTGGAAATTCTCGCAAGTAGCGAGAGAAAAGCTGATGAAAGAAGGACAATGTGAAAAATTTTCTTCGCCGCGGAAATAAACGACACTAGCTGGAGATAATTGTCTCTCTCGTTTCTCGCCATGTATATATGGAGGGGTTAAAGCCATAGTGGTGTAAGTCAAATTTTTTGACCACTTTTTTTTTCTTTTTCTTTCAACATATCTGCATGTGTAGACTGCATCTGTGAACTCAACTCGATAGGTTAAAGAAAGTGACTTACACCACTATGGCTTTAACCCCGCCATATGTGTACACGTAGGTATGTATGTGTATATGTGAATATACCAGCCGTACGTGAGGAACGAGGAAAGAGATACGAGGTGCACGGCTTGAAACGAGAAGTAGTTATATCGCCAGGCTTGGTGCCAGAGACCCTTGTAAAGCTATCCTGTGGTCTCATTATAATAAACCGCGTCGGGGCGACAGGACTTACGTTACAAACGGTTTGCGGCATTAGATTGTCTTCATATTCCTCTTTTTGCTTATTTTCCATCGGCTATTTTCCGCGAGCCTGTCGAATCGATAAGTGATCGAATTTATTGAGTTCTCGTTATTGACTTTTATATTTATTACAAGAATAATTGCAAAAGTGTTCGCGCAACATGCAATTTTTCTTTCACATACGAGTTACGTGCAATGACATAAGCTATATTTTTTTTTCATTTTGAGGAACGAAAAAATTGTCTAAAAGTACTGGAAAAGTGCTGAGTATACCAAGCCCACGCTTTAAGAAAGACTTTCTTTTCTCAAAGGTGTTAAGTTACTGCGCTTAGAGTAAAATACTGTTTTATCTATAAAGACGAAGTTATGAGAACTTTTGCTGTACGAGCAATAATAACAGCGACGCTGTTAGCAAACGAACTTTACTCCGAGTATTATGCTGCAGTAAAGTCCTGCTTGGTCCTGCTGTTCTTAATATTGTATTTGAATTAAAAACTTGCGCTCCCATCTAACTGCAAAGGACTGAAAATAGTTAAAAAGTTACAAGAGACTCGTGCAACTATGTTGAGCATTCTTATATAGGTAGGGAGATATCGAGCGATAATAGACGAGCTACGAGTAACTTGGAGAGAAATAATAAAATAATGCTAATCTGAGATATTAACTTGCTTAAGGTGACGAAAGAAGCGGTAGAAGGCAACAGACACGGTAGAAGAGGCAATCTCTGTCGGAACAATATTTAAACTTCATTATGAAGCCAGTAGACCAAGCGTCCTGTTGCCTCTCGCTTTACTTTTTCTAACCAACAATCCGGTTTCTCTCTTGCTACACCGCGCCGCTATAGTTCCGTTTTGCCTTGTAGTTTACGAGATAAAACGCGAAAGCAATTTATTTCTGCAGAATCTATCATATTATATTACCTATTAAATAGCGCGCTGTTCTTTTTACTTTCCAACTAACTTTGCGGCTAACTGTCGCTCGATAATTAATCACTATGCACGCGACCGCGATATATTGTACTCGATAGCACGATTCGAATGTAAACGAATAAGCGAAGCTTATATTTGACTTGCGATGTGGGTTAAGCATGGATGAAACCTAAAGTTGGTAACGTAAAGTTTCCGGATCCTATCCCCGAAATCCCATGTACGATCGAAAACTTCTTTACTCAAATAGGAGTCTTAACGTTTCCAGTTACCGCGTGTTTTATTGGAATATCTTCTTGCTTGCTCGGATTGCATGGCGGACGGGAAAGGCGGAGGCAAAAGGAAGTTGCCGAAGATAAGGCGAATTGAAACCTAAGGAGGTGTCGGCAGAAGAGGTTGAAGTGGTATCGGGGGTGTTGCTAGGTTACTACCTTGCTTCCGTTGATGAGAGCCGAAAGTAGTAGGCGGCCAGGTCAATGCGTAACGTTCGATAGTACCAAGGCTCGACGTGCGGTGTACCTCAAATGTTCCGCTTCTCTTCTTCGCCCCGGCGACTTTAAAGATCTTAATTTCCTTCTTGTTCTCTCTCCTATCGCTTTCATTTGCCGCCCCATCTGCTCCGCTGGCGCTGGAAGATAATTTCGGTCTGCTGCGCTCCTGATAGTATTTGATTTCGCGAATATCGCGTTAATAAAATAGTTAATGGTACACGTAATTAATTATGACAGGTTATCAGACGCTTTAGCAAAGAGCTTCATTTTTCAGAAAATACATAAAATTTTCAATAATATTATGTCTATAAAAAAACGATTTTTTACGAATGCCACAGGATGCCTTATTTTCCACATTTTTCATATTTATAAAGGAAAATTTAAAATCAAGTTAATTCGATCAATTCTGACGTTTTTGGAATAAAGCCTTTTTTAAATTCTCACCGTGAACTCCTTCGCGCATCTATAATAAATAACATTAGCTCAGAATATTTTTTGACGTTAATAATTTTATGCTTAATTTCTATCACTTTTATATTCTCTGATATTGAAAATCATATTCTGCACAGTCTAAAAGATCTCTTGACATTTTACCGCGGTGCTTCATGTAAGAACACTCAGTTGCGAGATACAAGGAGATGCGGACCTCGGATGGTAATATGCATATATTTTTCACACAAGATACGCTGGAAAACAAATCATGTAAGCCTCATTATAATGGCTGGTCAGCGCGCGGTTGCTGGTGTTAAACACAGTTATGGATTTTAGTAAGGATAACCGGTAGTAGTCCTTCTATCACGCAGTAGCATCCCCGTTAGATACACCCGCGATCCGTTACGCCGGTCCCTCTTGTTTCGACGTTGCGGTTGCATTAAAACAATCTGTTACCTCGGAGCAAGTTGTTGGATGTGAATTTCTGGCAAGGATTTACCGGATAACGATGAAAATTAACCAATATCGCGCCGTTATGTACGAACGGTACTCCATCGTTCGCGCAAGATGCGCTTTAATTACGTTACACGTTCATACATCGACAAATTCGTTCTATGAGAACGCGTTGATCTCCGATTACGGGCAGACGTAATCTTTCGACGTGACTATTGTGATACGAAGAGTCGTATAGCGCATGTTCTCGCGGCTAAAATAATCGAGGAAAGGAAAGTGCCGCGATGATCTTTGGAATTCAGTCCGACCGCTGCCGCGGAATGAACTTTCCTTTTAAGTTTTAACGACAGTGTTTTCCGGTGAAAAGAAGCAAAGGAAGGAGGGAGTTCTCTTTCCGCCGCCGCCAAAGATAAGGAGGCCATTTCAGATCGGTACGTCCGTATGTATCGGTTCAATTTTCATTTTCACCTGGCACCTTCCAATTTTCCCTGGCACTCTTCTCTTTCCATTCGGGTGAGTACATACTCGAGTTAACGACTTCATCTGGCAGCGGCGACGTTGTACTTCGTTTCAGCGCTCGCGAAGGGCCTCGAGGGCTGAAGAAGGCTGCCAGAAACGTCGCGGAGCGGCGCGAGTATTTCAGCACTCTCGAGGACGCCGGCCGCAGTTCCGGAGTGAGACTTGGAAAATTAATTAATTTGTTCATTAGAAGAATCAATATTGTTATAGCCTCGAGACTCACGCGGCGGCCGCACGGCAGCCACTTCCCCCTGCACTTGTATTATCGGTCGTCCTTTGGCCGGCGGCGATTTCGACCGGGAAACGCCAAGTCTTGCACGAGGGGCCGCGTATAAACTGATGATGAACGTTCAATATCGCGATATTCTACCTTTCAGTCTTGCCGACGTTACATTATTCCGGCCGTGAGTATAAGCAGATTTGGTCGTGCCGTGGCAAAGAAAATCTACATTACGCCTTGATCGCCTGTTGAGATGATGGTGACTTGGTGAATAGATTCTGCTATTGGCTCTTGGATACAGAAAATTCCCGGCATCCTTGTCTTTGAATGAGAAAATGTTGCTTCTTGTCGTGCGCATCGTAACTTTCGATTTTCTTTGTCTGAGACTGACGCGACAAATGGAATTTGCCCCTTTATATTTTCGGATGCTATAAATCGCGCTAAAACATAAGACTCACAAGAAGTAACGGCGAGGACAAAAGTTTGCTCTTGAAAGAGCAAAATTTCATAATTCGTATTGGTTTATTGTTAACGTTTTAGAATCGAAGCGTGTCTCGCGCACCCAAAAACTCGGGAATTTCAGTTATTTTCGGGAAATAACTTCCTAATATTATAATATATTTAATTACCATACATAAATAAAATAAATTAAAATGTATTCTGGATTATGCTGTTGCATAAATGGTATATTCGGACTTTGATTCCATACACTAATAAAATGTCGATGCAAGAGCTATCGTTTATAATTACGGAAAAAGATACGTACGGTCTAGTTTTTGGCTTATCTGCGGTTTTCGACGGCCAGCCGGCCGCGGCGGGTCGACATTATCGTTGGACGAAACGCGTACCGTAGAAGGGCGATAAGATTCGTGGCGTAAGAGGGGTAGATGAGAGAGAATCCAGGAAAAGAGGGACGCCTGGAAAGCCTACAGCAATCATCGTAAGGGGATTCGGTGTCCCCTTTCGGCTCTTTCGTCATTGCGGTTCGTCCCAACCGCGTTTCCTCGAATATTCGCTCATCTCCGTCGCTCACCGTCCAGCCTCTCCTTTATTTCCCAATGTCACGAGACTCACGAGAATGGATGGTGCAAAAGTCGGCTTAATGGCTTCGCAGGGAATGCGACAGTTGGCTGAAAAAAACAATTCCAGTTGCCAAATCTGTACGTGGTCGTGTGGAATCGGTCAGCGATTCTTTCCCAATTTACTCTTACGCCTCGGGTTCTTTCCTTTCTTCTTATGCCGAACTTTTTGCGACGCTGGTCACACCTCTTTTTCAGTCTATAAACGTGATATTCTTCATAAATCTCATGTGTATAGAAAAGCATGTATGTATATCCGTTTAGCGTAACGTTGATGTAACTTTAAGTACCTGCTACGTACCGCGTATAGCGTCGTGCAATTCAATTCTTCTTCTGTGAAATAAGTGAACGTTTTTATGCATTGTGTGTAATTTTTTACATTTGTTTATGATTATTATAATGTTAGCCACATAGAGAAATTTGCAAGCTATGTAAGTGGAAAATGTTTCAAATTTTTATGGAAAAGTAGATTTGTATATCTTCTCATGTCACTTTTTTTTTATTTATTTATTCACATTGCAGGATAATCTAAGAACGGACTCACACAATGTCAGTAAAATGACGAGGGACAAATACGAATTGGAGACAAGGTACAGTCGTTTCCAGATTCCGGCGTTCGTTCATCGTAGTTTATTCTTTTCCCACCCTCGGGAAGAGCACGATCGATCGGGGATGACACTGAATTTTCCAGAATAAGTTTTTGCCGATCCGGGATTCCGAGTCGTGCATTCTGGCCAAGGTATATACAGAATAAGAGGAAACGGTAGAGTCCGAAGCTTCTATTGGGGAAGGAGATAGAAGGGGGGAATGGCGAGTAAGTCGCGTCAGGATAGTCGAAAACGGAAGAAAGTGCAGGCGACGGGCAGCAGGCACAGCGGGATTTGTCGTCGCCGCTGCCGCGAACTTTTGCAGATATTGAATATCTCGGACCATCAATCACCCCAGCGCGGCAATATCCGAAAGTATTGGTCTTACATTTGTTTCTATATTGGGCACCGATTTATGAGCGGGGCACGTCTCTCTGACGGGCCCGATGGCGATCATCGCTTGATCTCCTTCGGTCGATGGCACTTGGCGATTTACATCATATTTTACTCCAGTTTATGATTGAGTAGTCAGATTTTATACGATTCATGATTAAAAGTGCAATTTTTCATATGATGGAGAAAGATGTGTTTTTTCTATGCTTAAATGTATTCGAATAGAACAATAACACTGCATGAGTAAGAAAAATATATAATAATGTTCCATAGCATATGCCTATACATATATTTATATTTTTAAATAAATTATGCTATTGTAATAATTAGGTACACATTGATTGTACATACAATTTATATTTTGATGATAATAAAATACAAAATTGGCTATTTATAGAAAACACAATCTTTTGTTTAATCCCTCCAGGAATTTCTCTTCTCTTGTTACGTATTTTAAATATCTTTACGTAAATATGTCTAAAAGTAATCACTAAATATAGATATTTTTATGATTAACAATTTTTCTTGTAATTCACGTATCCAAAAGAATTCGATTCTGCATTTCACGTTTGCAGAAGAAAAGGTATTATAGTGTTTGAAATTAAAATATCTCGAAATATTTTAGGATTTTTGTCGGACGCGTTAAACTCGCATACAACAATTAAATTCTTCGTTCACAAATCTTGTAGCGGTTTGTAACTTGGCAATACTTATCTTCTTGGCTCGTGCACCAACACAACCGTGCACGGCTAGCTTGGTGGCGCGGGGCGCAAGGATTGTTCCTCTTTATTAAGCTGCCACTAAAATCCATTTTCTACTCTACCTTCTTTTCTCCTGTTTCGCGGTTAATATCAGACGACAGGCCGCAACTGAGCGCGAAAGTGCACTATCTACTTACGTATGTACGTTATTCCCATGTATTATATCACTCGACGTATCATCTACACGGCGAACGTGTGTTACCACACGTGTTCTTTTGCTTGCATTCACACACGCGTCGCGCCCGACGTTGTTTTCCATTCCGCGCATCACGCGTCCTGCTTCAGATCTATCGCACTTTTTCCTGGCACTTTTTTTCATGCACTTTTCCAGGACACACAGATTGCGTC
This sequence comes from Leptothorax acervorum, assembly GCA_035220615.1. NCBI lineage: Eukaryota > Metazoa > Arthropoda > Insecta > Hymenoptera > Formicidae > Leptothorax > Leptothorax acervorum. Next base: position 321,898 of record JASTWQ010000176.1, on the reverse strand, counting down.
CCGCTTTACGCGCGTGTACTAGCTTCCACGAACATACACGTAGCCGCGTGTGCATCGCCGAAATGTCCGTATATGCAAACGTACCTGCATGAGTGTACAGCGGCACGAGAGAACAAAGTGCGCACGAGAAACGACCGCGCTTTCGCTTTTTTATTTGTTGACCCAACGTACATCACAATGCCGCATTGAAATTCTCGCAATTTGTCTGCCAGCGAGCCAGTTGATCATTAAGCTCTCTTTCACTTTTGGTTTTCCCGCGACTGCTTTCCTCATTTCTCCTTTCGCCCGTCTTCGACGATGCTTTTACGTGGGTCTCTTTGAATTCTACTCTTGCTTTCTAGGTACAGTTCCATAATTATATTTTCTCATTCGTGTTATCCTTTCAAATTTGTCATTACTTTTTCTAGATTAACGCTGCATTTGGCTATAGCTCTATCTTCCGACCTTTCATGTTCTTTGCTTGTGTCTTCTATAACTTTTAGTTTCTCATTCGTCCCGTGCCTTCTTTATTTTCATTTCGAATGTTTTACACTTCTGATTCCAGCGCCTAAAGTTCACTTCTAAAGTTGTTGTTTTCATCTTTTAGAGCGTCGCGTTGCGCCGGTATTTGCGTCTATAGCTGTCAGAATTTCAGCACACTCTAAGAAACGAGCTAAGAAACTATGTCTCGCAGATAGCGGCTTCGAAGATTCCCCGACGCAAAATGTCAAAGACGGAGGCAAAGAAATGAAATAGCGTACTGATGCAGAAACTGTATGCAATAGCGTCAGAAAGTAGCACAAAGTACTCAAAAAGGCCGTATCGCGGAAATACATAGTGATGATGTAGCATAAAACAATTTTGTTCGAAAAAACTTTCTATTATTTTCGTGTTGTATACAGATATAGATATACACTATTAAATATTAAAGGAAGAAATTCAAACCGACGACAGCTTGAATTAAATAATATTTTGTTACTTTTGACTACCATCTGTATTGAAATTTATTATTTTAACACAAAACAATATCATTTTAACTCCATTGGTCATAAATAGAACTACACACACATTTTCCAATTTATAACAAATTCATAGTACCTGAATGACTATGTCGTAAATATTGCGTGAGCTCGATTTCTAATATCTTATTTAAGCAGGAAAAATCTGGGTGTGACAAGTACGGCTTTGAGTTACTCAAATATTAAAAATTGAGATCCGCGATCGAATGAGAATTTACGTATGGAAAGCTTGGACCAAATTTATATAATGAAAGTATTTTTATTTTTCCCCTACGTCGCCTACGAAAAATATATTGCGATGCAAAAGTCCAGACCTGAAAATTTTACATTAAGAATACGTCGTCGTCCACTTTTCACATCCTCGCCACGGCGTGCGGCGCGCCGTGGTGGTGGGGGTAGCGTTACTTTCATATTCCTCGCCACAGTGCGCCGCGGCGCCACTGTTTCGTGTCACTTTTATGTTCCTTAGTTCGATCGATCGATCACATGTGAGCTGACAGGAGTAAAAAACATAACCGTAAAGTAGCCTATACACATCGCGAGTCCGGCTCGTCTCGGTTTCCACTCGTTCGTGGGTGAGATGTTACAAGACGGGCTCGGCATCCGACGAGCCAAATTTCGGACTATTCGGGAGTGTGTGTGTGGTGTGAAAAACGTTCAAGTCCGGCTCGCCGATAAATAATAAATCGCGTTCCCGAGAGAGAGCGAGAGAGCGGCTATTGCCAGTCTCGAGCGTCTCCATGAAAACGAAAGAGACAGCATGTTTATGTGCCAGTGACGTGACTGACGTGTACGTTAGTTGGTGCGCGAGGCTGCGTTTACATTTATCGTAATGTTAAGTTCCTTACGACGATTGTAACGCTCGACAGCTATCGTAACCTCATTATATGAGTTGACTCAACTTGAACTCGGAAGATTGTGGACACTTGTCTAGCGTTACAACAGTATAACCTAACATGTCCAGCCTCTCGAGCGCGCGAAGAAAAGTGTGTTATAGTTAAGATATATTAACATAGATATATTGTTTACGACAGCTTCTTTGCTTACGATCACGATCGCAACGTTACGATGGATCGTAAGCTCATTACGACGAATCGTAACGTTCGTCGTGACAGTTATCGTATGAATTATTAAGGTGCGTCTACATCTATCGTAACGCTGCGATCGTGGTCGTAAGCAAAGAAGCTTTCGTAACAATATCGTGGGTGAGATGTTACGAGACGGGCTCGGCGTCCGACGAGCCAAATTTCGGGACTATTCGGAGTGTGTGTGTGGTGAAAAACGTTTGAGTCCGGCTCGCGAATCAAACTCTTACATGTTAGTGGGCCAGCTTTAGACGTCCGCGTCGTCGAGAAATATTCCGTCCGCCGTCGTCGCGTCCGAACAACTCCGAACGAAGTGCAGTGCTGGAGGTGACAGAGTTCGCGCCATGCGGATGGCTGGTTCCTGGGATACCACCTGTGCGAGGGTCGCGAGGTTATATCTATCGTACGTATTGCTCTTTTTCGCGGTCACGCTCGCGTTTCCCGCTCGCGTTCTCTCTCTCTCTCTCTCTCTCTCTCTCTCTCTCTCTCTCTCTCTCTCTCTCTCTCTCTCTCTCTCTCTTTTTCTTTTTCTCTAATAATGACTATCAAATATATCTGATAAAATTAAGTCTAAATATTTTTGTATTATAACACAAAAATTATATCTGACAGTGACATCCTTAATTAAATGTGCAGTGTAGTTTGTATTATAAATTATTAATTGCCTTATTTTGTTAACAAACTTACTATACATATATTATCTACTATGACATTCTGCCAATAGCATCGTACATGCCAAATTCTGTATCAAATCTGTTTTTCTTTTGACAAAATTTATTTATAGCAAACACTGCATAATGTGCTCTCGACAAATTTGACTTTGCCTAATATATTCATATTTTGTGTCTTAATTTTTTAAATGATTTATAAATTTATACAAACTGCACTGCACATTTAAGGGGCGTCAAACTCTCAGATATAATTCTTGTAAGTTATAATACAAAATATATTTACATTGATTTTATCAGACATAAATGTCGATGTCGATAGACATTATGGCGTTTGATGTATCTATAACAAAAGGGGTGATATCCGTACAAAATTACCTTTTACAAAAAGGTAAAAAAAAAGACGCCAAGCACGCGTGGTGTACCTTGAAAAAATCGAAGTAGTTATCTTTGTACCTCGAAAAAATCCAAATAATATTTTTACCTTAAAAAACCAAAGTAATATATTTACCCTTGAAAAAATCGAAGTAATATATTTATTACAAAAAAAAGAAAATGATATCTTTAAATTATGCGCCAATTAAATATATATTATATCGAAAAATAACTATGGTTCTTTTAAAAATGTATTCCCATTAAAGTGAAAAAATAATATAAAATGTGAAAAATTTTAGTGAAAAAAAACTTGGGCGCTGCCAAATTTTAAAATATTTGAAAGCAATAAATAACTAATTAAAAATATTAAATTAATAATTACAATGTGAATGTAGAGACTTTCACACATTAATTTAAAGTACTTTTTCCATTATAGAAATTGTTTCATTAATATATATTATTATGTTTAGCAGCGCCAAGGTTTTTTCACTAAAATTTTTCACATTTTATATTAATTTTTCACTTTAATGGGAATACATTTTTTAAAAGAACCATAGTTATTTTTCGATATAATATATATTTAATTGGCGCATAATTTAAAGATATCATTTCTTTTTTTTGTAATAAATATATTACTTCGATTTTTTCAAGGTGAATATATTACTTTGGTTTTTTAAGGTAAAAATATTATTTGGATTTTTTCGAGGTACAAAGATAACTACTTCGATTTTTTCAAGGTACACCACGCGTGCTTGGCGTCTTTTTTTTTATAGAACTACACACACATTTTCCAATTTATAACAAATTCATAGTACCTGAATGACTATGTCGTAAATATTGCGTGAGCTCGATTTCTAATATCTTATTTAAGCAGGAAAAATCTGGGTGTGACAAGTACGGCTTTGAGTTACTCAAATATTAAAAATTGAGATCCGCGATCGAATGAGAATTTACGTATGACATTTTGGCAACAATGGATTTTTAAAAAAATATACAATATATTGTCGACTCGCAATAAATATATTTGCATGCTACAATTAAAAGAGAGCTAGTGTGTGAAATAAAAAAGATCTATATTAGCCACTTTATTTAGATCGCTAATGATTTACAGATTTTAATCCTCAAAATGGTAAATATACCGAACAGGGGAGGCAGCCCCGATGACCTCGACCTTGACATATGTTGTCAAGGTAATGACCCTGAACAACATTCAAAAGGTTTTAGCCGTCGCTCGTTGTTTGTTAAAAAGTTATTAACCAAAAAAGTTTGACAAATATAGCAGTTATTTTGAGTACTAAAAGCATAAACGACTAATATGTATGTGGAAATAGTACATATATGAATGAAGGAAAGTCATTTAAAGCAGTGAATCGTTGATATATTGCACAGTCTTTTTAAAGCAGAGAATAGTTGGTACAGAAAAGTATGTATATGTATACAATTTTATGTGTTAGAAAGCATAAATATAAAGTATTCTCTTTTTTAACCATATTTGTACGATTATATAAACTGTCTTTAATTGTACAATTATAATCATACAATTATGGTTAAAGCAGAGAATACTTTATATTTATGCTTTCTAACACACAAAATTTTATATGTATATACTTTTCTATACCAACTATTCTCTGCTTTAACAAAAATACTGTTCAATATATCAACGATTCACTGCTTTAAATAACTTTCCTTCGTTCATACATGTACTATTTCCATATTACATACATATTAGTCATTTATGCTGTTTTTTCGATTATATACATATATAAAAATGTATTATTAATTTTCAATTGTTGTGTGGGTTGGCCATAGTCACTATTCTTTAATTGTACAATTATAATCATGCAATTATGGTTAAAGCAGAGAATACTTCATATTTATGCTTTCAAACACATAAAATTGTATGACCTTGACAACATAGTCAAGGTCAAGGTCATCGGGGCTGCCTCCCCTGATCGGTATATTTACCCTCAAAATTTACATAGTATGCCAATACTCGATTCTTCGTTGAGCAACTGTAGCATTTAGACAATTAAATGATAGAGCGTTCTTCCAACCTATATATAGTTTCGCCGAGCTCCAATTTCAACAGCCGCGTGATTCCGACCGTATCGTTTTCCGCGAGGTTTCTTCTCGTTCTTCGAGAAGACGGCCTTCTGTCGTGGTATTACTCCATTTCCGACGACACAACGCGCCAAAGTGCTTCACGTGTAGATACTGCTAGCATGGAAACACTGGAACTCGATAGGGAGTCAGATCTCTCAAGATGTGCTGCACCTCGGCACTTTGCTATACGAGAGTTTTCTTTCGTCTCTCTTACCGCCGTATATACAATATTATACAGGGTGTTCCAGAATACATATAACAAACTTTTAGGGTACGTAGAGGGTTCAAAGTAGGCCAACTTTTAATAAGAAACTCATGTCCGGAAACGCACCGTTTGCGAGCTGCAAACTGGACCTCTTGGTATGTTAACTAATAGGAATAATTCTCATAATAACTTTATTTGCTTACATTACATTAAAAAATGTTTAGCAATGTCAAAAAGGATATAATGTAAGCAAATAATGTTATTTTGAGAATTATTCCTATTAGTTAACATACCAACAGGTCCAGTTTGCAGCTCGCGAACGGTGCGTTTCCGGACATGAGTTTCTTATTAAAAGTTTGTCTACTTTGAACCCTCTACGTACCCTAGAAATTTGTTACATGTATTCTGGAACACCCTGTATTTACACACACATGTGTGTGTGTTTGTGTGTATGTACGCTAAGCTGTTTCTTCGTCGGGTTACGTTGATCCCTATACCCTTTCCAAAGAGCAAGCAAGTCTCGGCCATCCCCGAGCTAGCGCGAAGCTTGCGGCGGTGGTGGAAAAATGTGCGACATAGAGAAAGGCACTGGGCGTTCCAAGTTTCTTTATTAGATCATAGATGTCCATTCGCTGGAAATGGGCCGAAATCTCCGCTTTGCGCTTTCTTCTTTGCAACGATTTTTCTTTACGTTTCCCTTCCAACGACGCGTCGTCAACGCGTCACGCTCATGTTTATTAGGCGGAAATGCAAAGGCAAGTCGAGACAGTGCTGCGCGTGGAATAAGAAACGCTAAGCGCAATAAAGGATGACGGTGAGACTCCCGCGGCAGCTTGCTCCATGGAAGTTAAGCGAACGGTCGCGCATTTTTCCATCGTCATCGAGCTGTCGCCGTCCTGTATCACTTTTTGATACGATGTTTCTCCTCTCTTCGATACAATATTTCGCTCATGGAGCGCATTTGCGCAAGGTGACGCGACAAAATTTGTCGGGCTACATTCCAATACCTGATGAGAGTAGATCGGGTAACATCTGGCAGCGGGAAAATCACTACAAGTAAATAGGATGTTCTATAGAGTAGCTTGTATCGATAACATTTATTCGAGCTTTGTGAAAGGTGCACCTTTCTGCTTTCTGCGAAGGAATTTTTGAAGTTAGCGATGATTGTGAATTAAACTTTATTGCAGAAGAAAAGTCGAATGCATGTCGTTGAAAGAATAAAGTCCGGTTGTACATACTTGCATACATCTTTCTCGCGACATCTTGTATGGCTTCTAAAGGGCGGGCGCTCCAAAAATAATGTGATACATTCTCTGCGCTTGGTTTCTTTCCGTTATATGTCACGAACGAGGGAGGACAGGGTTTTTCTTCGTTATTGGCGTGCGCGAGAGAGGACCTTCGCCTGTCACCGGCGACACACGTGCGTTTTCTTCTTCTTTGTCGATATTTATTTTACCGTGGTCTCGCGTTTCTCGAGCGGTCGGTAAGAAGAAGGTTCTTCTGTGGTTTCGCACAATTCCTTCGTACGGCGCACGGCCGCGACGGAAGTGTCGTGGAAGATTTAGGATAACTTTAAACCCATTTTATCCTAGGGATCGGGAAAGTGCCATTTCTATGCTAACAAGAGCCCTTTCAATTACTTTACTCGGTACGCGACCTTTATCAAAACATCCCTGTTGGCCTTTCCAACTCCTTCTTTCTCTTGGCTTGATTTCTCTATTTTACATAATCGAAGACAGTCTCTTCACATATTTTGCGAGTTTATCGTTACGATGAACGAATTCCTTTTAGCTGTACTTTTTTAAAAACGTTTTTGTGATTTATAAAAACATTTTATCGAATTAAGAAAGTAAATATTTTTCTACATTGATTTTGCTATCGCTCTTTAAGTTTCTTTTATCTCTTGGAATTTAGTTAAATAATTTAGCACTTAAGCAGCTTCTCCCCTTTCCCCTTAACTTTCATTGCCTATATCCGTTCAGTGGAAAACATAACAGGTCCTACTTACGCAATTTTGCGTTTGTCACTGAAATGCGTCCTACGAGATGCGCAGAATTAAAAACTTTTTTTTAATTTGTGAACGTAACGCACACAGTCGCTATTTTTATCGACGGTTGCACTCGTCGTGCGTACACTCGTATGGGCGCTCATTCTTTCCGTAGCCTATAAAGCCATAACGTCCCGCGCGGCAATACCATAGGGGTTCTGAAATTTACGATACTTTTATGGGGATTTTTATCGTTGTGTAAACTATGCGATATCCCCCTATATCCGTTTCCGTTCTTACGGATGGCCGCGACCTTTATCCCCCCCCCCCCCCCTCTCGTGGATCCGAGTTGGCTCCTTCGAGAAGATGAATTTTGATAAATTGTTCGGTCGTCGCGTAGTCGTTAAATAATGTTCGCTTTGCGCTGTGTCGCCGTGCGCTGAATTTATGCCCGCGTAAACATACGTACCGTGGCGGTTTTACACGTATGTCGTTTTACGCTCGCTCGTATGTCGTTAGTTTATCTGCTTTTCTTACGGCTAAGGCGGAAAGAAAGGACTTCCGCTTCTACGGTAGAAATCAGATTGCGCGATGCGACCCGATGCAACGCGATAGAATCCCGACACGTACCGAACTTGCGACTGTTTTTACACATTGCCATTCTCGCGCCGTCACGTCGTAAATTCTTCCGGTTGAAACTTTCAATCCGGAAGATACCGGCGAAATGGAAACGGCGCGTATGTTTCGCGCGTCTGACTCTTCATTGTCGCTAAATGACACAATTGGTGACATGAGAATAACAATATACGATTTTATCATCCATATTTTAAACGGGTCCAGTTTTTAAACGGGCTATTGAATATGATTGAACAGCTAGATTTTTCATGATTTTATATATCACTACAATAGTTACATCGCACAATGTAGGAATTTTTTTACACAATTTACAAATACCTAAAAACTCTTATTACCGAAATTTATTTCAATCTATTTTTTTAAGTGAAACTTCTATGAGCGCGATTGCGTTTACTTCCGTAACGGAAGTCCGTCACGGAAGTGCGTCACGGAAGTGCGTCAGGGAAGTGCGTCACGGAAGTGCGTTAAGGAAGCGCGTCACGGTCCCGCGTTACGAGAAACTTTTGAAGTATTAAAGTAATACTTCTTAGGGCACGGGGTGATTCGGCTCGAGAGCGTCACGTCCGATCGTCATGGAAGCGCGTTACGGTCCCGCGTTACGAGAAACGGTAAATATGCATATCAGGGGACCCAGCCCCAATAACCTTGACCTTGACATATGTTGTCAAGCTCATGACCCTGAGTGACCTTCAAAAGTTTTTAGCCGTCGCTTGTTGTTTGTTAAAAAGATATTAACAAAAAAAGTTTGACAAATATAGAAGTTATTTTGAGTATTGAAAGGTATAAACGACCTTGACCTTGACATATGTTGTCAAGGTCACCCTCTTGAGTAACCTTCAGAAGGTTTTAGCTGGCGGTCATTGTTTATTAAAAAGTTATAAACAAAAAAAGTTTAGTGGGGAAAATTATTTAAAGCAGTGAATTGTTGGTATATTGAAAGAAAAGTTATTTAAAGCAGAGAATAGTTGGTATATTGAAAAGTATATACACAATTTTATGTATTAGAAAGCGTGAATACAAATATTCTCTACTTTAATCATGGCAAAAGCATGTTAAAGCTTTGTTAAAGCAAATAATAGTTGGTTATTGACAAAACCTATAGGTTAGTGACGCGCTTTACAAGTATGTGCTTTCTACGTTGAAGCACATACAAAGCACATACTTGTAAAGCGCGTCACTAACCTATAGGTTTGTAAGTTGAAGCACATACTCTCTATTCTCTGCTTTAACGAAAAGACTGTTCAATATATCAACGTTTCGCTGCTTTAAATTTAATTCCTTCGTTCATATTATTTCCACATACATACATATTAGTCGTTCATGTCGTGTAGTACTCAAAAGAACTGCTATATTTGTCAAACTTTTTTTGTTAATAACTTTTTAACAAACAACGAGCGACGGCTAAAACTTTCTGAAGGTCACTCAGGAGAGTGACCTTGATAACATATGTCAAGGTCAAGGTCATTGGGGCTAGGTCCCCTGATATGCATATTTACCCGAGAAACTTTTGAAGTGAAACTTCTTAGGGCACGAGGTGATTCGGTTCGAGAGCGTCACGCCCGATCGTCACACCCGATCGTCACGGAAGCGCGTTACGGTCCTGCGTTACGAGAAACTTTTGAAGTATTGAAGTGAAACTTCTTAGGGCACGGGGTGATTCGGCTCGAGAGCGTCACGCCCGATCGTCATAGAAGCGCGTTACGGTCCCGCGTTACGAGAAACATTGTAACGGGGGATGCGAAGACTCAGGGATATTCTCGAAACCGAGAGATTAAAACCCGGAATCCTCCCCCCCCCCCCCCCCCCCCGAGCCACTCGTTAGCAGTCTCACAGCGTGTCTATATACGATCGATTTCTGAAAAGCGAATTCTCCGTTCTCGTAGCGCGTGAGTCAGGGATATATCCGCGCTAAACATCTCGGAAATTCCGCGAAATCTCACAGTCGATCGCGTTTTGACATTTGCAACTCGCGCAACCTGAGTCGTCGCGACCTGCGCTATTTTATCACTTGAAATACTTGTAATTGCAGTGAATGAAATTAAATAGAGTATAGTTTTTAAAAGTGTAACAAAATAATTTTTTACATTGAATTTTATGTTACGGAAGTTTTACTTCTGCCGCGCGGGGACACCACGCATGTATTTCTTTTTTTATTATTAAATCTTTCTAAATCAAATTTTAATAACGTATCGATGCGTTGCCTATATTGTTTGTTTGTCTTAAAAGTTAGAAGCGGTCTTTTACAATTAGTCAAGTGATGTATACTCATGTTGGGAAACTTAAAGTTAAACTCGCTTTTAAAATAAATGGTTCGGTAAGTGCTTATAAAAAGGGAAATTCATTTTAATTGGATCTGACAAACGGACTCGCGACGCTGCGGACTTTATCGCCACGACTTTAGGCGTCGTTAAATTGCCTGTGGAATTGCTGGATCGACCGGAGAGGAGTGTCTTCGCAGGGAGCGGATTCAGTGGAAATGAAGTTCGGATGCAACGAATGTCGCACCGATAACTGGCGGCCGCTGTCGCGAGTTTTCCGAGATGGGCGGAGGGAACGGAGGGCTAGGGCTATGCTCGGCAGCCGGGAAGGAATAGGCGAGGAGGGTGAAAGTTACCCTCCGAAACTCTACCACTTCTGCGGCTAACAGTTTCCCCGAACTTTGACAATCTATATCGCTTACAGTCCGTGTCTCGACACCTGGCTACCTCGGCAGAAAACTTGAGGGACTCGGCGGCACTGCAGCCTCTTCGATTTTTTCTCTTGATGCTCCTCTCAAAGAAATCACGTTATCATCGCAACCTGTCGCGCCTACTATACTGACGCCTTAACACGAGCGTAGCTCGTAGTAACGTGCCCTTTTTATTCATTGCATACCCCTGTTATTTTGAGGAGGAGAGAGAGTCGTAACCAATAATGTAAGTCGCGTTTTTAATAATTTATGAATTATTAATGGTTTTCTGTTTTTTATATTTATTATATACTTTTTTATAACTGCAAAAACAAAATTTAAAGTACCAAACGCTTAATCTTGATTATTTATTTAAGAAATTAGTCTTAAAGTTTTTAAATAATTAAATAAGCGCCAAAAAAAGATTGTAGATTCTGCCGTACACTGTTTGAATGAGAAAAATCGTTGTTTCTTGAACTGCCATCCGCAACGTATCCGTTTTCACAACCTAAGCTTATGTAAACGTTTATACCTTTTCCTAGAGCGAGAAACGTTATTCCTTTTCCCAGTTTTCACCTCGACGTGTGCGAAGAGAGGACATTACTGTTGTTACGTTCGGCATGCCGCTCGACGCGTTACATCAGCGAAGTGTATTAATGCCCTTAGGACGGAGCACTTGAACGGAACGTTCGCGATTTTTCCTTCTCGCAACACCTTGGAAAATCCCGTTCCTATTACATTTCGATGCACGCTCGATTCAATGCGTTGCGACGGCGAACGCCGTTAATATCTTTGCTTTTGTATATTGAATCGACAGAGTGCCACTCGCTCGATTTTTCTTTCAAATATAACCACCGTTTGTATCTCGCGATAAGAAAGTTCTCGGCGAGCATATTCTTTGTGTAACGTTTTAACCCGGGGGTGCGATAACCTTACAGCTGTGACGTACCCGTAATACGTTTAAATATTTTGCGTCAGCTTGGACCAAATCTGATTTTCCGGATTACCTTTTTCGGAGATAGAGAGATTACATCTTTCTTAAAAATAAGTGGTCGAATTTATACCCATTTTTTAAGAAAAGTATTCTTATTTCTGCATAGATACCATGAAGTATTCTTACTTCATGATAGATATTTTAGAAATCATTTTGTTATTTCGCAAATGCGAGCGATAATAGAGCTGAAACAAATGTGACAACTTGAGTTTAATTATTGGTAATTGAACAAGCTAAACGGCACTAGTAACAACGGCCAGAAAATTACTGGAACTTTTGTTGGAAGTAAACATTGGCATTTATAACCAGACATAAACTATTAATTTTTTACTAAATAGCCATTATTCTTTCCAATATTTTTAATACTTGTTGTTTATTGCGTGCTTGTACCTAATGAGGAACATGTTTCATGGAAATATTAAATAAAATTTTAATTTAATTTTTATGAGTAAAGGCAGAATACGTTTACACGGTTTTAAGAACTTGAATATTTTGTACTATATTAGTATATAATTTATAATTAAGTGCTAAGTTTAGTGTTTTTCTAACGTTCAAGAAATCATATTTAAGTATTTTAAGAAAACACAAAGTATGTTTTTTACTGTAATTTGAATGTACCTGTTAATGTTCTCTAAAATCAAGTATATCTTCTGTCTCTGATCTATTTTCATATAAAATTCCAAAATATATAAATTGTAGGTCCTATAAAAATTAGAGAATACTTTTTATATACAATATTTTGGAATTTTATATTGACTCATATCGCAACAAATCCGATTTGATTTGTTAAAAAAAGAATGAAATGGATGAATGGACTGATTCTCTTCATATACTTTAGCCAAATTATTTTTCGGCAATGATTTATACTGTTAAGTTACACTTCTAATATAAATGGCTAATTTTGTAAAAGAGTTGCAGAAAGGACTGTTTTGCTGGCGATACATACACATACCGATAGCCTGGAATTTATATATATGTCGCAGGCAAAATACAATATCAGGCATTTTACAAAATGCCGGCAAAACGTGAGGGAAACTATTTATATTCTGTTATGCCCGCTTATTTTCAGGCATTTTACAATTTGCTTAATGCGACCTAGTCAAAACACATCTTTTTGTTAAAGCAGAGAATAGTTGGTATAAAAAAGTATATATACAATTTTATATATTATGTTAGGAAGCTTGAATACAAAGTATTCTCTGCTCTAACCATAATTGTATCATTAAAATTGTAAATATTATTTATTGAATTCGTGGGCGAGGGGCTCTGCCCCCTTTACCCCCCGTGCAGGGGTCGGTGTAGGGTGGACCTCGCTTCAACTTGCAAAGTACATGCGTGATTTACATCCACAATTTCAGAACTCAATAGATCGCTGGCGTGGCTGCTCTCAGTTTAGTACATTTGTGTGTTTTGACTAACTCGTATTAGGCAAATTGTAAAATGTCTGAAAATAAGCGGGCATAACAGGATATAAATACTTCCACTCACGTACGTTTTGCCGGCTTATTGTAAAATGCCTGGGTATTTTACAAAATTCCTGATATTGTATTATGCCTGCGACATATATATAAAAATTCGAAAAATTCAATATCTATTTTCTTTTTACTGATGAACTAAATTAAAATAGTTGATAATTTAAACTTTAAAAAATCCATATTTTGGGAAAAAAAGCAAGACTGTGAAATAAATGTAATTTGGAGATCTCCCATAAATCGAATAAAAATCTCTGGTTACAGGATAATTAGTTTTAGTGTAGTAAAAAGCACAATATATAGGTATAATTACTGGAATATTATTGACAATAACGTATATATATGGATATATCTTACAAAAGAATATTATCTGCTGCCGATCGTGATACAATCACGTATACAATGAATTGCTGGAATTGGCCAATCTTATTTCTATCTGCAGGACGTTCCTCCGTTGGAAGCGTTAGGTAATGCAGGTCGCGTATATACTATCATTGAGGAGGATGGCAGAGCGGGCCAGAAATAGGGAACCATTCTGGAATCATGCTAGATATCGCCGTCCAATCGTATTCTCCACGCTCGCTTATCCTATTCCGTTTTGTCCCGTCCTAACCGATCCTACGGCCCTGGTTTCTATCCGGCATTCATCGAGCGCGTGTAATATCCGCGGGCAATGGCGCAGTCTCTCGGTGCAGATATTTGAGTTTGAATACGCGATTTCGCTTAAAAAGTACTATCCAAGAATTGGCTTAAACGTCAAAGAATTTGTTCTCCAAACGTGTTGCGCCATTTTAAAAAGATACTACGCGTACACAGACTTTCGAAGCTGCTCAAATATATTACATTATGTAGTACGTTGCTTCGTTGCTTGTGGCACAGTCGCACAGTCGCACAGTCGCACAGTCGCACAGTCGCAACAAGTTCGTTCTGTGAGAGATTTTTAGTAGAGCTGGTGATTTGCTTCGAAGGCTTCGATATTCGAAGTTCGAAGCTTTGAAGCTCCAAAACCTCGATACTCTACCTTCGAAGCTTCAAAGAATCAAAATTATACAATTATTAATTTAATATAATAATAATAATAGTACCGCAATAGGCACAAATTTATAAAATTATATGACAAAATCCATATAAAATTTCTAATGTTGCAGTTATGTCGCAAATACACATATATTTTTTGAATATTCGAAGTTAACTTCGAATTTCAAAGTTTCTGAAGCTTCGAAGACACCTTAAACTTCGAAAGTTCGAAGTTAACTTTGAAGCTTTGAATCATTCGAAAGCTTCGAAGCTATCGAAGAGTAACAGCTCTAATTTTTAGTGTATTACGAATCAATGTTTTGAACTCTCGACTTTATCCACTGTTTACCTGAGAGTTTTCGAATCTTTCCTTGACTCAACAAACTTTTTTCAGTTTTTCGACAAATCGCTTCAGTCACTTAAAATTCTACCTGTAAGAAGTTAGCTCCCCACTTTTAGATTTAACATATTTCGAAAGTTGTGCTAGGTTTGTGCTACATTGTGCCCGAATTTTAAAACCATAATATGAAAAATACGTTAAAAATTGAGAAAAAACAATTTTTTAAATCAGCCCCTCACTAGGTTTTTTTCAATTTTCTCAATTGTGCTAAGTTGTGCTAATATTGTGCCGTAAACGCGATATCGATAACTTCAATAACAATTAAGAAAATAAATAAAAACAAAATTATGCCAGCCCCCCACTAGCACAATCCGGCACAACTGTAGAAAATTTAAAAATGTGAAGTTTTTCTCTCACCCCCAACCCCTTTGGCCCACTATTTTCAACCCCGTGCAACTTTCGATATTTCTCTGGTCATTTTTACCTCCGTGCATCTTTCGATATTTCTCTAGTCATTTTCTTGTTGTGCTCGACTAGCACAACTCAGCAATGCTTGCGGAATTTCGATAAATTTGTTTTAAAAATAGTTTTGTTATTTTGAATTTTACGTTCAACATTTTTTATCTACTAAATGGAAGACGATATTGAGTTTTTTCCAATGGCACAACGTAGCACAAATTGTAACCTACCTACCAAAAAAAAATTGGGTTTATTTCGGCAAAAGTGGGGGGGGGGGGGCTGGCATAATTTTGTTTTTATTAATTTTTTTAATTGTTATTGAAGTTATCGATATCGCGTTCACGGCACAATATCAGCACAACCTAGCACAATTTAGTACAATTAAGAAAATTGACAAAAACGTAAAGTGGAGAGGCTGACCTAAAAAATCGTTTTTTCTCAATTTTTAACGTATTTTTCATATTATGGTTTTAAAATTCGGGCACAATGTAGCACAAACCTAGCACAATTTAGCAAAAATTTCGAAATATGTTAAATCTAAAAGTGGGGGCCAACTTCTTACAGGTTAATTAGCTCCAGAAAAGTCGCGTGCGCGAAGTAGAATTCAGAACTTTAGCCTAGATCGTCGTGTTCAAGAATTTATTACTCGGAAATTGGCGCGATACTCTCGCAACGGTGAAACAATATTTAACGAGTGTCACGGCCAACGTGTAACTCGAAGGTCCCGAGCAAGAATTTGCGATTTCTGGTTTTAATTCCAGAGCGATCGTCTTGAACGGTGATATACGGGCGTGTTGCCGTGTTCGCTGCGCGAACACTTACTTCCGTTTCGGGTTTATTTGGCACGGGGCCAGGGTTCGATCCGTTTCGGATGGGTTCTATTCACGATCGGCCGTGCAGCGGCGGCATTTTCGGACGATGGGCGAGACCTTCCGCTCTATATCTTCCGTTCGATCCGGCTCTTCCTGGATACGTCCTGCGTATTATTTGCTTATTTCGTTCTCCGCACACGTCGAGGCCGCCCGAGGCATTTCCGCGGCATATGTGTGCCTCTTGCTTCTCGGTGCGGAGGATCGACGTGCGACGTGCGACGGGGGATGTCGATGCAACCTGGTACGTATTTATGAAGGGATAGCGAAGGAAAGCAGGAGAAGCGCTACTTTCGCGCTTTGCTTTCCGCCGCTCCTCGCACGTGCACTGGCTTATCTACGATTCCACGTTTACTCCGAAGTGCTAGTGCAGAGCTAGCGGAACGAGTCAGTGTATACATACCTGTACATAAACGCGGCGAGGAATGTCGTAATGCGCAAAAGAGTGGAAAAGCTAAGAAAACGATTTTCGTTAGTGCCTTATACGTCGCCTGTGCCAGGATCGTACATTTCGCAAGATAACGCAATAATAAATTCGCGAATATGTAGCGATGAAGAATTGAGTCTATTTGAATGCTTCAAGCAGCCGACCTACGTTCGCCGTATCTTTCTTTTTCTATCTGGTTACGGCTCATTTCCGATGAGTCGAGGCGCATCGCGTAAACTGACAATTGTAAGGAGATGATATAGGAGAAAGAAGACAAGTAGGTATGTCTTTATCGCAAGCTGGAAAATTTGTGGAGAGTCTACCGCTGCAATCGGCTAAGATTTAATCGCCTTTCTCCGGGTTCTCTCAGAAGAAGGGAGAGAATCACGGGATAAAAAGTACCTTTGTGGGGGATGGGAGGCAATACGCGAGATGCTCCGGTGGAATGGTAAGAAATCGAAGAGAAATCCAATAATGCGACGCAGCGTGTTCTTAGCGAATTTACGTACGCTCGCGCGCGAACACGTTTCGTCGGTGTTGGTCGTGTAATTTTCCTCCGATGCTCTGAAAACGAACTAATCGGAACTAATTTATTTCGCCGATGTCCTTTTATATATACGGCGCGCACGCGCTTTTTTCCAATTAACTCGGCTTATTGCATGTAAAACGCACGTTTGATGTCGCCGGTTTTACGGAATATACAACCAACACGTCCGCCGTGCACGCGTGTGCGAGACGACGTCTTTTATACGTCGCACAGCCAATTCATCCCCGATTCATCGCGGATCTTTCGCCCCACGGGCAAACAAATTTTCATAAGGTACCAATCATCGGTTAGTTTGTTCCCGCTCTCGCGTTTCTCCGCCGCGCTGTCGCATCGTCGGGGACTGGCGAACGCCAAGGGGACGCGGGAGACGGAAGAGGGACGAGAGAAAGAGGGACGAAGAGGTAGAGTTATCCGATAAACCTCGTGCAATAACACGAAGGCAGCGACGGGGCGAGCCGATATCTATGGATTACGGCCATGGCGTATATACTTTGCGTTACTAGGCGCGCGTGTTCGTCGCGTCCCGACGCGACGCGACGTGCGTACGTGCGCAAGATTCGCGCACACGGACCCACGGCGTGTTCTCCACCGTTCTCTCTCTCTCTCTCTTTTTCTCACTCTCTTTCCGCTATCCTATTCCGCCCTACGCTGGCAAAAGAACGTATATCCCGAGGAGTTATGAGGCGACGGCCATCTTTAGATATCCTTCCTTCCTCAGTCCTCACCCGCCCGCGCCGTCCGCGCCCTTCCTTCCTTCCTTCTTCCGTTCTTACCGTCACCTCGCGGCGAGGGCCCCGGGGCTTCTAGCGAGGAAACGAGGTCGTACCGCCGAGTCCTTCCGCCATAACATTTTCTATCGTTGAGAGCCATACATCATCACCGTGTCCGACGAGAAACGGGCGCTTCTAAGTGCCTCGAATCGACCTTCGTGCTTCGTGCCGAGATCCTTTTATTCCGGACTCAACTGGGTTTCATCTCGGGCCTCCACTTCGCGCTTGTCTCCAGCCTTGTTTTGCCGTACCTTTCTTCGACGTACGGTTCGGGGGGTTAACATCTTCGCGATATTATTCCTCTTTTTTAAACTTGATATTATAACTGAAATTGTAGGAGGAGCCACGTAATTTCGAATATAATCTGCAAAATTTAGCTTTAATATCAGAACAACGGATGAAATACTTTTCAACAAATTTTAATATCAGCCAACTGTTTTCCTATATATCTATACATGTTACAATACATCGAACCAAGTAAATCTTTACTTTGTTCGAATTATATTTACTATGTTTACTTTACATGTTATTAGTCTGAATTAAAAATTTCTGAATACTGTTTTAATGCCGAAAGCAACATCGTTTTAGCAACAAATTTTAGTAGATTAATTTACATTGTTTCGATGCTAGAGAGGAAAATTTTCGATTTTTTTAAAATTTTTATCACATTGCGTTGTTTATCATTTCGCTGTAAAAGATTGATGTTGATGAAATATCTTACAATTTTCATAGATTTATCCTGAAGAGAATAATTTCACTTAGGAACTAATTTCGATTTGTCAGTAGAGCGTGAAATATTCAATAACGTTATATTTTACTAAAAATAGAGAAAATATGTAGGTTAATTAAGCGCGGTATTATAATATTTTGCGAGGAGAAAGGTTAAAAATTATAGATTATAATGTTGGAAGATATTAGAGCGAATCGAAAAGGGATGATTGTTGACGGAGGATTTGGATTAGATGGATGTATTCGATGTTTGGTATAGTTGGTACATTGCGCATTTGGTAGTGCAGGGCGATCATTGGTCCGCAACGCTAATTATTATGAGCTATTGTAATTCAATTACCGTAATCTTATCGCGACGCGGCTAATTGAATGGCTAATCAGTAATCACGTCGGTTTAAAATTTTGGGCCGTTGTCAATATAGGGAAGAGTACAATTACATCGCGTTATGGAAGACGCCAGTCGAATCGTCCCGTCGAGAACGAGGCGGCAATCTCGGCTTTGCACATTTTCACGAGGAGAAGCAGCGGCAGCGGCAGCAGCAAGGATGTTGGGAAAGGATACGCTTTTGGGAACAGGATTAACCTTCTCGCATCTGGAGGTAATACCTGCCTATTACTTCCTCTTCTCGCGACACAGCGACGACGACGAGATTCACGCGGCCAGGTCGGCTCGCGGGAGAAAGGAACGGCTAAGCGGGCTAAAGGACGGCAAAATTGAATTCTGCCGCTGCGTCTCGAGGAAAGTGCGGACGTAAGGAGAACGTGCCTCTCCCGCGAGTAATTGACGCTGATTAAAATTCCATGGAGAAGAGCCGCCCGCCCACGCGCGCTCACCCGCCCCCTTTCTCCATAACGTACGTGTTGAGCCGGAAAAGCCGACGCCCGTCCACTCTTTGAAACACAATTACACTCTCCCCCTTCTCCCCCTTCTCCCCCTCCCCCCTTTCTACCTCCACAAGATCTTCGTTCGCGTTTCTTGCCGTGCCGTACATTGTACTTTGCCACGACGTGTTACGGCGTCTTGGGGGATTCATTAGTAGGGATTTATAGGCGCCGAGTTGTTTCCCATTTATACTGTGATTTCATTGTTGCTGCTTTCCCAACGTTATCGATTTCTCCCATTACCGATTTTGCGTTGATTCTAATGAGTGATAATGATGTTTGGAAGTGTCTTTAGGAGACGACGAAATATTTCAGATAATATCGAAATATGAATATCGAAAGACATAGGAAATATATGAACGTCGGGAGATATTCATGTAAGATTATCCATCACTTACATATTGCACTTATATATTTGTTAGCTACCGAAGATATTGCTCATATTTGTTAAATTAAAGTGGGTGGCATGTTGTCGTGGCCTTGTGACTAATTGCCGGTATTGTTTAGCTCTATTGATTCGCCGCTGTTAAATCTGTTCATCGAGCACCGTCCAGAGAACACGTGACGTTACATAATCGTCAGACCACGTATTCTCCAATTAATGGCGTTTTGTTAGATATGTCCAGTGTTTATCTTGAGCTATCCCGTGCCATATGTGTGTATCAATAAACGATGATTGTGCCGCCTAATAGATAGTCAGATTCATGCATACAGCATAACTCATACGCTTTCCATTGGGATTGTTAGTTTAGAATTACGGAAATACACACACGCATGCATATTTGAAACAGTATCATTGTTAAAACAAAATGTCACTAATATAATAAGTAAATAAATGTATAGGTACACATATATGTATGTACCTATATACGTATATGTATATTAACCCGTTTTTTCTCTCCCTGCATAAAATATTAAATTCTAGAAAATTCGGCTAAAATACAGTTAAGAAAAGAAAGAAAGGTTTAGGATTTAAGATTTCTTCCTCTGGCGCATAAAAGTTCTACGATTTGATTAATTTCAAAAGGAAGAACCGAAAGAGATCCGAGCCTCAAGAATATCGCTTTTATAAAATGGTGATTAGATTTTCATATAACTTATTTATTTTTAACAAGTTAAGAATTTTTCAATCGACTTTAACTGGCAATATTCAATCATCTTTCCGAAATGAACGTTGAAAAACTGCGAGCCGACCAGATTTGTCAGATTAATACAGCACGTTTTCAGATCAAATCGAGACGATGAATTCGACCATGGATTTTGGTCAATTTAAATAGTTTTTAATTTATATTGCGAAAAATATTACCCCAGCCAGGGTTTGAACCTGCACCTCCCGCATTCCGTTCTGGCGTCGTAACCAATTCGACTACCGGGGCATGTGGTAATATTTATCGCAATAACACTTATTAAGATGACTTCTAAACAATAATAAGATGGAACACCGATATGTTGTCAAAGATGTAGGTATAAAGTGCCAGTTAAAGTCGATTAAAAAATTCTTAACTTGTTAATTGTTAATTATCACTGGCGAAATAAATAACGTATTACTTGTTATTATACCTACACCTTTGACGAAATATCGGTGTTCCATCTTATTATTGTTCAGAAGTCATCTTAATATGTTATTCATCTTAATATGTTATTTTGATAAATATTACCACATGCCCCGGTAGTCGAATTGGTTACGACGCCCGAACGGAATGCGGGAGGTTCCAGGTTCGAACCCTGGCTGGGGTAATATTTTTCGCAATATAAATTAAAAACTATTTAAATTGACCAAAATCCATGGTCGAATTCATCGTCTCGATTTGATCTGAAAACGTGCTGTGTGAATCTGACAAATCTGGTCAACTCGCAGTTTTTCAACGTTCATTTCGGAAAGATGATTTGAATATTGCCAGTTAAAGTCGATTAAAAAATTCTTAACTTGTTAATTGTTAATTATCACTGGCGAAATAAATAACGTATTATTTGTTATTTATTTTTATTACATAAATAAGGAAAATGTGACCTTTTTTGACTGACTTTTTATTAAATCTATCGTTTTTCTATCAATACGCATGTACGATTTTGTTTATCCCAGACACTTTCTGAGAACATGTATCTTGTAATTAATCTCACATAAATTTAAGCTTGAACGATCTCGTATAGTATCATATCGGCGTTAAAGATTTAAGTCTTACTGAACCTTGCACAATCTTTCTTTATAAAACCAGATCAGATTATACGGGCTTAGGAATAAGAAGTATACCCAGAGTAAGAGCTTAACAATGCACAATGCACATACTCTTTTTATTGGAATGTTTTACGGCATAAAGCTTTTTTGTTACGACTGTAATTTACTGCAGCCGAGATGAATTCCGTTTTTACTTAAGCGCAAATAAACACGCGGAGACGACTTGCGTGGTGGGTTATTTTCCTTGAAAAAGTAATCTGTCCGCTATGGCATTTCCCCATTCTTTTTCCACCCCTCAACACTTCATCCTGCCACGACCGTTATATGCATAGGTAACAAGTGCATTATACGGGGTAAAATCCGCGATGCATAATGTATCCAGTGTATCTGTGCCAACCACCGTCACGTACACTTATTCGTACGTGTTCGTACATATCGTGTTCCGACGTCCGCCAGTAGGCGCATAGTTATGCGCTTGGTGATGCACCGGTGTGCGTGCGTACTCTTATAATGGGAACGTCTACTACACTTCGCAGTTAATGCACAGACGCACTTTTGCCCGCCTCACATCTTCTTACTTTCACGAAGACGTTGCGCATCGCGCTTATCTCCTCCTTATTTCCCCTTCGTGCCTACAAATCACTCGGCGCATTCGAATACGTCACGTTCGCCGAAGTTATCTCATGGGAATGCATGACTTTCTAGAACATTTGCGAATGCACGAACTTGTTTCGTATGGTCGCGATTATTTTGTGTAGCAAAAGGAAGACAAAAGAGAGATGTAGCGTCGCGCTCCCAATGTATTATTTATTTCTTAAATACATTGTAAATGTACATCGAAAGATTTTAAACAAGAGCGAGATAAGTCTGCAACTTAATTGTAAAATCCCTTTTATTCAATTGACTTTACGAGTTATATTATTTAACTCGCACTTGTTGAGCTCGCAGCCCTTCAATTATTCTAAGAAAATAACATACTTTTGCAAATTCAAGTGTTAAAATTTATTAAATAATATTTAGTTTATTTTTTCTTATATAAACTTACAATTAGATGTTTAATTATTTATTATATGCAATTTACACCACTACAATGAATATTATTAAACTATAATATATTACGATTTAAATTTACGCAGGGTTTAGCCATATTTTCAACTATATATGTTTATAAATATTAATATAAATTCTGACAAAATTGATCCATATTTGATGCTTTAACGAATCTGCTTTTTGCTTTGCCTCTTATTGAGATCACGGCCGTATTGTTGGCGTGCTTCTTCTATTGTCATAACCGAAAATCGATATTGTCTGTGGTGAATTTTTTCGTCCATTTGTTTTCGTCGGGACATTACACCACTGTGCATGAAAGGGAAAGAGAATAGCCTTGGTCGAAGAATAGGTTCTGAATTCTGATTCTGTTCTTACTGAAAACGGAGGTGCTGACGACGCCATTTGTACATCCCTCGTAACCACTATGTGTAAGTGTGCTCGTAGGTACAAACCCATACCCTTGTAGTTGACGTCCGCGAGAGTCTATCACGATGAGATCATTTCTTTCCGTTTCGCAATTTCTCTTTCAGCTGCAACAAATGTACCACGTTAATGCAAACATCTGATTTCCGTTATTCCGTTTACTTGTATAATATGTTTTTATATATGTATAATATTATATAATATTCTATATTACTACAGCCACTGATTTAATACTTAACTTTTTGACTTTGTCCCATAATACACCTACCTTATACATTAAGACCGAACGATTAAAGTTTCTCTTCAAAGTTCAAACATCTATATAGTCACGTAGAAAGAATTTATGAAAAATTTAAATCTTTTTTTGTTAAATAGAGATTCGATCTAAAGATAAAGAGAGAAAATGAATAGATCTCAGAAAAAATGTTAATTAAGAACAATGTTTGTCCATTTCATAAAATGTTTATTTTCCATTTAAGGTTACGTGTATACTGTGGGCATTGCAACTTTATGATTATTCTCTAAGATTATATTTTATTTATAACAATAAGTATTGTGCTGCGAATAGACCTCAAAATTGATAAAATAGATTACAATATATATATATAATTCCTTTTATAATTTATACGATAATAATACAGTTTATATAATATAAATACTGTAATATTATATATAATAAATATCTTCTTTTGCGCACGTTTAGTTGATCCGCGCCCCGAGCGCTGATGTCCCCACACAATTCTTGATTTCGTATCGTGCAGACAAGAATTGCGTTTGGACAATCATAGCCTGAGACATTCGACTGTTTCGCTGTTGATTTACGTCGCCGAACATCCAGAAAATGTAGCGAATAGTTCTTATCAACCAGGTATTCTGAAAAAATTTTCTACGTTAAAAAAGGGTTTTATTACGGACATTTTTTTATAAAAGTTGAATGTATAAATATAGTTATTATTATATACTTACTTTATTATTGGATTCTATTTCGCTATAATGTGTGCTAATATTTATAAAATTTCTTTTTTTGCAATTTTAATTCGTTTTATTGTCAAGACAATTTACTTTGCGATTGCGTGTATATGGGGAAGAAGATTTATTGATCGATGTCTTGAGTGGTAATCGTGAAATACAGGATAAAATCGACACATTGAAAATTAAGTTGGCCTATATCCACCACCAATATCAATATTTTCGCAATACGTAATTATATTACATCGCCTTATTCAATCTTGATCAATCAACCGCTATTCAAAGTAAATTAGGGGAGAAGGAAGAACTGCGTCAAAGGATCTATCGCCTCCTCGATTATCGTTCCTACCTTGCCATTTCTCCTGACAGACAACTTGACATGACAGAACGTGTCGTTTTACAAATATACGCTTTGACAATGACATATGGCTGTCATATATGCTTGTAAAAAGTAATTGGCTGCATTAGAAAGGACTTGCACAATGTTACGCGATTAATTTGTTTTCCGATTGGTGTTCTATTGAATTAGCGTTGGTACATCCAGTAAAATTCAATCAATTGTTATAGAGCTTATTTCCATTAGACGACACATTACATAATACTAAACATTTAACAATGTTGAAATCAAATTATACGCTAGTTTAATTATGTTGGACAACTGTAAAGAGCATTTAATAATTTCAATATTTTATATTCTCGCTATAAAATATGTATCGATATTGTCTGCGTGTCATGCATTTCCAGAGCCGAATAATTTTATATAATCGTATAAGTTTGCTAGAAATTGTATCTCACATTCTTTCCTATATTTTCTATATCTCATCCTTCACAGTCTTCGTGGATTTTATATTGCGGATAAATCAGCGCAGGTAATATTTGCTTTGTACAAATTATTACGCTTTACTTTCCTCGGCGAGCTGGAAACAATAGAAAATCCGAATAGAATAAAAAATACAAGAATGACAAATGCAAGAATAAAACAGATTTCAGTTGATTCTACGGAATTGGAACAAAAAGATATAAATGAGACAGCTGCATCGACGTAACGAGATCGAGATGGATAGATTGATAATAAATAGATAGATAGGGAGGTAGGAAGAGAAAGATGTAGCGCCGAAGAAGGGAGGGAAGGAGAGAGAGAAAGAAAGAGAGAGGAGAGAGGGGGAAGAGAGAGTGGTGGTCGAATGATTGGATTAGCCGCCTCGGCTCTAACTTCGTTACTCGCCAAATGAACAGACAAAACCCAGCCACCCTTTACCTATCCCTTTATATCTGCCATCACCTCTCACCTCTCTCCTCTCTCCTCTCTCAGTCGTATATAGAGAGTAAGGTAAAGCAACGTCGTATTAATTTCAACATATTTAATATCTTTGTTAAATGAAACATAATGTATAAGATTATTATAAATTATAAATATTAAGAGAAGAACAGAACACTTACCTAACGGCAGAAGCCTAAACCCTTACGAGTCAAAATAATTCCGTGCTCTTTATTTATGTATGAGTGCCTACGTATAAAAAATTATCGTAAGTTATCTATATCATGAAAATATCTCACTGTATCCTACATAGCACACGTCACACTCACACGCCTGCTTTATTCCGGTCAAAGATGGTGCTACTTGAAAGATGGTGTAAGTTCTGATGTCACTAGTTCAATCAATTTCACTTCATCGTTTCCTTTCACAAGGAAGGCGACGACAACGACGACAACTATGCCGATGATGACGATGGCACGTCTCTGATGGTACTGGGTTCATGGAAAAATTCTTACGATCAAGAGAGCTTCTCGGGAGGACATAAAAATAGTTGTATTTGTCGGTAGACACGTGGTCGATGGTGGCGGCTTGAATTGCTCTCCCCGAACTTGATTAGGGTAATTTCATCCCGGCTGAAAGCGATCGTTAGCGGTTTTTACGAACGCAAATTACAGGAAGCTAATTTGGATTCCGCTGGGGTGTAATTGCGGCACCGTATGTTGCATGCTTTTGCGAAATGTGTGCTTTTACTGAAAAATATGTTTTAGTTCTGTATTTTAAAAATAATATGTAGGTACTGTAATACGTGATACATGTACATATACATATACATATATATACTACATATAGATTTAAAGAACAAAGTATAACATTATTGTAATTAAAGTAACATAAATTGTAATACACATATAATATATTATACACATGTACGAAAAAGAAATATAAGGTATCGTTTGCGGGGGATGTATTCTTAAAGAAATACGGCGTGTACTTGTCGTTAGTACGAATTTAATCTGGGAACTCTATGGTTCATTTTATACTTGAGATAACTTGGTAATTACGGTCTAAATTAAATCTTTGTAGGAAAATATCTCTACCCCCAATGAACGGAAAAATGAGGTTTATCCTTTTATTCCTCAGAAACTTAATTTAAGAGTCTCAAGTTTTTGATGTTGGATAACTGGATAATCAAGCTTTAGCTTAAATTTTCGCTAAGAAAGCAGTGAATGTAAATTAGTTGAGGAAAAAAGTTCTGGTACTAATATGCGGCCCTTGAAATTCTGATATTCTGTACACATCACTTGAAAGGATTTATAACAGGAAGCAGAAAATTGAAAGTAACTTGCGCTTTTATTTACCACGCAACGTGGATTTACCATAGCGAGAGGTCCCGGAAGCTATTCCGATCGATTTTGCGCGCGTATACAAATCTATAATCTGCAGCATTTTTAGCGTTTCGCTGTTTGTTACTGTTACAGGCGTAGTTAGTGGTCGTTACCGAGGGATTGCGCGCCGGTTTTGTTCAATAACGGAGATTAAACACGGAAATTTTAATTACACGGAAAACCGTTCCACCGGAATAATCGTTTCCGTACTCGTGAGAAGTCAAACGCGCACATACGCGTCCAAACAGAGGGACCTGTCCGTAATAAATTCGTTTATCCCCCTCTATCTAGTCGACGGCGCAGCGGGCTCTCACTTTTATATGACGTCGAGGCGTAAAGAGAGAAACGTTCCCATTTAAGCGAAGCTTTTCAATTATAAAGTATTTCCCTTTCCACGAGCAGGCCTCCAGAGCCACGCTTCAACTCCCCCGTTTCCTTCGTTTTTCAGCACCTTCAGCGACCCGATATCTCTCCCTCCCTCCCTCCCACCCTTACGCCCGCGCCGCGCCGTCGCTCATTCCTCTCGTTCTCTTTTCTCGTCCTTCTCCACCAACACCAACCGACATACCGCGGTTTGCCAGAACCGCCGCAGCGTTCTCACTTCCGGTTACATGACGTTCTCAAAAGGGAAAGATGACGCCTCCTCTTCACCCTGAAAAATCGACCAGAAACGATTCCGCGGCTTTTCCTCCATTCGCTTCATTCTGTCCTCCTCGGTTTCCTCGACCGAGAGATCTCTCGTTTCTCTCGCATCGTCTCTTCCGGTCGTCTCTTTCCGCCTCCCGTAATTTCTATACGCATTTTCTCTATCCCCGCAACTCGCTATCCCGAAAAAGTCTCCTTCGTTATCGAAAATGTTGGCGCGAGTTCAAGTGGAATTTCGCGCAGGGCCGCGAACGATTTTCTCACTTCCACTTGAGATGCTTGACAATATCGGACACCGGGGATCGCCGATGAAGCATGAAGTAGACAATTCGTACAAATTGTCAAGGGTCTGAAGGGAGCATGGTTTACAGAATCAGGTTTACAGAATAGGTTCGTACGGCGGAGAAACGTTTAACAAGATCTGATTTTGAGGAAGGATGTTGCGAGGTGACACTTGTCATTACCCAACGTTCGGTCGAGAAATGAAACATACGACCACGCTTTTTGTGATCCGACTGAAAAATATAACAACACCTTTAGGATATAAATAGCATGCGATTTTTTTCATGTAGGGTCTTTCTTTCAAATACTCAATTTTCTTACATTTTAATCATTATGTCGAGTCATAAATTACAATACAATACAATAATACACGTCTATTAAGCTGACACAGCCACTTTAGCATAATCGAACAAAACATATAGAGAAATTTAGTGCTTTTTTGTTGCTAATTTTTGCTCCATTCCCACATCCGTTGCACCACCCCTACCATGAGAAAACTACCCCTAATTAATCCCATCTAGCACAACACTGTAAAAATTCCAATTTCAAGAAATATCTCGACAGATTATATTATTTTGATTTTGTTGCATCGTATTTTCATCGATTCGGATTTTGTTGCTTCACCCCTATCATCAGAAAACTACCCCCCATACTCCTATCTAGCACACCTTACAGCTCGAATTTTTAGAACATTCTCGACGAATTACATTATTCTGATTTTGTTGCTTCACATTTTCATCAACCCCGATTTTGTTGCTCCACCCCTATTATTAGAAAACTACCCCCCGATATTCCTATTTAGCACAACACCTTATAGCTCAAATTTTTAGAACATTCTCGACGAATTATATTATTCTGATTTTGTTGCTTCACATTTTCGTTGATCCCGATTTTATTGCTCCATCCCTCTCATCAGAAAACTACCCCCCGATACTCCTATCTGGCACAACACCTTAGTTCGAATTTTTAGGACATTCTCGATGGATTATATTATTTTGATTTTGTTGCTTTATATTTTCATCGATTCGGATTTTGTTGCTCCACTCCTATTATCAGAAAACTACCCCTAATTAATTTCATCTAGCACAACACCGTAAAAATTTCAATTTCAAGAAATATCTCGACGGATTATATTCTTTTGATTTTGTTGCTTCTCCTTTTTATCAATCCCGATTTTATTGCTCCACCCATCTTATTAGAAAACTACCCCCAGGTAATCCTGTCTAGCACAAAATCTTATAGCAACATCTTATATTAAATTAATAATTGTATAATTTTAATTCTTCGAAGCTTCGAAGGTTAGAATATAGAAGTTTCGAAGCTTCGATCTTTGAAGATTTTAATGTCGAAGCTTCGAACTTCGAATATCGAAACTTTGAAGTAAATCACCAGCTCTAATACCTACATACATATATGTTCTTATAGTTTTAATCTTTTGCTTCTTGTTCTACTTATTTCCGAAATTCTTAAAATACAATTTTTTGTCGTTATAGCTAGAACAGAGATATCATATATATGTGAGACAGTTGCGTGCTAGATACGTCGTACTCCTTTATTGTCCCTTTCAAAGTGTTCATCGAGTTCGTCGATACGGTAGATCGATAGGTAAGGTGCATTCGAGACCACTCTACCAGAGACCTCCGGACTTGTGCGTTGCAATTTCTTACAATCATCAAGCCGCGATTCATCATCGTTCTTTGTGCTAGGTGACCTGGTCTCCCGTCTGCCCTCCTCCGCGTATATTTCTTTCCTTTTGCGTCTGGTATTCTTCGCTTCCTGCCGTCATCTTTTTCAACACGTCAAATTTGACATTTTAGTCGCAACGGCCCTTTCTTCGGTGCGCGACGTTCGTTTCGACGAATTTTATTTCTTTCACGAGCCATCTCGCGGAAACAGGCATCCCCGTTTTTAGACGACTCGTTCTTGCGATGTTCGATGTAAGTTCCGAATTGCGCCCTCACCTTTGGCAGCCGATCGTACACTCGCAATTTCCGTTACATGTGTGTGTTAATACACACACACACACTTGTATGTACATACTAAGGGCGCTCCGAAAGTAATGCCTCCTATTTATTTCCATGGAAACTACAACAGATACGAAGAGCACAATAACAAGCACAAAACGCGCGGTGCCAATTCTCACAGATATTTTTTAATCAAATATTGGTTTAATCCCATATTTTTTTAGTGCAATATTTTTTATGCGCTTAAAAATTGGAAGTAGCAGAGATAGGACTTTTATGGAAAAATTAAAAAGATTTAGGGGAACCCGGGGCATAACGGGACCACGGGGTATAATGGGATATGGTCGATATCTTTTTACAGAGATGCTGTCATGTAACGAAATGTATGGAAATTATTGCTCTTACAATTAGATGTCTCTACCCGTGTGCTGATATTAGTTTTCATATAATTTTTAACTGAAAAATGCTACAAATTATTTAATGCGTTCGCTATGTTCTCCGCGACTGAGTTACATTTCTTTGATACATTTACATATGGTAAGCAATGATAAAATGCTATTTTTTATTACCGTAAGTGGGTATATTTACGTTATTAAACAATTTTTTCTTGTTAATTTAGTAAAGTGTCTGTGCAATATCGATTATCTGCGACGATTTATATTACCTAAAGTAAACTTACACACTTCGAGGCATAACGGGAAATTAGACCATGATGCCTTGTGTTCTTAAAATGTTTTATTTCTTTTTCATACGCTATTAGTATATGTCTATGTTATGTTGCGCAATATATTGATGCCAAAGGTTATTACACCAAATTTTTATTTTTACTTACATTTTAATAAGAAAAATGTATACTGTAAGAAAAGTATTAGTAATAAATAATTATTATTAATTAAAAATGCAATAATACATTCCTACATATATTGCGTGTTCTAATAAATCACTTTTAAGAAGTTTTGAACATTAATAAACAAGTTTTGTGAGGGATTCCATTATGCCCCGTATAAAATCCGTAATAAAGTTAACTCACGTTTTCAAAAAACAGTAATTTTGTCCTTTCAAACTATTCTTTTGTAGTAAAACTTGTATTTTTCTTATATAGGGGACATTTCAAAGAATATTTTAGTGAACAAAGTTCATTTATTTATTTTTAATATGTTGTAAGCTTGACTAAACCTTAGCGTTCCCGTTATACCCCGGGTTCCCCTACGAATATTCAAGTTAAGTAGTGTTTTTGAAGAAGGTTTGAAGAATATAGGCACGAGTTGTGCCAGCTTGGCACTCGCTTATCTCACGCAGAGCCAAACTGTTAACCTCATGAATTGTGCGTTATTGCTTTTATGGAGGCAAGAGGAGGTATATAGGAGAGGAATAGGATCTAATATTCGTGTCGGCGATAAAAGTTGCGCAATAGATCTGGGAAACATCGCACCTTACTTGGCGTGGAATGTAAAATACCGCGGAAACGACCGGCTATTTATCAGGACGCGCTATAATGCGACCAAGAAAAATAATTGCTATTGGCTTGGTATCATTCGGTATTGCTGTTGATGCTTATTACACTCCTGGCGGAGGATATAACGGTGTGAAATAAGGGTGCACGATATAGTTCTCGACCTTCCATTTAGCTCGTCGTCCTCATTTTCGCAATCGTTAAAGCGATTAAAGTACTGATGGCACCTTCGAAAAATGGTAATCGCCTTTTGTTCGAATGAAAATCGGTTTTCTCGTAATAAAATTTGAAATCGAAAAGCAAATCCAGCAATTTGGAATTATTTATATATATATGTTGTTTTTACAAAAGTCACGGTATCGTAAATTTGTTTTGCACGATCGAGCTGCGCAAACTGCAATGCAGTAGCTACGATAAGGCGTCGCCGATTATTTATATTATATATAGCTATTCGGAAACTGGTATATTTATGTGAGCGGAGGGCAAAAGTAGCGACGAGTATGCTACGATGCGTCTGGTGAAGGTGTATGTCATGGCGGCGACCCGCGCGGAACGGATGATTTGTGTGACAGATCGGGGCCAGCCATGCCTATACCCGCCACGGCGCGGCGTCAATATATTTCGTTTCCTCTCCCGTCGATCCTACCAACTGCTTCCCAATAACGTAGGACCATCCATACAGCATATACACAAGGTGGAGCATCTAAAACAAAACACCGGAATATGTCGTAAACTGAGTCCGGCAGGCAAAAGTATTTTAGACAAAAAAGTTGTCTGGAGGAAATAAAAAAGGTATATAATTACATATTGCATAATTGTATAATTGCATAAAATAAATGTAATTGCATAATTTTTTGAAGAACAACAATGTGTTCTCTTTACATTAATTAATTCATCTCATTTATTCTGTGCATACAAGTATTAAGGTACGATTAAGAAATTAATAGTTTACGAGATATTTTATATTTCATATCAAAGTATGCTAGAATAAAGTATCTCGTAAACTATTTTTTTATAAATTTACTTTAATACTTTTATAGAATAGGTATGCAGAAGAATCATATTATGTAAAAAAATGTATAATCGTATAATTCCATTTTAATAATGACGATAAGCTTATATGACTTTGAAAAATCAAAAATTGATTTTGTCATTATTTATCTTCCTCCAGCCCGTACAACTTTTGTCTGAAACATTTTTATCTGCCGTGCTCAATTTTCGAGATATTCCGAAGTTTTGTTTTAGAGCCCCACCTTATACATATATATATATACACACACGTATACTGTTATACATACTTGCATTCATGCATAGACATATGTGTATGTATATACGCGAGCATATTGTTATATGTGTTCGCTGATAGATACACATATGTAAAATAGATATGTATAAATAGATATACATATATACGTTACATATACATGTATACATGCATATATATGATATGTACATGAAATGCACGTGTCAGCAAACACATGCATAAATAAATATGTGTACGCAGTTGCTCTCGATTGTAACGCGAGAATAAATCGAATGAGATGGAATTCAAACGTGTCATTCAGTAGGAACATTTGATCAGTTTTTTTTTTTCGAGGATGAACACGTACATCCGCAACAGGTTGAGATTGTCACTGTCGTAACAAAATTCGAGCGTACGTGCGAACACCAAGCAAGGTTCCATATTTGCTTGATCATGCCTCGTCTGACAAGGGAAGGGTACGATGTGCTGTTGCCGAGATCTGAATAATACTATTTTATTTGGTTTAAGGTTGATGAATAAAGGTGCCTAGCAAAATTTTAGCTGCAATGACCCACAGGTGTGGACTGGACGGCTCGGTAAAAATTTTTTTAGATAAAAATATATAAAAACACATAAATATATATAATTATATATCAAGTATGTCCATACATGTTTTTTTCTCTTCTATAGTCTCTGTCCGTATATATTACAGGAAAAAGAATAAAAAGAAGAATCTAAAAATAATTATAGAATATTTATATACGTTTCTATATATTTTTATATAAAAAATTTTTTACCGGGCCGTCCACACCTGTGGGTCATAGCAGCTAAAACTTTGCTGGGCACCTTTATTTATCATCCTTACCAAATAAAATAGTATTGTTCAGATCTCAGCAACAACACATCGTACCCTTCCCTTGTGAGTAAAGTCTGACGAAACGTCTAGATAACAAAAATGCGAATGTGCTCAAAGTTAATAAGGAACACTAAAGACTTCCTGAAGTTTTCACTTCGTGAAATCTACTATAGATTTAGAATAGTACTAGATTTAAAGTATCTAGTACTAGATTTTTATTTTACTTTGTCTTTTATCTCTTTTATCTCAGAATGTTGAGCACAAACCCTGCGACCTTGTTGCGTTTTGACGAATCGTGCGCAGATAAGGTCGATAAATTCGGATTTTGGATTTTTTTCACGGATTTGCGAGACGACAAAGAAATTAATAAGTTTAAGATAGAATTAAACATAACGATCATTTTAATCAATTTCGCCATCATTTATAGAATTAAATTTACAACACAATGCGGTTTTAATATAATGAAATTGGCATCAAGACGTAAAGATTACGCCTTGAATTGTCACGTATACCTTTTATGTACAGACTGACATAAACGGCTTCAGAGACAGCTCGTCGGCTTGCTCGTCGCGACGGCTCGTAGAAGAAGAGAAAAGAAAACGGAAAGAGACTACTTCTACAGCTCCAAAACTGTTTTAAAGTATATTAGATAACATAAACAGACCGCGACATCAAATTGAAGCATTTAAGGCGTAAACTTTATTTACTTTATAGTCAAAGATATCCAATCTAGATGTTTGCAATGCGTTATGAAAAAAATTATTAGTCTCAAGAGTCGAAGTGTTCGAATAATCAATATTTAAAAATAATATAGGTACATATTACGTATTCATTAATTATATGCGAGTGACAGCATAGAAAGAATGACAATTTTTATACTCTAAGATTAACGATCTGCGAATCATCGTAACAACTTGAAAGCACGAAAATTTTTGCGCACGATCACAATTTAATCTTTATTCCGCGGCTTTCTGTCGTATCGGCGAGAACTTTGTCATTCCGGGATCAGCGTGAGCACCTTGAAAGGCAGTCGGTATCAATTAACGTGGGATTTGTTCGTGAGCAACGAAGCAATTTGCGAAACGTAGGAGCGCGATCGGTCACGGAGCGAAAAGGGAAATCAAGGGAACGAGAGTCGAGATCTTCGTGACGACGATAGGCCGTGGGGGTGGCGACGATGGAGTTGCGTCTAAGCGACTTCATTTCCGTATTTTCCGGGAAATCTTATGACCTCTCCGAGAGAAACGCTCGTGCCACTCGACTTGGCGACAATAAGCAATTACGTGACTCTTGTCGAGACGGTATTATTTACTTGCCGGGGCTTGTCGCACTTTCGCGTTCTTGAGTACCCGAGAGAACGATTTCCTAATTTTTACACGGTGTCGCCTTTAACGAAGTCTCTCGCACTGTGTTGTACGCGAATGGAAAAGCAACGAGAAAAATTCTCAATTCACACCTCAAGGATGTACAAGTTAAACGTGTTGCCAGGTGAGGAAATTTTGTGTTTGCGGGGCAACTTTTTGTTTCCTCTCATTTCCACGTTCCTTTTTTTGAAGTCTACAAAGGATGTACAAGTTAATATATTCTTTGTTTTATTGTATTACACAGAACATTGTGCGATAATCCATATAAACGAGGAAAGCAGATTAACCGTAACACACGTTCAAAATTCTGTTGAGCTTCAGAGCATATGACATACGCTTGATTCACATAATACAGCCGAATCTTTAATTGAAAGATCAATAGTATTTAATTGAGCGTGTAATCGCTGGAAATGTCCGCAAAATATTCATCTCATTATGAGATTTCGATGACTTTCACGTCGCTTCCTAAAATGATACTAATGGGAGAATCCAATGAACGTGTCCAGCACTCGCGCGAACACCCCATTTCTAAAATATTATTGAAATTCCGGGCTTTCACGGGAGTCCCGCAGGTATCGTGATTTTTACATTGTGCGCTTTATTATCGCGTAACGCGGTGAATTGCCTGAAATTTTGGCGCCATGCCGAGAGGCCCTGTACGTTACGCACGTCGCGTCGGCTTGTCACGTTTTTCGCCGGGATTTCGAATGCATTATTATTAATATCAGGAGAGGGGGGGGAGAGAGAGAGAGAGAGAGAGAGAGAGAGAGAGAGAGAGAGAGAGAGAGAAGAGAGAGAGAGAGAGAGTGAACGCGCACGCAGGAGAGCCACCGAGAGCCACCTGTAATTTCTCACATTGCTCTTTACTCTCGCGGATGGGGATCCGATCGATAGGCTCAATGTGTTTATGCCGTCCGCCTGCGTCTGATGCACCCGATACGGTTCTCGTTAAATCCGCGTGTCCCTGCCGGCAGCACGCAGAGTTGTGCTTGCGGACCTGCCCGAATCAGGCGTGGCACAGTCATGTTTCATGTCCGTAATGCCAGAAATTCGCATTAGCACACGCGAGAGTGGGATTCCAAATGCTCATATACGTTTCCATCGGCGCGGCGCGGCGCGAATTTTTCGCTCGCGTGACTCTCTTCCCTACTAAATCAAAGTAGTTTTTCCAAATATTGGGCAGACAGGAATAATATACCTCGAGAAACATCAAGAAACATATCGCGTAACATGAGATATATGTAGGGATCTGATCTCCGCTAACAATAGTATCGTAATATAATAGCAAAATGTATGAAAGAATCGTATATCTCCATGTTATGTAATACAAAACGTAAGTGAGAAAAGAAATGTATGTTATTTTCATATTAAAAAAAGTGGTTATTTACACACAGAAAAATATCATTCTACAGCCAAGAAAAGCAATTACTCATTTTATTTTATTTGGTTTGAGTAATAGTTTTCTTCAACAAAGAATATTTTCTTAATATTAGTTTTAAGATATACTCATCACAAGTATTAGAACAGCTTATCATCATGTGCTTAAAAGAAGAATTCCCAGATAACATTTTGACGTCATAAAGACGTCTAAAAGACGTCATAAAAATCCCTAGACGTCTTAAAAAGATTTCAGAAAGACGTAGTTTAAACGTCCTTGGGACGTCTTGTATCACTATTTACGACGTCTTTAATACAATGCATTAAGACGTAGATTAGACATTATTTTAAGACGTTTTTTAAACTTTTTTTATAGACATGCATGTTGTCTGGCTATAATTAAGAAAAATACGAAAGAAGAGCTAGCGTTGTACTTGTAGCAATTAATATACTATTATATATTAATCCAAAAGTATATATGTATATGCCACTGTATTATAAGAGAGTATAGACTCCACGATATAACTGATACAAATTGTGCCGTACTTATATAACATCGCTCATCGTATTTTTCTTACGAGAAACTTAAAGCCATTTTTTCTAAGACGTCATACAGACGTATTTCTAACAGTCTGAAAGACGTTTTTTCTAAGACGTCATATAGACGTATTTCTAACAAAGTCATAGAGACGTCTCTTTTAAGACGTCGTTACAACGTCATTAAGACATGCGTGTTGTGTGGGTTTATTCTTCTTTCAAGTATATTCTGAAACTTTATCTAAGAAAAGCCACATAAGCTTGATTTGAATATTTACTGATTCTCTTTAGGTAAGAATATGAAATACTTGAAATCAATGAATCACTTCTGTGAAAACTAGATACTGCAGCACTGAGAATATAATCAGAGATGTGGTCTAGTGATAAAGTGATCAGACTCATAACCACGAGGAACCGGGTTCGAGTCCACCTGAGGACAGGAATTTTTATACAGTAGACTCCCGCGCTTCGCCATCCCGCGCTAGGCCACTTCCCCGGCCGCCCCGCCACCGCTCCGCTCGACAACGTACCCCCACTACTCGCGTGTTTCCTTAGCGACGCATACGTAACTGCCGGCGATGCAGTTCAAAACACGTTGGCGCCGGTACAGACGTTTTGATGAGAG
This sequence comes from Leptothorax acervorum, assembly GCA_035220615.1. NCBI lineage: Eukaryota > Metazoa > Arthropoda > Insecta > Hymenoptera > Formicidae > Leptothorax > Leptothorax acervorum. The sequence goes on along the minus strand of JASTWQ010000176.1, from coordinate 285,060 downwards.
CTTGTCTCGTTCGTTTTCTTTATAGTTATGCGTTTTATTTAGTCGACTTTTTTATTGTAGTCCGTGTTTTAACTTTTTCGTGCACGATGACGTGAGAAAGGATGGTGGTGTACATAAACGGGGACAGCGGAAAACAATGCAAGAAAAACTGAATATTATCAAAAAGTGACACACTCGTCTCAGTCTATATCCGACTTAGCTCACGAGCAAGGAGTCGATGTGTCAACGATTCACAAGTGGATTAAAGTTCGCGATAGAATCGAGCAATGGTGCGAATCATTCGAGTCTAAACTGTACCCCTCCGTACCGCGCACGAAAACCTCCTAACCTACATTCCACTTAGGAACTAAAGAATTATAAAGAAAATTTAAAAATTAAAGTAATATCAATTGTAATCATCAAGAATACAAATTCTTTTTTGAAGTAAACGATTATTCTAGATGAATAAAATTTTTACTTGATTCAAATAACGGATAAACTTCTCTCAAGAAAATGTGATATCTTTATTGAAGTATATGCTTCTCTTCCGTGGACTCTATATTGTAAGTAAACAGAATGTCCGTATTAATATAATATTCTTGTTTCAAGCAAGTACTAAACTTGCTAAGATCTAGAATATGTTTCGAGTAAATGTGATACTTATGACGACTTTATGGTAGATTTGCGGATATATGAACTTATCAAATACTTGAAGCAAGTAATATTAACTTAGATAGTATATTAACTGCAGATAGTATATTTTTTCTGTGTGTAGGCTTGGTTGATTAAGGTTGGAAGTCGTAATCGACATTGACGTACATAAAAATTTAAATTTAAAATATGGCTAAACAATTAATCAATATTAATAATTCGGTAAAGAAAAATGTATATGTGCGTGTATAAATATATATGTACCTATATACGTATACACAATGGTATATAAAAATAATTAGATATATGTATATATAAATATAAATAAAAATACCTTCTGTAGAAACAAGTCGTTTGAAAATTTGACAAAGAAGGAGTTTAAATTAGTCATGCGTTCATTATAAATTTTTCTTTTCAAGTTTCTGATAAGCAGAGCACACACGAAAATCACGTTCGTACGTTCGTTCTTGACGTACACGCTTGTGTGTCGCACTAACTGTTGCTAATACGCAAGACTGTTTATGTAAACCCTGCGTCTGAATTTTCTGACAATAGCGAGCGTATACGTGCGTCAGGCAAGAATGCCGAATGCACGATCGCGGAGCTCGTGATAATCATCGTTATCTCAAACTCGTACGCGCCAATGCTGTTTTGTCCGATGAAAACCGAGGATCGGACAAAAACAGGGGGAAAGGGCCAAAGGGGAAAGAGGAGCGGACGCTAGAGAGAGAGAGAGAGAGAGAGAGAGAGAGAGAGAGAGAGAGAGGCCGAAAGAGAGATGTAAAGTGTTGTCCCCCTGGTTACCAGGAACAGCGGGATGCGCCGATGCGCGTAGTCAGACGTATGAGGAAGCCATTGTGCGCGAACATTTTGCCCCTGTCACGGGTGCGAGACAATGGCCGCCGTTAACGCGTCCCGTAACCGTTTCATTGTTTGTCGACAATGCTTGAAAATACGCGGAGACACGCCGCGCCGCATGCGGGTTATCCTTGGTCCGTCGATTCGCGGTTTCCTCTTATTCGCGCTCTCTCCGCGGGCGGATGGAGGAGGAGGGGGGGAGGGAAAAAACCGCGTAGCGTTCTCCAGTAAATCGTCGTCGCTTTCGGTCACTCGGAAATCGCGCCGTTCGATGGTGTTCTACCTTATCCTCTCCTCCCCACGTTTTTTGCGGGTTCAACGAACGGGAAGACGGGACCATCGAGCTCATTCAACAATCATTATCGGCCTTTCCGCTATTCTCGAGAAAACGCACAATGCAGCAACTCACGTAACGGAACGGAAAGACTTTCTTTTATGTTATAACGTTTACCCTAAACCTAACCCTATAGACAGGTCATATGGGGGCCAAACGGACCAGCTCATTTCAAAGTACGCTCCTGAGATAATAGACGATATATTCGGGTTCGGACCCCTTCCATAATTCAATTTCATTATCTAGGAGGAGATTCTAGTCGATAATAGCGCGCTCCAATTGGTAATTGCGACATAGTGTTGAAATAAAAAGCACGTGGGGGCCAAGCAAACCCCACATGACCTTTAGTGTTGGACTTTTGTGGCGGTGTCGATTTCAGTTTTTTGTTTAAACTAATAAATTACAGTTATAATAAGATAATTATAAAGTATAAGTCATAATTTTTGTAGTTCTAATTAAATTAGCTTTTTTGCAGAAAATGTCTCTTACACGCTTCTTTTTGTTCTACTACAAACTGTATAATCATATTCTGGTCATTTGTGCAAATAAAGAAATTAATATTACATGCGAAAAAAAATTTTTAACGATATTTTCTTTTATTTTTCCCATTCTTCAATCTTCATAAACTTTCCACATTTATATGTTCAAATAATTAAACTTTTTTAAGAGAACGCAACAATGGCTATTTTTTTTCTGATAGCCTAATGTGTCCTCTTCAAAACGCCGTTTGAATTTTTAAAATCTGTTAATTAGAGAAAAAAATAGCCATTTTTACCTAAAAAGAGGCATTTTTTGCATTTATTCGACACTTTTTCGTTTAAACCATTTTTTTCACCAATTTTCCATTCCGAAAATTGACTTTAATGTACGTCATTCTCTTCATTGTTAAAAAACGAAGAGATTGATGTATATTTAATTAATATTATTGCTTATAGAAAGCACTTTACACTAAGAAAAAGTGTGGGGTCCAAATAAACCCCACATGACCCGTAGAGGGTAAAATAAATGACATGACCTGTGTAGGGTTAAGTCTAAAGAAAAAGATGATAGCTGAATCAGAAATGTCTTCTGTTTCGTGAAGTGAACGCTTTACGGAATACTTTAAATTTTATTCTGCCAACTTGGGTTAAAATTAACAACGTTCTTGATTTCAGAGTTTTAAGGGGAAAAAACTACTTTTACGTAATTAAAAGTTATGCCGCGTGAAAGGTATTAAGGAGCGAAACACGCAATCGCACGATCTTTATATAAATTATCCGATGTTGCTTGCCCAACACTTTCACTTAAATCTCAAGCATCTGCACATGATTCGCATCAACACGCATTTCCGCAAGTATTTAGCGCGTGTATTAAGTTTAATTAACCTTGACCGCGCAGACAAACTCACGGTGAGTTTCCCGTGCTTTCGTGCCTCACGCGAATAACGTTCGCGTGCTCGTCGATTGAGCGTGAAAGTAAAAAGCATTTTTATGAGTGTCCAGACTAGGGATGGGCGATACAATAAAAAATATCGATATATCGTATCGATACGTATCATAAATGAGAATATCGATAAACTAAAAATATCGGATAAAATATATCGATATTTAATAACATCGATACCTACTGTCTCTCGATACCTCTATTATTAGTTATATTTTAATTTAATTTTGAGAACAAAGAAGCCCGCTAATCCGTCGTTGTCGTTAAGTTTGTTTTCTTCAATTAGTTATTTACATATGTGTATATAATGATAAGAAAAAAAGTTACAGAAATACATTATTAATATACACTAATTATCTTAAGTATAAAGTCAAAGTATGGGACTATTGCACATGGTAGAGATCAAATTACTGTTCGGAAAGGAGAAATTAGTGCGTTTTCCAGCAAGCAACATAAGGTGACACAATAAACGTCGTTCTATCTTTCTTAGCATTAAGTGAGTACAAAGACAGAACGACACTTGTGTCGACTTGTGTCGCTTGCTAGAAAACGCACAATTATGACATATGCATATGCGACAAGTAGTTTTATGCTGATTTTATAATAATAAATTATTAGATACAAAATTCATGCAAACGGAGAACAAAGGAAAAGTACATGTTCCTGTAAAATGTGGAGTCTACAATGAGAATTGAAGGCGTAAAGCTTTAAGCTTTAGGCCATAAGAAATTGACATTTGACAAATCACAGTCGAATGTGAAAAGAATATTTGACTGTGATTTGTCAATTTCCTATGGCTTAAGATTTAAAGCTAAAATTTTACGCCTTAAAAAAAAAAATTCTCATTGTAGACTCCATTTAAATGGTTAAATAGAAAGTTTACAATTTGACATTGCACCATATTTATATACACAAGTATATATGTATATGACTATATTCGCACATGCGAATTACATTATAATATTCACTAATTTAAGCATCGATTATCAGATTATCACTCTCTATTACAGAACTGACGCAAAACTTATATTCTGTAACTTTTTTCTTATTATTATATACACATATGTAAATAACTAATCGAAAAAAACGAACTTAATGACGGCGACGGATTAACGGGCTGCTTTGTTCTCAAAATAATAAAAGTAACTTATGGCTAATCGCAATCGGGCGAGGAAATATCCGTCGAATTACGGACTCTGTATCGAAAGTTCGATATTCCTGTTTGAATATCGATACAAGCTAATATCGAAATATAAAATATTGATATAAAATATCGATATTAGAGTCCAAAAGTAATGAATATCGATATAAGCTAATATCGAAATATAAAATATTGATACAAAATATCGATATTAGAGTCCAAAAGTATCGATATTTAAATATCGATACAGTATCGCCCATCCCTAGTCCAGACTGTCCAGTCGACCAGTAGCCGAAGAGAAAGGTGAACGTTTAAGTCGAAAGAGTTGAAACGGGATGTCGCTCCCGCCACGGCAGTAATTGTCGCGTGAGCTGATAAACCGCCGATATCAATTTCGTGAATTTCGGAATGACTGCAGTTTATATAGATATGCGAGGCAAAATCCGGTTTTAAGCGTAACGCTCTCGGTCTGCCGAACTTGACCCTCAAATCCCGAACTTCTCGCGTCTGATATTCTGATATAATCTCAGAATATGGCCATAAACCGTTAAATTCCGCTGTTCCGCTGAATTCGGCCACAAATCTGCTTAATTTATAGAACGAGGATATGCGAGGAGAGGCCTTAACGAATATCGACGGCTCTTAACAGCTTTTCGTTAATCCGATTCGCCGCATCGCAGAAGAGCTCGACCAGCGCTTTCGATTAAGGTTCTCGATTTGTATTCGTATCGTATCATGTGATATCCATATAAGGTAGTTGGCCCAGTAATCGTCAGGGTACTAGTATTTACGTATTTACGTATTTACGACGTATTGTAAAGTTTCCTATTGATCGTGCGGCTTCCTGATATTTTGTTGGTTCCCGATGAGGTATTTACAACGTTATATTACATTGTGAAACTCGTAAGTGCCCGAATTCAATACTAATTAAATCGAATAATGTGCAGCAACCGAGACCACGCGTGGTTTCAGCTGAATGCTTGAGCGTGAGGTTAGTGTACACCGTTTGACATTTTATGTGATTTTGGATTATCCGGCGACTTATATGAGGTAAGTTTACGAGTAGCTTCAAGGTATAAGTGGAGATCTCATCAGTTTTACGTACAGCATCGCAAATTATTGTTTCATGCAAATTTCATTGGATTTTTTATATGACGAGCACTAGTTCACCGAAACACATAGTCTTCCGAGTAATCGCCATATCTGGTCGATAACTGAAAATCTCGTAAATTGAGTATTAATATACCCAAAATCTAAATTAAAATATTACGTCCGTAATTGTTACCATCTTAACATTCCATGGACCAGTAATCCGCGTCATAGGCATAGCCGAGTTAATAAATAGATACGCAAGTAAATAAAGTATGTCGTTCACTGGGTCATTTCTATGTCGATGACTGGGTACGTGTAGAACAGGGATGAGGACTGCTCGAATGAAAAACCATTTAAAAATGTTTTCTGATAAAATGGCTATTAATAATTATTGAACATTTATAATAATGATAGTTCTAAAATAATAGTCAAAATTACTCTTATTTCTTTGAAAAAAATAAGTAAATTTTATTCTCTTACAGCTGTTACTCGTACCTAATTATTTGATTGGAATGTTTAGATGGTAATAATTACGGACGTAATATTTTAATTTGGATTTTTGGTATATTTAATACTTAATTTACGAGATTTTTTTCCGGCTCACCTAGTTTCAGTTATCAACAGGTATGGTAATTACTCGGTATGGCGATTACTGTTTCTCAATAAAAAGCGAAAAATATCATATTGCATCAAAAAAAGGAAAACCATTTTACTGTCTTTTGTACGGATATAAGGGCCTCAAAGGCTTACGAACGTTGTCCGGACTTTTCCATCATTCGTGTATACAATAGTTAAACACGTATGACGATTAGTGGGACTGGGACGTATACCCATGGCAATTACTGGGCTAACCATCATGGCGGCATGGCGATGACTCGTACATTTGCGCCTTCTAACTTTTACGAAGGATTTTCTCGAAAACGGCAGCAGGTACGAAAATTTTAGAGAGACGTTCTTATTCGTAACAAAAAAACTGATTTAGAATATCCGAAAATAATAGTCATTTACCTCTCAATTTGAGCGATATAAATTTGCAAAGTCAGGCGTTTTGCTTAACGTGACGATTATTGGGCCAACTACCTTAGGTATTCTTGCAAAACCGAAGGTCTCTGAAAATTTGCAACGCATAATGGCATCGGATACAAAAAGCCGAGATGACATCGATAAATTATAACGTGACTCGCGCTATAAGGCGCGCGAATACGCATGTATATATTTCCCGTCACGTAAGCCCCAGCCCCCACGTCACGTGCACAAGCACGTGTACTTGTCCTTCTCTCTATCTCGTCATCTGCGTTCAGCGTCTTCGTCGGATGTTTCCTCTCTCCCTTCTTTCTCTCATCTCGACGATCTTCATATCGTCGCTATAGTGACATGAAGGATGAACTCCATAAGGGGTGTCTGCGATGAAAGAGTCGATTGCAGCAGCGAATAGCTCGAAAACTGCCGATGATGCGTATTGTAAATTGAAGCAGCGAAGTTTAAAACAATGTTATTCTACTAAAATTTTGAATAATATAGTCTTTTTACATAAATCGAACTATTTAAAAAATGTTTATATATATGAAGTATCTGCACTTGATAAAGTAAGAATATCACAAACTCTCAACTCAGTAGATAGTTTTTAATTCTTTTACATATGGATAATCCTGTAGGGAAGAAATGCGTAGTAATGATAATAATTATTATATCGGAAACAGGATTGTTTTTTATTTCTCTTCTTCAATTAAAATCTTTTAATTTCCATTGAAAATCAATTTATGATTCGAGATAGGATCACCTCAACATTTCAAGAGACACGGTAGTGTCTCGCGCCAGGTACGCGCGGAGCGAGACCCTGTGGTTAGTATTAACGCGAATCAGTTATCAATTAATCGGAACAAAAAAAATTAATAAACAATAACAAAAAAAAAACGCTCTCAAGATATACAATCAAGATCATTATACAAGGCAAATAAGAGCAACATGCCGTTATTAAAGCGAAAGATATAAAATAATAAATTTTAAAATTTTCGTGTATTTTGAAGTAGGTACACAAATTTCCAACCTACACTGAACTGCGCGCAAATTTTTTGTCGGACTTAAAACACAGTTTTCATTGGAGCATCAAAACCCCCTATCTCCCTAATTAAAGAAAATTTAAAGAAAATTTTATAATAGATTTTAGAGGCGTTATGATAAAAATATCTGGCGATTAAAGGCGCTTCATCAATTGTTTAGATTCATTAAGGGGTTACACTACCCAGGCGCGTCGAAAAAATAAGCTTTTTTTTGTGAATTTTTTTCTTGAGTTCTAGGTGGTGGATCAAAAAAAAAATTTAGGGCTTTATTACACATATATTAAAGTTCTCAATAATATTTTTTATTTATATATATATAACAAAATGGCATTGTGGCAGTATAAAAAACAGAAAAAAATTTTTTTGTACGGGAAAAACGGTGTACACTGTATCTCGCTCAATTTTTGTCCGATTGACTTGAAATTTTAACTGCAACTTCTTAAATAGATTTTCCGTCAAAGTACACACGATTTTTATGATTGAAAAATTATTACGTTTGCAGTTAACAATTTAAGTTGTAAAATAATTTAAGTTGTTTTAAATTGTTAACTGCAAACGTAATAATTTTTCAATCATAAAAATCGTGTGTACTTCGACGGAAAATCTATTTAAGAAGTTGCAGTTAAAATTTCAAGTCAATCGGACAAAAATTGAGCGAGATACAGTGTACACCGTTTTTCCCGTACAAAAAAATTTTTTTCTGTTATTTATACTGCCACGATGCCATTTTGTTATATATATATAAATAAAAAATATTATTGAGAACTTTAATATATGTGTAATAAAGCCCTAAATTTTTTTTTTGATCCACCACCTAGAACTCAAGAAAAAAATTCACAAAAAAAAGCTTATTTTTTCGACGCGCCTGGGTAGTGTAACCCCTTAACGTGATAGAGAGAGAGCAAAAAATCTGCCTGTAAAGTATCGCTATTGAAACAACACCGTAGCGGATCTTTAATATCGGACGTCTACTGACCGTTTAGCGGCACTGGCCGAATGGGGAACAGTGACACGCAATTGTCCCGGAAATTTTATAGCCGCGACGACATTGTCGTACGTCAGGACGACCCGTTGTTTCTGCATCGTTCGCCGGTCTCCGGAATAACAGACGACGGATCGTACGCGGTGATTATGTACGTATGATGATCGATGACGAGCGATCGGAGCGGTCCTGCAAACACCGGCGCGGTTGGATTTATCGTGCGGGAATAAAGCGGAGAGACCGAATGGAAAATACCAGGAAACCGATACGAAAATGTCATCAGTCGGCAGGACGGCTCGAGGTGTAACGCGACCTCGTGGAAACGCCGTTGTTTACCCACCGCCGTGTAAAAATTCATAAACGCTCGCGCTTTATCGGAACGCCCGCAAATATTACCTGTTTGCTTTCAATCTGCGAATATTGTGGATATCCCGCGGTCGCGTATTGCGAGTCGTGATTCATCCGCGCCCTTCGCGACGCGCTTCGGCTGGCCGCTAAATTGACACGTCACATTTGATCCGCTATCCATTGTATGCATAGTTTTTCGGATCAATAGTACTTTCTTTTAACCATGCAATTTTTGCCAAATTTTGTTTGACTCATTGTTCTACAAAAATTTCTTGAAAACACAAGTTTTTTGAAAACACAAAAGCTCTTGAATCTTAAACTGTTATAGAAGTAGAAAGAAACATTTTCAATGTAGGAATTATCTTATATACGTTCGATGAAAGCAAAAGCTAATTAAAGTAAAAGATAACCAATTTTCGAGCAATAATAAAGATATTTAAAAAATTAATTAATTAAAACAAATCGTAATTATTTAATTCTATCTTTTTAATGTGAATTCCCGTTGTTCTATTTCTGTTGTTCTGAAGAAGTATGTCTCCAAAGGTAAATAGCTTATTGTAACTTCCGAATTTTAATAAACAATTTGTTTATAATTTTTTAAAACATTTTTATCATTGCTCGAAAATTGACTTTTACTTAACATTTTCAAATTTCTCAAAGCTGCTAATAGATAACTAAAGTTACCTTTTAACTTCAAGTAAAAGCGGCAAGATTTTAATTTTGATCCTTACTAAAATCGTAACATTGAGAATAAGAAAAAAATGAAGAAAATATGATATTTCGTAAAGTTGTTGCATGGAAGAACTGAGTCAATGTTTTTAAGAATCCAAAATTTAGTCTCTAAGTACGTACCTAATCTCAATATATGGTGACGATGTATTCCTCAATTATTTTAATATTCAAACATCTCTATAAAGCTCGTCACAGTGAGCGTATTGCCGCTCGTGTCTAACGTTGCTGTAAGCTCGCAAGGCGATACGTCACTTCGGCCAGACGGTTGCCGGCGGCGCGGCCGCGGCGGCACGAGTCGCGCCGTGATGCATATCTGCGACATAACTTCCGTGCTACGCGACGTTGCACGTGAAATTGGTTTGCAAATAAGGCGCGAATAAAGGGGTTGTCACGTGTAGCGTGCAGAAATGCGCTCCAAGACCGTTCGTCTTGGATTTAAGCGGCGTCGGTTTCTCCAGCGCACCGCGCCGGGGCGAGTACAGACGAGTATAGTGTAGAGAAGACTCGGGACAACGAGGGGTGCGCGGGAAGGAGGGGAGATTGGGAGCGACAACGAGGGTGGTACTGTCGGGCGCTACTCCTTTACACTGCCGGCAATTGTCTCCGCGAGTTCCGTTGTGTCGCCTAAATTACCGCTGCCGGCAGCAAGTGGTCCTTTACCCCGAATTCGGGCCCTCCCTCGTCGGCCACTCGCACGTCGACGTCTATCCCTATCCCTATCCCTTTATATGTTCTTCGTGCATCCTTACCAGTCTCGTGTGTCTGTCGCCACCATTTCTTCAGTTCCACCTTCCGTTTCTCTCTCTCCCTCCCTCGTTCTCTCTCTGCCCTTGTCCTCACCAATTTCATTTATCAGCTGTCCGCGTAGCGTGGACTCTGCCGGCATTTAAATACCAAAATGTCTCCGTGGCTTACGGTGCTCCTTTAATGTCGCCTTCGGGTGCCTTGTATTGCAGTTACGCCTCGACGAGGGAGAAGCAGCCGGATTTATACGCCCGACGTTCCAGCACGCCGCGACAGTTTGCTCGAGCAACTTTTGCCGTCGCGCGCGCGCGCGTCTTCCTAGTTTCCTACCCTCATGGCCGCGAGACCCATATTTCGTCCCTGTCCTACCCTCGCTGCTCCATTATGCCGGTGTCACGCGATTTTGTATTCTGCTCAACGCCGGAGATTTTATTTATTATATTTGCATATCTCTTGCACGTATAGTCCCGCCGCACGCCAGGTCCGCGGTGCACTCGCAAAAGGAATTAGTATATAGTATTTCGGAGATAGGACTCGCATTTTGAGCATCAGTATAACACGTAATATCTCTTACTATTTGGTATTGGTATTGGTTTAAATTTAATCTTTTAATATTTAACAGTGCATCACGTTAAATATTTACATTTAATCGGCCCGATCGGCCGTCAAACCTTTATTGAAAGAAAAAAAAAAAACTTGTACATCACGGATGGAGCCGGATTATTTCGCAAGATCTGACTCTTAAATAAATTCTTTTGTATATGTAAGAAATCCTTCTACCCTCGTGACCGTGATATTCATATTTCATTCTTGTTCTATCGTCTATTCTCACAGATACGTTAAGCTCGGAGACCACCACCTTTTTCTTCGATTAATGGTAGTCATTCCTCATAGTCTGTATCTCTCAAGGGAACATCGATCGAATCTCTGCGGTATTACTGCCTTGGAAAGAACGTGACGGAAAAAGTGTTTCTTTTGTTAACTCCGTTAAATAATTATATAAATACACCTCCGTGTTTTAATGCCACTAGTACGGATAATTATCTGCCTGCGAAATTGAAAATCGCATTAGATTATTACAATGCCACAATAGAATTTATGCATAAAATTCATTTGCATTTTCACCGGCGAAAAAAATATATTTATGTTTACGTGTTTATGTATATAAAACAATTATGCTCGATGTTATTGTAAAGACTTTTGTAAAGCATTCGTTCTACAATTTCGCATAAAATATCTTTGTTTTATTTGCACTCTATTATCGCTGTGTCAAAGCTACCTCATAATGTACAGCCTACAAGCGTGGCATTATGCAGGAATGGCGAACAAAAGCGTCCGCGCAAAATTAACTCGGTCGGTGACTGCATCCAGGCGTATTATGAACAGATATGAACGGCCGTTGGAGCGCATTTCGTTACACGATAACATCGCGACCGTGCACAAAGTGAGGAGAATGCCACTTTTTCAGCTGTCTTTGCCAAACGTTCGCGTATAGTCGCAGGTCTTTCTACGTTCTCCTCGCATTTCTCATTCATGACGTGTGCTTTGTGACCCCCTCCTCCGATGCGACGCGACGCTGCGTGATAGTAAACGGTAGGCGCGCGCGCGCGCGCGTTGCACTTAACAAATAATGTTACATTTTCAATCCGGAAACGACGAGTTGAAGGAGCACTTTGCCGCGTCGCGTAAAAAGATGACTACCGTCATCTACTTCATCCGGTTCGTATGGCCGTATTGCGAGACGCACGTTTTCGCGCATTTTCACATGCAGCACATCGTTACTTACTTAGACAGTCTACGACTACGAGTACGTGGCTATACATTTTCTCGGATGGGCCATAGGAAACAGTGAGATGGAACGGGTTTGTTTTATGACCGAGATGAATCTACGTGATCGGACTCGGCCCGGCTCGTCCCGGCGATTCTTCGTCTTTGAATTTTTTTTTTTTTGCTCCGTTTCGAACGCTGTATTCATATGGCGTTGGCAATTTGATTTGCGCAATGCTTGCTGCGCGTCATGAGTATAAATATTACTCTTCTCAATATGCTTACTTTATTAATACCCATAATATATGTATATTGATATCACAATTAATATTATATATTAAACGTAATTTTTTACCGTATCATTAATATTTACCAGAGTAAGTATTTACCATCTGTAATTGTGTCATTTCTACAAGTACCTTATACCTTGGAAAGAAATTGTAAACGCGGACTTTATACGGATCTCTTGGAAATCCTGAATACTTTTACGCGGTTTCTCACTGTGATGAGTAAAAAGTTATTAGTAGCATCGTGTAAAAGCTGCTTCTTTCCATTTATTTTTATTGCACTTATTGTTAGAAGAGAAACGAAGGAGAAAAGTGTAACGAACTAGAAAGAAGGAAAGAGGAAGAAAGATGAGGAAGGAAGGGGAAAGATGAGAAGTATTCCACGAGGTTTATAACGAAGCGTTATTTTGCGAGCGTTTTTAATGGCCCGCCCGCCTACCCGCCTGAAGAGTCTCGAAAAGTCTCAGCTAAAGTCATGACTCCACGCCTTTCCATCCTTTTCCCTTCCTTTATCGTCCTCTGTTTTTATTCTGTTTTCCCCCCTTTCTTGTCTTCCCTTTGCTCCGGTAGCAACACTAGCAACGACAGCACGGTTTGCGCATTATTTTCCATTTTCTTTCATCCTTCCTCGGCTGCTCATTCTCTGCGCTGCGGATAGGTCCTTGCACAAGAAGACAATTTCTTCCTTTTATACTGTATACTATTCGACGCACGACAGTCGCTCTCATCAGGTATTTCTTCCCTCTCTCGTTGCTACATTTCTATCAGAGGCAATCGCGTCAAAGCAAGTATGGTATCTATGACATATTACACTTTTACAAAATATTGAACATTATTGTAGAACCAATAGCGACATCGAAAGCGCCCTGTAGTTCGATTTAATCGTTGTATTCGAGTTTTATTTTATTTGCCAGATTTTAATCAAATCGTGTTGCTAGGGAAATCCGTAATAAATGAATTTTGGTACACATACTATACCGCGTTGGAAAATTTGTGGTGCAATACATCTGTGATGCGTGATTAATTTGGTTTAGCAAATTGAAAATGTACGAAAATTAATAGCATAGAGCCGTAGGCGATTTATATTATACGAGATTGCAAAATTTACGTTTTATACGTCGCACTATTTGATAATTGAGAAGATACGACGGCGGTTAAGTAGACGCGAAAGAGATTCTCTTTTTTTTCCTCTCTTTGCTTTTCTAAGAGGCATTGCGAAGAATCGCGAACGGGAGACGGAAGTTTTTCAAAGTCACTTTATTCCACGGAGACAAAGGTCGGACTCCTCTGAGAATAATGGATAATCGAGGACGTCCTTGATTCTCTATTACGGCGAAATAAAGGAGCGACTCGTCCTGAGGCAGGCTTGAATATCGGCTTTTCTTCTTACCTATGACTTTTCTTGTCTAGAGGAAGGTACGTGATCTTTCTTACAACGGATATTTCTCAAAATCTGACTGCTGTTCGTGCAATCTAACGCCGGGATCGACGTGCGCATAAATTTCTGTAATCCGCTCGTGTTATCCTTCCGCGAGGTGAATCCTGCGCGATGAATAACTACTTTCACCCCCCGCAGTTTCCAGAACGCGGGGGATATTTATGGGGCATCCGCTACTAAATAAATCTTCGGCTATATACGTTCAAATCCAGATAATGTCCGCATCAATGTAGGCGTATTATGAACGCTGTAAACAATGCAAAATGAATTCTGTGTCTAATCGAGTATATCCGGTATGCTTAATTACGTTAGGGTATGCGCGACAATACTTCATCAACCAGATTGTCTCCGTCGGAAAAAAAAGATTCAATTTCCCCCGACATTGCAAACGAAATTAAGTTAAAGGGGGGTCGCGAAAGGTCGATCTCATTGAAACGCCGCGTGATAAGGGTTTTCCAAAATCACGAGAGTCGAGAGTATATGCGATAACGGTGTGCGCGGGGTTCCTACTTCGCCGAGGAGAACAGTCGACGGTCGAGAGCGAGGAAGTCGTCGAAGGATAAATGGGACCGCCGCCGCGCCGTATCCTGCGACGCGGGAGATTTCCCTCAGGTTTTCCAGGGAATACGAGAAACGTCTGACGTGCATACGTGTCGCGACGACACGGCCGCGAGAATACGAGTTCGTGAGAACCAGAGCGCCCCCCTTCTCTCTCCCCCCATGAGTGGAGTCCCACGTGAGTACCGGCGCGAGACGCTCGTCCCTGTTTATACGGACTATCAGTCCAAGACACGATACCTAATGCAGTCATTTCCGGAAAAGCCGCAGCTCAACGAAGAGCAACATGCGACAATGAGGACCGCGGAAGGGGAACGACACGCCTGGGATGGAACCCCGTCGATTATTCTGCGCCGCTTCGCGGGCGCTGCGCTCTCGCGTGACTTTGGTTCCGTGCGTGTAACTGTAGCGTGTAGCCGAGGCCCGAGACCGAGTCGTATCCGTGATCCTTCTTAAATGCATCGGGCAGTTTTTCATTTTTAGACGCTCGATTGTTCGGGGAGCGGACACCCGGCGAGGAAACGCCGGCGCCGTGCGCAATAAATAAATTCTCGACGCTAGATGGATAAAAATCCGGTGGGTACTTTCCATAAACTCGGGTTTCGTTTCACTTTTCCTTAACACGTCGCGAGGGTGAACGGCCCGGGAACGAAGTCATCTTGCGTGTGGCGTGGGATCTTCTCTCAATTTACAGCTCGCGGGGGACAGATTTCTGCTTTAAAACAATATCTTCGAGATACCCGCCGCGAAACTGGATGCCACCTGCGTCGGAGGCAGGGCTGGCAGGGTAAAGGCGGAAGAAGAGAAAACGTGTTATATTCTCAATATGCACGAAAACGACCGAGGGGGAACGCACCGAAGCGAGATGACTACGGGGGCGAGGGGGGAGGGGGGGGGGGGTAGCCCATGATACCTTGACTGCCCCCGGGGACGTGTAAACACAGGTGACACTCAACGTTCTGTCAATCGATGACGATGAGACCTCCGCGGCTGCGCTATTTTTTCTCGCACAAAGAGTCGTGAAAAGGGACGTATAGTATCCTCTCGCGTCTTGAATTTCAGCGTCGAATTTCACGGACAATGAAGTCGCACTGCCGAATGTCGATGTTTTTCTTTCGCCGGGGGGGAAATCGGAAGTACGGAGGGAACGCGAAAGGAGTACGCGAACTTCCATTCGCGTTGCGCGCTCAAGCGGATATAAAGTTTTCCAAATTTTACAACATAGATTCTCGGCACGCGCGGAATAATCTCCTTCGAGGTAACTTTTGCGTCGCCCGGGAAATAATTATGATAATCCGGCTGGAAGCAAAGCACGATAATTGGGAAAATCAACTTTGACAATTTTTGTTATATCTTTTCTACATTGGTTATTTTATCGTAGCGAAATGCAAAGTGTACCATTGAAAACCTGATGCACGTGCGTGCAAATGTGTGTGTGTGTGTGTGTGTAAAGTTTATTCGTAATAAAAGGTGTCCCACATCTACCGCGCGCGTAGGTACAATACTTTAATAGCGTATTTTAGAGATTAATTTGAGTTGAAAATCCTAAATGAGAATGTCAACATCATAATATATTTCAAGTTGTAAACGATCAAAGTTGGCTAATGAGATTGCGCAGAGTTTCTACGTTCAAGACTATACGCTTATGCAATCTGTCATCTATTTTAATTTTTATATAGCTAAGGTGATATATTGATTTTCACTGCTCAGTTGATTTTGCTTTTTGATTTAGGTATTACACGTATGCTACAATGATCCATTAATGTTAACAAATTAATAACAAATAATAAATTTTGATTTGTCATACGCGAATTATGTAATCCTTTCATTGATTTGATAATATATTTTCAAGTTTATTACTTACAAGGAAAGGATACAGTTGCAGACTACCCGGGAAAAAAAGTTTATATTTAATTATATATAATTATATCATATTATATATAATTATATATAATTACATATAATAAGCTCTATTTATACATTTATTTATATACAATTATATCTAGATATTTATAACTCCATATCAAATTATGCAACATTATATTACAATTCCTTTTTGAGTAGATAATTATATATAATTATATCAAAATATTTATAACCCCATATTGAATTATACAACATTATATTAGAAATCTTTTTTAAGCAAACAATTATATGTAATTATATCAAAATATTTATAAGTCCATATCAAATTATGCAAAGTTATATTAGAATTCTTTTTCAAGTTGCGATACATTAAATTATATACAAACTTATATATGATTGCGTCAAATTAAATATAATTATACACGTATATATTTTATATATGATTATGTATAATTATATATGAACACATACTACATTTTTAATTTTATATTATCCGATAGATGGCATCCGATGGGATCTGTTTCTCGTATTTAAAATTTGACGAACAATGGTATAAGAACGGTGTCAAGAGACTCGACAATATCTCGCGCCAAGTGATATAAATCACGGTACGGCACAACTTTTGTATTAGTTGTATTGTGAAGTTCACTTTTTACTCTTATAATAAAGTGGTACACTTTAAAATAATAACATTTAAAAATAATTTTCTGCAGTGGATGGATACCGAGGAACTTTATATATAACTATACATAATTATATATAATTGTATATAATTATATATAATTAGATCAGGTCAAAATCCATACATAATTATATCTACAAAGTTATACAAAATTATATATAATTAGATATAAACATTTTTTCCCGGGTAATCACCGATTTTGATCTTTTTGCACGCGATGGTGAATCTACATCGAAAATAAGTCGACCCAAGTTTGAACGTTTAGTTCAACAAGGTTTTCGTAACCTTGTGAATAGTATTTTTTATGCTTGAAATTCGGATCGGTAGTGTAAGTAATAAGACATAAAGAAAAATGTACGTGTTATCGACCAGTGCCATCATATAACGCAATCAGTGAACGTAAGAGTAGTAACAGCAGGAAGCTTATTAATAGACGAATTAAGAAAAAGGAATAAAATAAAATTACATTAATAAAGATTTCACATATTTTTATGATGTTTATACCCAATGAAGATTGGAGAAAATGTTTATATGTATGTATTGTATATTTGTTTTGCTGAAATAAAATAAGATAAAATAAATTAATACATCTATGGAACATGATATAATAAGGAACTATTTTTATATGTGTTATTTTTTATTTTTTCTCCCCAAATATTTCTTCAACAAAATTCAACATCTCTTAGCCTTTTTCTATCTTTCTATTAAATATTGTGTAAACTGGCGTACATAAGAAAAAGATTTTCGATGCATATGTCACAAGTGCGCGAAATAGAAGTAGGACAGAAAATAACTTACAATCACGCAACATACTCCAGTTAATTTATTATAAAATTTAATAATTTATAAAAAATGCGTTATATATAATTCATTAATTGTATTTATTTTTATAATGCGTTAAGTTTATATTTCTAATCTTTCAATCTTTTAGTCTATCCATCAGCAGAGAAAAGCACTTTTATGGCTTACTTTACCGCACTAGTGTGTAAAAAACCTCCTTTTTTTCACGATTGATAGTTTTTCTTTTTTGATTTTCGACTGACCTAACAAACTTGAACGTAACGAATTTCATGCGAAACAAAACGTCAATTCGTTACAACTGTCATCATTCAAGAAGGATAAAATGGATAAAGAAAACGAGTGTCCAAGACCGTCCACGCCGGTGGAACTCGTAGAAGCAGCTGAATCTGCCACAGAATTTACTACCGAAGAAATCGAGAGATAAATATATGAATATTTATGAAAAATTTATGGAATGGAGAGCATCTAAAAATACCTCATTCTCGGAAAATGTCTTAATGACATATTTTGATGAATTGTCAAAAAGTGCGAAACCATCTTATTTGAATTTAATTTTAATTAATTTTTTAATCTTAAATCGAACTTTCGCGACAGGCATTACAAAAAATATTGTATGTGGCATGTGCGGAAGACAACGAATTACGTCGCGCGTGAGGTTTCCGCATTCGCCTCAGCTTATGGTGCATTCACATTCGTACTCGTGTGAATGCACCATAAGCCTTCGGCTCATGCGGCAACTTCAGGCGCGACATAATTCGTTGTTTTCCACACTTGCCACACAAAATACTATTTTGTAATGCCTATTGCGAAAGTTTGATTTGAGATTAAAAAATCCATTTTATCCTTCTTGAATGATGACGGTTGTAACGAATTGACGTTTTGTCCCGCGTGAATTTTGTTACGTTCAAGTTTGTTATGTGAGTCGAAAATCGTAAAACAAAAACTATCAATCGTAAAAAAAGAAGGTTTTTTACACACTAGTGCGGTAAAGTAAACCATAAAGGTGCTTTTCTCGCACTAGTGCGGTAAAGTAAGTCATAAAGGTGCTTTTTTCGTACTAGTGCGATAAAGTATGGCATACATTGAATCGTTGAGAAATAAGTCACTTTCCGCACGTTAAACAGCAATCGAAAATCGAACTTTTGCGACAGGCATTGCAAAAAGAAAATTTAACGTATCTTGAAACGATATCAATTATCTTTTCACTTTTTCATGATTTTGACCGTACTTGTTATATATATGTTAATAAGATCTTGAAGCAAGCCACTGACTATAGTTATGTGCGCTCATGGATGAAATAGTTAATAGACCATCTCTCTATTCTATATCGATATTCGTTCTGCTATTTGAATTTTAGTTATGCCCACTGGGAGGTTACTATATATCCTGAGAGATTCAAGTTGTTGGCGATAGTTTTCAACTGTGCAAATAATGAACCGCGCGAATTCTTGAACCCATATAGATTCAGAACGGATTAGATCGCACGAGTCATATGCTTAAATAATAGACATACATGATATATACGTACAAAATATTAAATATGTGTTATTAACATTAAATATGTATTATTAATATGTAATAATTTTTGACGAGCGATTAAACTAATTATTTGTTTGCGCAACATATCAACATTTTTAATCGTATTAATCATATGAAAATCTTCATAATTTGCACAATAAAGATATAATTTGTTGACTTTTGATTTGGCAAATAATCTGATAAATTTTAATTAAAAATAGAAATTAGATTTATGTTTCAATCAAATAACCATACTGTCTATTAGAAATAAGTAGGTACTGCCTGAAATGAAATTATCATCGTTTTACCGTATTGATCAGAAAAAATCGAGTCTTCCAACGCATATTTTTTGCATGGAATATCGAGCGGCTAGATTTAATACAGAACAGTGCGATCATTCATCTTCCAGCTAAAGGAACTTTTTTTACTCAGGCGAGTATTTTGCGGAAATCGCTCTTCGAGATTACGAACGTGCGGTGTGAATGAAAGGATATAGGTAAAGAGAGAGAGAGGAAAGTTACGAGGAAACACCTCGACCGATAATCAATGTTTCACAATTTGCCAGCCGCCGGGTAATAAATTAAGAGAATTTTATTCGCATCTGTATAGTATAACCGCGTTAAATATTTACATCCGTCGCTGATTGCGAATAGTGTGGCTGTCCATTTCATCATTCATCGGAACGCGTGTTAAATACCTGATCATACACGGATTTTCCACGTTACGTGTTCGTGCCGTGCGGATGCGTGAAAATCACGTCCGGAATAAGGAAGTTCCGCCTTTGTTGTTGCAATTCGAGAACTCCGTTATACCAAAATACGCCAAACGAAGCATTGTTTTGCACTTTTTTATCCCTATTTATTGGCTGATGCAACTACTCTGTGCATTATATATAATTGCAAACGAATATATAGAATTTTATGATAATAATTACACAGATGTTCCAAAATTTTGTAGATGCGGATGGTACACAATTTTAAGTTTCGGTTTTAATGTTATTTGCATATATTTGCTAAATTAGCAATGCTAATGCTATAATTTTATAACACGTAGGAGAAAAGATATTCGCAGTAATTGATAAAATAGATGTAAAGAAGCTATAGAGTTATATGTATAAATGATTGACGTGTAAACGTATTTCATTTATACAATGCCGTAATTTGTTAAAGTTGAATACATCAATGTCTTGAAACCAGAGCGGCCGATGACATATGATATGCCATTTCCTCTATAGATCAAAGCCATTGAGTGTAATATTAGTCGTTCCAATTTCAAGGTATTACTATATGTTACATGGGGTAAATGTGTGCACATGAATCATCCAAAATAATTTACCCAAAATGTTTGTTGCATCAATATTTCCATGATAGCTAATTCGTCTAAAACGAGCATCAATATTTAAACGCGAAGATATATATGTGTGTGTGTGTGTGTGTGTGTGTGTGTGTGTGTGTGTGTGTGTGTGTATGTGTATGTGTGAGTGTATGCCTTTGCGTATCTTTCCTGCTTCGAAAAAAATCTCGTTACTCAACATATCTGTTTTTTATTAATTTTATGAAGTACCGAAGACACTAATCTTGGAGAAAAATCTTGTATTAAATATAATTTGGCGGAGATGAGACATTCTGTACTTATTGATTAGGTGTAAAATCGTACGTGCATAAGTATTCGTAGATACGCGTACACATGCGTACACGCGTACACGGACGTGTTCATGAAAATCGATTGTGATGCGGCATAGACGTAGACAGACCGTGAGGGATGAGCCCGTTGGAACGAAATGTCCAGGGATGAGTTTGAACGGGAGAAAGGGGGTAGGAGGGAAGTGATACCGGTCGACCTGACAGGGGGTTCATTCTGTATTTTATGGCTGACTCCCCCTGCGCGCCGAGTGTTACTAGCGCGGTATAGCCATTGGCGATAAGGTGATAAGCTCAAATGTATTGGTTCCTATCAAATCGTACGCTTTACTGCTATAGCCAATCCCCATAAACGCCAGACGCATCACCTATTCTTCTATCTAGCGTATTTAAGGAAAGCATTTTTGTTCTCCCTTAAAATAATTTTATATGTTCTCTTCATGAATAATTCCTCGTTTTCCTATTTGGACACAAGCGATTAAATGTATACGGCATTCAAGTATATTTTATTTGACCTTTTCGTAAGCAATTTTTTATGATCAAGAATTGTACACACGCATGTTTTTTTTATGGAAGAAAAGGCTGTTTAACATTTAATAGTTTAATATAATTTTGCACACATATCTTGATATACTAAATGGATATTTATACTGTTAGAGACATTTTATTTGTGTTATATTATTTTGCATAACATCGCTGTTTTTATTTCATTACTTTGTAGTCTTTGTACCGATCGCGCACTGATCAATTTCCATTTTGTACATATTATTATATATTATGCGCGTTTCTCCTTTCATACGTAATGGTTTCTGTATGTTGTAGGACAAACTCACGAGTTTTGCACAAAGATTCATCGTACGAGTAGATAGCGCTCAGAAAATTAAATTCCTGCTGCGCAGAACGAGGGGATGGGAGAATAGCAAATAAATTACGTTCAATCTCCATCATCGAGAGAGCGAAAGTGGAAGATAGAGTTCGATAGGGATACGATAGGGGGAATGAAGAGGATAGGAAGAAAGGATGATAAAGACGAAAAGAGAATGGGGCTCTTGTTTAAGAAAACTCGGTGGGTCCTGGGGAACCAATAATAACTACGCCGGCTTTTGTTAAGAGTTGGTTAAAAATACAAAAGAACAGTCTTCTTTTTATCTTTAGGTTTCTCATAGCGGAACGGAGATCACTAATCGCAGCGCTTATTATACGCTCGAACATAATCAATTGCTTGCTTTTACCTCGTTTCAGCTCAAGTGGTTCTAGCTTGAAAATATTTTTCACGTGCTCTTTATCAGATTTTGTCCGGGTTATTTTCCGATGATTTGAAACCTACTTGAGCACATACAGGCGTAGAGCGTAGAAGCGAGCTCGCAGAAAAACCTCTCATCGTAAATAGAGTACTTAATCGAATATGTGTCAGGGAACAGCAAGTGTGCGATCGGACAAAGAAATGCGGTATCGTGTTTATATCGTTGGAACATGGTACCGAGTCGGTGTAAAGAAAATTCGATATAGAGGACCCTATTATAGAGATACATTATAGAACTTTGTAGGCATTTTCTTTGAATTTTTCTTAAAGTGTGTTGAATTTGACGGAAAAAATAAGAATTTATATTTACAGAGATATGTTTACCATAAAATTGATGAATTTTCAGTTTTTTTATTCGACCTGTGTAGCAAAAACCTGTGTATTTAGTATAACTTAAATGTTAGATAAAAGAAGGTGTGCTGATAAGCATGTATACATTAGAGTGGTCCTTAAAAAGGGTAATTTTGATTTTTGACTGCTCGAACGGTTCGGAAGGCTCGAAATAAATAAAAAAAAATTTGTGCAAAAGCGCAGCTTTCTATCTCAATTTTAACACGTGCCGCAGAGCACTTGAATTTTCCTATTAAAATCAAATAGCAAATGATTTTAGTATGAATGCAATAACGATCGGAAAAATTTGAAACTTGGCAATTCTCTTACCTATAGTTGTACCTATCTTCTGAAATTTTTATAGATTTTTATCTACATATTTCAGGTTGCTAGTGGTCGATGAAAATAATTTTTTTTTTTAATTTTTTAATCAAATAGCAAATGATTTTAGTATGAATGCAATAGCGATCGGAAAAATTTGAAACTTGGCAATTCTCTTACCTATAGTTGTACCTATCTTCTGATATTTTTATAGATTTTTATCTACATATTTCAGGTTGTTAATAATTTAATTTAATTTGGTTTGATATGTACGGTCAAATAAATTTCTTTAATATTGTTTATTTACGTCTTGGCCAAGAAAGGAAGACGCTTGAATTATTATTAACAGATTATTGCGATGAATATTACCACATGCCTTAGTGGTCGAATTGGGACGACGCCTGCACGGAGAGCGGGAGGTTCCAGGTTCAAACCCTGGCTGGGGTAATGTTTTTCGCAATAATTTTTTTAACATCATAAGTTGAATCGTTTCGCTATTCCAGCGGGTGTTGTGTTTTTAAGTCTGACAAATCTAGTCGGAGCACAGTTTTCAAGAGTTGGAGGTAAAAATTGATTTAACTAAAGGGAAGGAGGGGATAATATGTGTATCACACAATAAAATAATATTAGGCTATTAAGATCCAAGCTTGGACCGTTGTGGCGATTATTCTAATTTAATTTGGTTTGATATGTACGGTCGAATAAATTTCTTTAATATTATATATATAATATTAATATAATAACATTATTAAATGAGAATGCCTAAAGCCACCACCCGGACACAAGATAAAAATTTTATTTAATAAATCAAATCAAAGTTAAAAAACGATTAGGAATCAAATTTAAAGAATTATAACTCTAAAGAAACCTTTTTCTCTGTGGATAATACGTATGTGCAAATCGAGATTTCATGTCCACCATCAGCTATAATACTGAAATGCTTTCCTTCATTACCAATAATTCCCATTATTAATTTTTTAAACAATTCTTTTTTTAAAATAACCATAAAAAATATAGAATTATGTGCCAAAGTTTCAAATACTTATATTGTTAGAGTTTTTGTTTCTTAAATATTTAACTTTGAAAAGAGGTCTATTTTTTCACTTAAGAGTTGTCTAGTGTATTACACATCTTACATAGTGTATTACACATTTTGTTGATCACACGTGTAGTATATTACACAAGTCATTTACCACATGTGTAGTAGGGGAGACCGGGGCTAAACCGTCTACGGGGTAAAACCGTCAAATCAAATATCTCTGAACCTGTATATTGTGCGAACTTGCTATTAACATTGTAAACGCTGCTTATGGTACCCATGTGACCAACGGAGTTTCGGCAGGTTACCTGCCGTGTTATGATTTTTACGAGGGCAAACGTGTTTTTGGAAGGGGAAAGTGAAATTTTCTGCACGTGGAAATTTTGTAATATCTGCAATAATATTTGCTCTCCAAATCTCGAGGTACGTGATTATAAAGAGTAATGCATGCTGAACACAAATCCAGTGTAGTTTTTTTCATCATTGTTGATGTCTAATATTTCGTGGGCGATCAAACCTGAAACTTGTGTTTGGGGCTAATCCGTCAGTAAGCACCCGGGGTGGACTTTTATAATATTGGCAAATTTTATTATTTTATTTTATTTTTCAGTCTTTTCTACCCCTATTTCATATATCTTTCTTTAATATTTGGTTGATTAGTTCTTGAGTTATAGAATCCGTACACACACACAAAAACACAAAATAATGAAATTTTTTTACACTTTAATTAATAAATGTTTACATTTTTCTATTACTAAATAATTAATGAAATGTATCCTATCAGTTTTCATAATCGGAATTATGTATTTATGGAGTGACGATTTTACCCCGGCATTTTTGAGATTTCGATTTTTCCACCGTTGTCGTTTTTGCTCTATACCGGTTAAACAAAGCGACGTAACAAAAATTTTTTATATAAATTTTGTAGCTAAAGGTTCACTCTTTACAATGGTATACCACATTTAACTAAAATTATTTATTTTGTTGTAAAAAATCGGCACCGAAAAGAAAGTGACGGTTTAGCCCCGGTCTCCCCTATATTACACATATAGTGGATTACACGTATAATGGATTACACAAGTCACTTATCACATGTGTAGTATATTACACATGTAGTGGATTACACGTGTAGTGGATTACACACTTCATGGGCTAGACGTGTATTCCGTATTACAAGGATTTCACGCACTATAGTAACTACAGCGTGTGATAACTACAGATTATTGTGATCTTTTCTGTGATAACTACAAGGGGTCCTGTAATAACTACACAACTGTAATATTTACTGGCTGTAGTTTCTTCCCGTAAGGGCACACTAGAGATAAGATGGCGGAGAGCGCCAATTCTTTTTCAAATTTACCAGCGCTAAACGTTGTGATGTTAGGCATGACAAGCATGACTACAATACTATCATCGAGAACGAGGCGTACAATATAATGAACGTTTGCTAGCCATAGCAACGTTAAGGCACCATCGATAGTCAATAAAATCTCTCACGAGTCATTGAAAAGTTTCGTCGATAAACGATTTTTATGCGCGAGATGCTTCTTGCAGTATAATCCTTGGCGGACGTTGCACTTAATGAGAGTACAGAAAGTAATGAAAAAAAGTCTCGTCGAGAGGGCACAAAACTCAATGAACAGAACGCGCGGCAATAGAGTTTGCTCCTAGTTTGATCATTATTAATCGCCACGTCGTTGTCGAGAACAAGCAGACACTTATTACGAATCGTAAAGCGTTAACTTAAGCAAGGGAGTAACGTAAGTACTTCTCTCCGTAAGAGCTTTCCGGGTGACAATATCCTTGTAATCACTTCCATCCGAAATTGGAGTTTTCGAGGCAAGCTTTCGGGGCCAACGAGAAATATCGCGCTGAGCTACGGATTTATAAGGAAACCCCGTCCACAATATTCGCCAACTTTCTCCGAAACGACTTTACTTCTTAATAAGATTCAACGTTCCAAAATGAAATTCGAAGCTGTGTGCAGGACGAAGGTCGTTTGGTGGCAGCAGTGTGCTTTTTCAAACTTTCTTGGACAAACTTTCGAAGCTTCCTGTGTCTTTTTTCCTTCTTCTAAGGAATGTATCTCTAAGAGTGAAGTCTTACGCAAGGGGGGTTACGCACCTTGCGTTTCGACAGCGTTTCACGTAAAACACTTTTATTTTGTCGTTCCTTTACCTACCGTTTCCTTTGTATCGGGCTTAATGTAGGTTTTATACAACGCGTCTTACTGTTCTCACTGATTTTATAAGTGAGAAGGAGCTTGCGAATCGTATTATTCGCTGAATGTATTTTACGCATAAGTCGTGAACACTTCCATAGGCTCGCAGTGAGATACGAACGGATGTTTAAGAGAACGTATCTTCTCGAATCGATACTACTTTATTAGCGAATCGCGAAGAAAGGCAACTTTGTCGCAATTCTGTCTGGCATTGATAGGTATTTATTGCTATCAGACGACCCGCGATCTCACTACGTCTTCCTCCGTCTTCTCGCTGCGTCTATACTTTCAGCCAGACCTCTCCTTTCTTGTTTCACTCGTCATTGTGCTCTCTCTCTCCCTCCCATCCCTTCTCTAGAGAGATCTTTCTCTTTCTCCCTCTCTCTCTCTGTCTGTCTGTCTATTTAACTCTATCTTATATATCAACTCCTGTGTTCCCTGGTCGGAGCTTACTAACTTCGCTCCTTCTATAACTCTCGCGAACTGTTATCGCCTCGTTGTGTACAGGGTGTCCCCATTTCCGCGATCGTTCGAGCATTTGCCACAACTTGGAACAGAAGCTCGCGGACGCTTCGAAACGTGAAATTGATTTCACTCGGTACCGCCAGATTATTATCGACAGACGGCGTTATAATCTCTCGCCAAAGTTTATTCGCACTTATAAATCGAGTCTGTATTCGAGACTGGCTTCTGGACCGTGTTGGGAAATTACTCGGAAAATTCTGTATGAATTTTATTCGTGATTTAAATCAACTTCGGGGGTGTTCTTGAATTAAAATGTAAGATTTATCCTTGCGCGCGTAACCAGGCGGGCCGCGAATTCAAACCAGGTTGCATAAAGAACTCGTTCTTTTTTCTTTTAGTCGGAAACCATGTAGAAGCCGCGATATTTTCCGGCATCTCTCTCCCTCGTTAAGCGGTCGGCTGTTTGGCGGAAAAGCGGAGAAATCGTAATTTTTCTTACATGCTACATGAATTTCCTCGAGAGCATTGCCATCGGCAATCGGCCGTGGACCGCGGCCATTGGTCGGGACCGTGAAAATAAAACACCGCCGAGAGGCGGAGGTGGGCGATCCGGGAGAATCAGAGTTATCGACGTCGTACGACGCGGAAGGAAAATGAATGGTATGAAAGAAACAAAGGGTGGAGGAGCGAGAGTTTCGACAAGCGCGAACGAGCGGGCGAGAGAAGGATGGAGAGCGAAAGATGGTGGAGGACGGCAGGAGGATTGGACAACATTAAGGGAAAGGGAAAGGACGGGTAGGAAGTAGAATCGAATGATTCTGGCTGGCTGATCAATTTCATACGCTTGGACCTCCTACGGCGGGCTATCCATCACGTGGCATTTGACCCTTCGTTTCTTCGATTTTTCCTACCTCCAGCTGGTCGTCCGGCGCGCCCCCTAATTCCCACCCCGGCCCATTTTCACCCTTCTCACCCTGTTTTACCCCGTCGGGAGATCGCGATATCCCAACGGCGGCGGCGGCGGCGGCCGCGGCGGTGCGGAGGCGCGGGCGAGGGCGGCGCAGATCGCTTCCGTCGTCGTCTCGACGACAAAACGCCTGCAAATTGCTAGCGAGTTACGAAACGCTGATCTCCCCCATGAAAATGAAACGAATCACCCTTTGTGCCGACAACGTCTTGTTTTTGTTTTTTTTCGTTTCTGTCATCGATCTTTCTTCATTAGCAGCACCGCGGATTACGACGCGGCTTGTGCCAACGTTGCTCGCATACATATTTATATCGAAAAAAAGGTTGCCGACGCTGATATCGCCGCCGCCGCTACTTGCCGCCGTATTCGCCATTCTGGTTAATCCTCTTTTGCTAGTTTGAGCTGTCAAAGCGTTTTTGACTTTTTAATTTATCGCTGCGAGTATTAAAAACAAAACTGTTGCGGGCGAATTAAATTAAGCAAAAAAAAAAAAAAAACTTAAACATTGATGCCCGTGTCGAAAAAATGATTGGAACTATGGTTGGCAAAAAATTTACAACAGACAATTGATCTCTACGTATCTCTAATTGAATCTGTTGTTGGAAATAGAATGCAATTTTTTTCGAATATTAGAGCTTAGAATGATCAGACTTACCTTTTTGGATCTTTGTCGCAACTCGGGATATCTCGCAGATCTCGACTTGTCTTAGTGGCTCGCTCTGAAATCAGGGGAAATCGCAATTTAATGACGTTTTTTACGGCGGCAGAAAGCTGACCTGCAGCTATAAAGCGCGGTATTGTTCCGCAGGATTGCGTGCACATGCTGCTTACGATTACGAAGAACGATACCGTGTGTTACATCATGCGCGGCCGATACTCGACGACGCGTGCACTTCCGACTTGCGAGCAAGTCGGAAAACAACAGCGATTTTGCGGAGAACGGTGGAAGGGCGGAAAGCGGGAATAAACACATTCCCGTAGTGGCACAGTACGGTAGTACGTGGGTTAGAACACAGGCTACACGGGATTTATCCCCGGGGACATATCCGCGAAGTTACGCCGCTTGTGGGAGCAATGGGATTCCGAGCGTACGTGAACGTCGCGTCCGGAAGGAACGTGTGTATCTTTAATTACAGCGGGTATCGCTCTGATTGTGAGATAGGACACGTGAAAAAATATTGATCGGAATGACGCACCGTCATTCGGTGATCAATTTCAATTTACGATATCGACGCGACGGCGACGGGAGGATCGTTGGAAGCGGATTTTCTGGATAATCTTCGCCGAGGAATTTCGCTGCATCGGAAGTGATCAATTAACTTTTCTCAAGTAACTTAACTTTTTTTTTTAATCGGTTTTAACTTGTAAATTTTTATTAGATGGATATATTAAAGGAAAGGTAATCCGTATTTTATAGTTACGTGTTAAATATTGTTCAACTATGTGTTTTGTCGATACAATTTATCATTGTTTACTTTTACCGAGACATTACAGCTCAGGAATTTCAAACGTTACAGTAATCACTTTTGTCTGCTAAAATTTAATATTGTCGAAACTTTGGAGTAGCGCGGCTTTCGGGATTATGCGTGCGCAATTCCAGCAATAGGAAAATCCTCGGAGACAAGTGAGATACTAGTCGTAAACAGTTCTCACAGTGTTGTTGATATATTATTCAGTTTTAAAGAGATCGCCCTGTTCCAACTATCCGCGTGATATTCTATTACGGAAGGTTTACCCCTGGGATTTTATCCTGAGAAACTAGAATCGCCATGCCTCGCATGCGAACCGACTCGTTACTGTTTGCGCTGCGTCACGTAATTTCTATTTTGTATTCACACCGGGAGCCTGTAACATTTACGTAAATGAGCTTTCAGAAATATATTCGTTGGTTGTTCTTGCGAGGCGTCGATACAACAATTTGTTAACTGTTTGACCAAGCGTTTTTTTTTTTTTAGTGGACAAATCGAAATGCCTTATCCATTTAAAAGTAAAAAAGATATATACTGTACATGTGCACAATCGAAACGTATTATTCCCAACAAAAATGTCACGCACGCTAAATTTTTTTTGAATTTAATTTGAATGCGTAATAGCTTATGTAATTTCTTTTTGTGTGCGTTATGGTCGATACAATTTTAACCGCCAAAATTCATCACACGCGATGGACGTGTGTTATTCCATCCTGTCACGATGTCCCGCTATGAAAGCTCTTTTCAGCTGGCTTCCGTTCTGTACTAAACACATATACACACGTGTACGCATGTGATAGTCGATACATTATATTAAATTGTTGTATTCGTCTATCTCTATTCACACGCTTGATCTAATCGTGCCATACTAATAAGATGCCTGCTATCATCTCAAATCTCCCACAGAGAAGCAGAGGGATCGCAGTTTAACTACCTCTAATTTGCATTTCACCGAGCTATTCCGCTCTGTCGTTTCTACGAGCGTGACTAACCGAGCACAAGTTCCAAGCATGAATTGTCATTCTTGCAACAATTAGGCTGCAAGACTATATTGTAGAAACGCTGTGTGATGAGTAGCGCAGAGATAGATATGTAAATGCAAAGACAAGCCAGTTGACCCACAAAGGCGTATGTACCTATATCATAATTGAGGTAAAACCTTAAATATCCTAGATACATACTGACAATGAGTCTTTAATACAAATGGAATTGATGAAAATAAAAACGCACAACTGAAATAAATCAAAATCAAATTATCTAAAATGAATAATTTTAGACCACTCATGTCTGTTATGGAAATAATTACAGCGGTGATGATTATCGCGTCATGATGTTGATAATATTATCAACCTTTGTAAGTGTGTCAGTATTACACAGAAATAATACAGTGTTATTTTGAGACA
Source organism: Leptothorax acervorum (assembly GCA_035220615.1). Taxonomy (NCBI): domain Eukaryota; kingdom Metazoa; phylum Arthropoda; class Insecta; order Hymenoptera; family Formicidae; genus Leptothorax; species Leptothorax acervorum. Next base: position 254,642 of record JASTWQ010000176.1, on the reverse strand, counting down.
TAATTACTGTTGTTTGATGAATAAAACACATTAATGCAAAAAGAAGTAGGATGAGATATAAAACGCAGGAGAAAGATAAACGGATAGTCGTTTGGAGATTGTGTTGTCAGGGAAGTTTTCGCGCAGCATGGAAAAAAAGATAAACCCCTGAAAACGATTGTTTGCGCGGGACGGGGAAGTTCTTATTACGGTAGAGCGTAATCGCATTGCGTAATTGGAAAGTATACTCGAGGCAGGAAATTCGGTGTAACATTTTATGATAACTTAATCCGCGTGCACAGAGGGGAAGAAGCAATCGCATTATTGCAATGTAATTATATAAATTCCAATTACGCAAATTGCCGCCGTGCAAACAATTGTTCTCGCGAAGGTTGGAAATTGTTCGCCGTCTGTAAAACAGCAGACAAGATTATTGGCCGAGGTGTAAAACCGATAACAGCATCGCGCTGATCGCGAATCCATTAACGATCGCGCGCGCGCGCGGGCGTCGAGTATCACTGCATCATAAATTCCGTTCTCTCGAAATCATCGAGACAAAGACAGAGTCGTCCGTCGGATTGCGTTGAGAGACGTCTGAAAAGCTTTGCGCGACATCGTAGGCGCAGGTAACCGATCGAGGTAGAAGAAGAGGAGAGCCTAGGGGGAAGAAAGGAAAAACGCGCTAGAGAAGAAAGAAACGGGACGGAGGTAGCGACTGGTGAGATCTCTTGGCAATTTGTCTCATCCCTTCTTTCTTTTCCTCTTTTCCCCTCTTTTTCTCTCAGCGACCGTTCTCCATCCCTCTCCCTCTCTCTCTCTCTTTCTGCTCTAGCAGGGTTGTGACTATCGATCTAGCGGGTCCGTTGGGTGTGGTTGTGTTGCCCGTCGTCGCGACGCCTTCGCTCCCATCCTATTTTCTTCCCTTTTTGCTAGTCAGATCGAAATACGTTCGGCACGTGGCCCCGCACTTCGGTGCACGCGCTTCACTTTGCGAAGTTGACTGGTGCTGGCTGTTGCTCGTCCACTGATCCACCCTCATCTGACCATCGGCCTTGAGCGGTTCACGTGACTAGGACACGCGATGGCCGGCGAAGTCAGCAGAATATTTTGCTACGTATACGCGCAGGATTGCGCGCATGCAAATCGATCTCAAATAAAAGTATTATAAAGAAAATAAAAATAACAATAAAAGGGATATATATATATATATATATATAAGTTTCGACCAACTGTGGAATAACTGTTCTCCCAGTAAAATGGCCCTTTTCGAATATTTGGATAGTGAGACTGCCCGATATTCTTAATGCTACACTGTTCTACTGTAGGATATATAAGCAGAGCCTTTGGGATCTTATAAAGACTTTCTTGTTTTCATTGCTACTACTTATACTTTCCAGACTTTTTCTTCTTCTACATTATACATTAAATCTTTCTCCGCTTTTATTTCAAGGTTTCTTCTTATATTACAATTCAAAACCAGCTATGACAAATTTGCGGCGAACTAAGTATCTATAATAATATGGAATTTCATTCTCATGCGGTATCACCTGTATCGTTATACATATACTTCACGTAACAATACCGCAATCCGGATAATGCAGAACATTGTTTAATCGGGCTAGAAATGTTTCAATTATCGCGTTGGGAATTCTAGAAACACGTGCAGCAGTTTCATGGATTAACGGTGACTGTGATAAATGAAGAAGAACGAGAAAAGATTAAAGCAAGGACGCTCTCAGAAAAAGAAAGAGAGAGAGAGAGAGAGAGAGAAGTACAAACGGCAAACGACTTAAATAAATCATTATGATCGTGTTTACAGTAGCAGAATGTCTCGCGACACATTCCAGGATACTGCTCACTGAATACTAGCCCATCCTTAACCTAATTCAATCTGAAGAACCTGATGACCTATTCCCTTTCGAAACACGCTCTCTGTTACTAGTATTAAAGCCCATGCGACAGAGCGTATCAACGCAAATATCCCGGGTGCATCTGCATGTACGGTAGCGCCTTAACGGATCGGGGTGCGCGTTTGCAGACACGGGTGCACGTAGCCCTGAGCTGTGTGTACAGGTGTCCGATGGAGATTACGGTATGACATGTTTGAGAGATTTTAAACGAGCAGAGAAAGCTACCAGTATAGAGAGAATAAATACTAAGCAGCGTTGTAGGAATCAAATGGATTATAATAGGTACTCTTCGTGTGTGTATGAAAGTAAACGTATATTACGTAAAATCGTTTCATTAGTTTCATATTATCTGTGATGGTTACAATTTACTTAAAATTATATAAAAATCGAGATCCTGTCACTGTAATTTAGAGATTTGAGAGGAAACATGAAGAATATTGATATTCTAATATTTAACTTAATCCTTTTTAATTTTAAAATATATATAATTTTTAATTGATACAGCGCTTGTATCGTATGCAGTGCGCTATCGATTAATCTTCGTTGCTTTCTTCGCCGTTTCGAGATTAGATTCATGTTTGCAAATTACGATCAATAGTGCGGTTTGAAAATTGCAGCGACTCGAAGAGTCGTCAGTCACCGGATAAATAGATTGCTGTCAACACGAATTATGAGAAAGTTGGGTTGCGCAGGATGCCGTGTCGACCCCAGGAGAGATTGTAGTTAGTCGCAGGTTTGCCTTGTAATATGTTGTTTAACACGACAGTTGACAGGTTGCAATGGTGTAGACTCGGATGCGCTCGATATCGATTTAGCATATTTGTTAAACTTATTTTCTGATAGAAACTTTGCGGAATGAAGTTAACTTGACATATTAAAGGGGGGAGGGGGAGAAGAATAAAATTAATAAGGTCGCATTCCTCGGACATCGATTCGATATACTTTTCTCGCACAGTATGCGGCAAGATACAATAATTTTTACTTGAGAAACGCGTATCAAAACAAATTCTCGATTTTATGTTTTGAAATTAATGAATACGGTTTTAAAAATCATTCTAATTATTATAGATTGTTGTCAAAGAAACATTAATTTCAGGTTCGTTAAAAAATTTAATTCTGAAATGAATATTGCATGTTAGAATACTCCCTGTACTGCTCGAGAGCGTAGGTATGTGTAACACTTCGCGCGGGAATTACTGTGACATGCGTGTCCAGTTTGTAGTAGAAAAATAACGCGACAAACCATCCCATGACAAATGTAGTAGACAGGACAAATATTAGTTTAGTAGGACTCACATATTTGAATGTGGCCGTGTCAGAAAATATTACGAGACTATATTTCAAAGAGAACTGTAGTATAACGAAAACTCTGTAGTTTTCGTTATACTACAGTGATTTTGGACAATAATGGTGGAAAGCGATGAATTATGTAGTTATGCTTGCCTCGAAACTAATTGAATTTATAATAAAATTGCAACATTAACGATATTGTTTCTTAAAGAGACTAAAAAATCTTTAACCGCATCGTAATAGAAGATTCGAAGATTTTATTTCTGCTGAGATATTTTGATTCAAAAAACTTACATAAGAAATTGGAGCAATATAATCGATAATATAAGATTCTGCTATACTTATTTTATAATCTTTAAATGATATTGGTTAGTTTGTCTATTTAAAATGTTGAAATCTTCGGGGCGGGTTTGCTTTTTTGACTGTGATTGTGACGCTCTTTGCAAGAACTCTACGTTAACATCTCATTACGAATTAATGTTACGTTAATCATAGACACACCGATCGCACACTCTTACGCAATCTACTAGAGCAGCAGTGAAGGTTTATCCTTCAACCGCCCGTTAGAGGCTCCCCGTTCCTATTTCAAGCTATCCATAAACCACGATCCAAAATTCCGCAGCACCGCGGCTTATACGCGCAGGCTGATATCGTGGCATCCGCAAAACCGTAAACAGCCCTTAAACGCACCCTTAATCCTCATCCACCGGGGCTTATATCCTCTTCCCCATGCTGCGTCCACAGGGATTGCCTTTATAAATATCTCAATCTTCTACCCGCACCACGCCAACAGGCCGATCGATCGAAATGACGCATCCGCTTCTTATGGGTGCAACGATCTTGCCTTAATAATATAATTATTTATCTATTGACAGAACTAATGCCATAATTATGACCTTTATTCACGCACATCGATAAAAATATCTATTTTATTTTAATGTATAGGTAAATCTTTATGGAAATTTTGATGAAAAGCGTCAAAGCAAGGATGTACGTAATAACCGACCAAAATATTTGATTATACAAAAATCAAAATAGCTCTATAATCTTGTGATTGCCAAATTTGATCGATAAAATTTTCAGATCGACCGTATCTTTCAGTCGATCATAGTGTTCTAAAACTTCGCTTGTTGATATTGCGAACTTGATCTTATGGATTTTATATCTCAATCTTCAAATTCTGGATCTATTTCAAACTTTTTTCGAATCGTTGTATTTATTCTCACATAATTAAATTGAAAATTAATTCAATTGTCCACTAACACTCGTTAGTATATTCGAAAAAGGACGGGATATGTATAGAAGGATATAGGGTAATAAAGAAAATGTTGCGAAAAAATATCACCCCAGCCAGGATTCGAACCTGGACCTCCCTGCTTTCCGGGCGGGCGTCTCACCTATTCGACCACTGAGGCATGTGGTGATATTTATCGCAACAAACTATTTAACAGAGGAAGAACGTCTTTTTCCGGCGACGTATATAACAATAAGCAAATTTAAAGTACGACCGTATATAAGATAATAATCAATAATTAAAGGAAACGCCAAATTCGGTCGGGACTGGATATTGGTTGTCCAATAAATTCGTGAATTTTTCTAAGTACAAATCATCACTCTAGTAAAAAGTTTACTAGAGTGATGATTTGTACTTAGAAAAATTCACGAATTTATTGGACAACCAATATCCAGTCCCGACCGAATTTGGCGTTTCCTTTAATTATTGATTATTATCTTATATACGGTCGTACTTTAAATTTGCTTATTGTTATATACGTCGCCGGAAAAAGACGTTCTTCCTCTGTTAAATAGTTTGTTGCGATAAATATCACCACATGCCTCAGTGGTCGAATAGGTGAGACGCCCGCCCGGAAAGCAGGGAGGTCCAGGTTCGAATCCTGGCTGGGGTGATATTTTTTCGCAACATTTTCTTTATTACCCTATATCCTTCTATACATATCCCGTCCTTTTTCGAATATACTAACGAGTGTTAGTGGACAATTGAATTAATTTTCAATTTAATTATGTGAGAATAGGTACTCTTTCCAGCTTTAGTTGTGGCTACGTTTAAGTCCGTAAGTAACGGCGCGTGGTTTACTAGAGTGATGATTTGTACTTAGAAAAATTCACGAATTTATTGGACAACCAATATCCAGTCCCGACCGAATTTGGCGTTTCCTTTAATTATTGATTATTATCTTATATACGGTCGTACTTTAAATTCTTTGATCTCTGGCTTGTTCTGAATCATTGAGATCCTAACTTTTTGAATTCACGTATACATCTCTGAATTACTAGATTTTTAAATTTTTTAAATACTTATGTCTCCATATTTCTTAATCTTTAAAATTATCTACAGCTTATCCTCTACGAATTTGTGAAATCTTATATATTCGCACAGGGCACGATGTCAGTTTTTGCTTCTATCACAAGAATAGCTTAACGCGTTAGATAGGAATAAAATAGGAAAATGTGTACACATTGGATGCATTGAAACAGTCAGTCCGTCGATCTCGTTAAATTACGATCGATTTTCACTCAGGGAATTTTACCGGCAAAGATTAGTGACGCTGCACATGTATACATATATAGGTACAATATATATACAATCGAGTCAGACACGATTTCTGACCGTCATAACGTCGAGTACGACACGCACTATTAAGCGCACTGAGACGCAAATCCCTTAAGCCAATTTACGTGGCTAACTGGACTCATGATCTTATCCTCCCGGTAACGGCGACGGGTAATGACGAAAAAACGCGGTAAGCACCCTTCGGTAAGGGCACTATCCTCCGCACACGGCGAGGTCCATCCTTTTCTTTTGTCGTTGAGGCCAACTGTGCTGTGGGTGCTTACCCAGGGCGTTTTCGTTCCCCGAGTGACGCAACCTATTAAAGAAGGGAAGAATAAAAAAAAGTTTGCCGAGCGAATCTTCGGGCCCGTTGGCTGCGGGCTCGATCATCAATCTTCATGGCAGACCGGAAGGTTTTTAACGCGTTTGCGCTGCGTAAAACGCTTTTCCTGGGGGCACGGCGTTCCGAGATCCGTCACACACAAGGGTAGTATCATAATTATCGTTCGAACGGATCGGCGTGAACACGGACGATTCACCGCGGATATTAAAGTTAGATGGATAACGAGTGAAAAATATGGGAAACACGTCTGTTATTTACTGCAACAACGAATTGCAGGCAGACGGACCATCGTAGAAAAAAAGCATCATGAAGAAAAACAAGATAGTCGTACAACTGTAATGAAAAACGGGAGAGGGATTAGCACTATGTGCGTCGGAATTAGTATAGGGACAAAGTTACCTTGAGACGCGAAACGTAATCTTTTAATTAAAGCGTCTCATTGTAAACGGGACTTTACGCCGCAACGTAACTGCGGAGAGATAGACAAGGAGAGATGTGGCTTCTCCGAGTTCTCCTTTGCTCCATTATTATGCGATACTGAATTACCTGCCATGTGTCGCCGAGTTTGAAATTCCGTAACAATCGAAGGTATCGCGTCAAGACACAAGTCATCGAAAGAATATGAATTTTATAAGGAAACAGCATATTCAACAAAATAGCAGAGAAAAATTTTTTCGTGACATTGTGCACTGAAAAAAACATTTATTACTTGCAAGAAAATTCATTTCTATGAATTTAATTTTCTTAATTTAAAGAAACATTAGGTAGATTTAAGAAAATATTTTAAATTCAGAAAAATATTTTCTCAAATCTATATACCTAATACTTCTTTGAATTTAGGAAACTAAATTTAGAGAAATCAATTTTGTTGCAAATAATTTTTTTTCAGTGTACAAACCAAGAAAATGTAATAAGCTGTGATTTGAAATTTACTTGTTTTCAACCCACTTTTTAAAAGATGAAGTCTTAAGTTTCTTAAGGAGGTACGACTATTATTACTTGCGAGTCAAAAATGCGATTGAAATAAATGTCATTACAGCGATTCCAAATTATATGCAATATTAGTATAATGAATTGTGGATACTACTTAAGTATATGCTATATTCTTCGTAAATTATTAGTGTATAGAATATTAACAAATATATGCCAGAGTATGAGAGCGTCAACGACTCGGGAATCGCTTATTTGGCCAACATTATAGGTTAGAACCTGTCACTTTGTGACAGTAAAGCTTTTTATACTTGAAAGCCAACTTAGAGCCTTAATATTTTTATATGATTTACATAAACACTTTACACAAATAATCCCAAAATTTGAGCAATATTGACCATATAATTTTTTTGTAATATTACTCACAATCATAACTTGACCACTTTTAGCCTATCGCCTTATGGGAGACGGTCGCTCCGAGGTAGATGATCACTGGTTTAGTACACATTTAGCCAATTTAGGACTCTGAAAAACAGCATTTGACAGATGAAACATCAAGGATTGTGTATAAAGGAGGGAGTGTAAAAGTGGCCGTTTTTTGCCTCGATGGGGAACCTGTGAAACTTTTTTTTCTACCTTATTTGAGGTTGAAATAAGAAGGAAATAATGGTCATTTACTCAGGAAACCACGGGAAATATTTTAAAATTTATAATAAATGTGTTTAAAACGTCTGTTAAAATAGCTGTGTTTGAGCGGTTGGTAATTATTTAGATTAACTTATCCTTTTCCAATGACCTTGGCCTTGACATATGTTATCAAGGTCACCTTCCTGAGTGACCTACAGAAGGTTTAAGCCGTCGCTCATTTTAAAAAAAAAAAAGTTTTTAACAAAGAAAGTTTGAAAAATACATATTGTAGTTATTTTGAGTATTAAAAGACATAAACGACTAATATACCAAAGTACATGCGTGTGCGGGGGGGAGGGAGGAGGGTCACCTCCTCGGACCCCCCTGCAGAGGTCAGTGTTGGGTGGACCTCGCTTCAATTTGCAAAGTACATGCGTGTGCGGGAGGCTCCGCCCCCCTACCCCCCCGCACACGCATGTACTTTGGTATATTAGTCGTTTATGTCTTTTAATACTCAAAATAACTGCAATATGTATTTTTCAAAATTTTTTTGTTAAAAACTTTTTTTAAAAAAATGAGCGACGGCTTAAACCTTCTGTAGGTCACTAAGGAGGGTGACCTTGATAACATATGTCAAGGCCAAAGTCATTGGAAAAGGATAAGTTAATCTAAATAATTACCAACCGCTCAAACACAGCTATTTTAACAGACGTTTTAAACACATTTATTATAGATTTTAAAATATTTCCCGTGGTTTCCTGAGTAAATGACCATTATTTCCTTCTTATTTCAACCTCAAATAAAGTAAATAAAAAAGTTTCACAGGTTCCCCATCGAGGCAAAAAACGGCCACGTTTACACCCCTTCCTTTAAAAATCGGACTTTACCTTGTGGAGTTAAAGTTTTATTGTCACAAAGTTTAGGTCCTAGCCTATGATGTTGGATAATAAGCGATTTCCGAGTCGTTGACGCTCTCATACTCTAGCATATATTTGTTAATATTCTATACACTAATAATTTACGAAGAATATGGCACATAAGTAGCATCCACAATTCATCATACTAATACTGCATATAATTCGGGATCGCTGTAATAACATTTATTTCACTTCCATTTTTGACTTACAAGTAATAGTCGTACCTTCTTAAAGAACCTTGTCCACACATTTTTATATAGGCGCCTCTCGCGTCTAGGAACGAAACTTACAATTAGCTAAAATAAAAGATTATTATTAGAGGATTAAAACATTCCATAGACATAATCCTCTAAGTCGACGCCGTTCAGAGATACACTCTTTGAAACATTAGAAAAAAATAGCATTCTTTCATTCGATTTCTCAACGTCTAGGGCACATGCCCGTGGTGACAGTAGTAGCAAGGTAATATAAACTACTTTGAAATACCAACTTGAAGTACTCATGTATACTTATACAGTCCCGGGACGGCAAAATATCGCGAGAAACATGTTTTATTTAAAAAATTTTTCAAACTAAAGTTAGGGTTTAAAAAGGTCTATTTATTGGGTGGCGTCGCCAAGGTCAGGTCGAGGCCACCTTAAATTTTTTTTAACAGACCTCCCTATTTTGTATCGCATATTCTTATAGCTCCTGTCAAGACCTTTTCAAAATATTATAATTTTATCCGCTTTGGGTCAGCCGTTTCGAAGTTATCGAGCTTTTTATGGTAAGATGTCGATGACTGTTATCGTATTCTACCCGTGTATGAAAGAGAGAGTGGTAGGTGATGTGTGTACGAATGGGGTAAAGTGGGAGTAGTATACAGTATAGTGGGAAAATGCCAAATAAAATTTTTGTTTTATTAAAATCGTCAAACTTAACTTCTTATCTTCTTAAGTAAATGATTTGCAACTTCCGGCGGACTTTTCAGCAACAAATATCACATTTTCCATAGTCTATTACACCGTGTTGATTAATATGCGATTCATTACTAGACGCGAGGGGCCCAAAATATGCAAGGTTCTTTATGTCTTTTGTGTGTCGTAAATATCATCGAACTGTACTTTATATCCGGCGCGAGCTGTAAATATTAGGATCGTAGTGTTATAAGTATTGCGAAAGATAAAGAGAGAGCCGAGAAGCCGCAAGTGGGGGCGGCAGGCTAATCTTGAAGGACCTAAGTAAACCGCTTCTAATGGATCCTGTCACTGGGCTTCAGGTTGCCTGCGTTTTGTGTACTTCACTCTGGCAGACCGCGCAGTGACGTTAATAATGGGGGAATCTAGTGTGAAGGGGTGACAGAGTGTTGTGATAGCCGAGGAAACAACGGAAGCTTCTGCGAGATTCTTGCGGGGGTTCTCGTAAAATTAATGAGACCGTCAGAATGTCTCGAAGATAAGCGGCGTTATCGGTGCCCTACTCCCTGATTTCCTTTATTATATTTTTCTACTCGTGCATCGCAATGAATGTCGCTAATAACATCAGGAAGTTTGTTAAAAGCTTGATGTTTTAAAATGCATCGTTAATTTATATACACGCAAAAATATCTGAATAGAGCGTTGCGAAAATATGTCGATTAATCTTTCGACTTATTATCGAAACTTTACATCAGTCGTTGGCGTGTAGAAATTTGCAAGTATTGTAGGAAAAGCGACAGGCATGCTCTGCACATCAGGGAGAGCGCGCGTAGCAATCAGAGTTTGCTTAAAGTTACGGAAATGTAGTATGTTGCACCTATGCAGCCAAACTCCGAGTTTTCGAAACTTCATACTTTCAAGAGGTAGCGTCCCTCCTCAGGGATTTAAGTTTTCGTTCCAAATCCGCAAGAGTTCTCAACTAACGTAAACTGATACGTTCGACAACCGGTGCAATTGATTGTTTTGGAAAATAACATAAATATCAACTGTTTCTTAATAGTAATTATTTGGTTTATTGAAATGTAATAACGTAATAGAATGCGGGGACAAGTAAAAATATGATTAACAAAATTTAATATCTAATTTTTAGAAATAAATATATTAATAATATAAAATAAAAAATATATATCTTTTTTATCAGGATTTTGAAACGATTAATGGTCGTTGTAACTTGTATGTCGATTTGTTTATCAATAAGCTCTTGCTCTCCTTCTTGGATCTTTTTAATAGATATTTATGATGTCAAAACATTTCTTGTGTGAGGATGCTATCATCCCCTTTCACAGCTTCGACGTCGGCTTCAATCGACTGCCTGTAGCTAGAATCCTCATCAACAAACTTCCCCGTCGTCGAATTACCGTCGATTCTAATAAGGCCCTCGTCCCCATTGACACGAGGTAGGCAAAGGCATCCGGGGCGTGGTCTGGAAGGAGCACTGCCTCGAGGTGCCTTGCTTCGGTAAAGGCATCGGCGTCGTGCCTCTTCGACGATTCATCCTGCCGTCGCGTCCCTTTGTGAAACGGCCGGGTTATTGACGCTCCCCCTCCCTTCCCACCGTCATGACGTGAGGCAGCATATATATCGCGCACATATCTTGAACTTGGAATCCTCGGAAGATGACGGGTGCAGATATGTTCGATCGTGAATAAGGAATTCTATCGTTCCCTAATCCTATTCGGTCGAGTGTTAACCCCCTCGGCGCAAGCGGACGCCGTTCCTTTCGCGAAGTAACGTTGCTCTGAGCTGATATCCTCTGTATTTTAGTGTTCTGAGAAGTAAAAATCTTCGATCGTAAAAATAATAAATATACTTTCATAACTACGATTTTAATCATCAAAGATCTTGAGATATTAAAAAAAAATTTTTTTAGGCACAATATTCTATATTGATCTCTGCAGTTTTGTATAAATATGTATGTTTCATAAGAGATTGGAAACATTTAGAGTTGAAGAATATCGAGATAATTAGAACCCTGTCAAGAAACGTGATGCCCCTCCCCCCATTCGTAGCATATTTTTCCGCGCTAACAACCTGTCATATTTGACACGCGGATAGATCGTAAATAACTCAGTGCCATAACAATTCATCGTTTATGCTATCATACCTCTCTCCTTCCCTCCCTCCCTCTCTCTTTTTCTTCTCTCTGTCGCCCTTCCGTCTCTCCCCCCTCTCTGACCCCTCTCTCACCCTTCTTCTTTCCTTCTTTCTCTTTTTCTTCCTGTCTGTTTCTCATAGCAGTCAAAAACGAAAATTTCTCTGTCAACGCATAGCGAAACTGCAGCGAGAAATGCCTAATGGTGCTGCAACAGTTGAATTTACAAGTGCAACAATTTCGTTGAATTCGTACGTAGGACTGGACAGATCGAGGGTATAGTGGAAAACGAAGGAGGTGGAAGAGTAGGAGGAGGCGAAAGTGGAGATGGAGAACAAAGCCGGAGGATATGCCTCAGAGTCTCTGATCGAGCTATCAAATTGTCGCAGTGCGGTAGTGATGTAGGCAGAGGTGTATAGTCAGCCAGTCGCGCGGCCAGGCTGACTAGTAACGGGACGCGACTACTGTCAGCAGAGAGGAAAGCGCGAAAGAGAGGAACATCAAAAGGGGGTGGTTGACGGAGACGCGAGAGGGGGTGACGTGAGTGGCTACCAGAGAATCGTCGCTTACGATCGCAGCTTGTTTCCGTCGAATCCTTCTCTCTCTAACGGCATTCCATGGCACTCTCTAACAATTCTATCCCTGTCTCTCTCTTGCGCTCTTTCTCTTTCTCTTTAGCGCTCACTGCTTCCGTTGCACTCCCTTATAGGCGTACCCCACTCCTCTTCTCCATTCCCATCTCTTTCCACATCTAGGTACTTCCTACATAAGCCTGCCTCCTTCTTGTCCTCTATTCCCTGTCGCTCTTTCCCCCAATTTCCACTCCATTCCTCTCCTTTCGAGCCTCCACTCGACTCCCAAATACTGCAATTTCAGCCTTGTCGCCACTACGGCACTTCAACTACGAAATGATAAATTCCTGGCCCGTCTGCCCTGCCTCGTCCCGCCGTTCCCTTCCTCCGCTCTCCCGCACCGCACTGTCCTCGTTCCGCCGGCAACCACTTCGTGTTTCCAGCGCGGTTAAGCTCGTCCGCTCAATTTACTCGATTGACTAGATTGCTGCCTTCGTAACTGCGTTTCTTCGCCTCTATTGCGCTTCTGTAAAGACACTATTGTGACAGAACAGTACAATTATGTTTAAAGTTTTTGTTGTCCTCCAGAGTAATACGATTAGGAGTTTTTAATAAATGATCGCCTTATCTATAGTATATAGACCATTTATTCGCGCGTAGCAATTATTGACAGTTTTCTATTATAGAACAGAATTTCTGATACCAAGTTTGAATAGTACATCTAATAACAATGGGTGTGTTTCTTCGTGACCAGGACCATGCTCACCAAGTACTTCCAACAGATTCACGAACGTCCGCTTAGCTTAAGAAAGAAGCTTCGCTTTAGTACTCCTACGGAAGATATACGCAAACTGCCGAAACTTCGACCTTCTCCGGTCGGCTTGTTCGACGAGTTTAATCGGCGGGATGCTCTAGCCCGATAGGCGAATCGAGGTAAAACGAGGCACGGTCTTTGAACGAACAGTTGGAACTTCCGGGAATAAACAGAGAATGGACCAAAGGTTCCCTCTCGGATCGATTAACAAATATAGTTATGTATGCACACGTGACAGGGAGACAGAGCAAAAGCTTATAATTGGAAGGACATAAGATAAAAGAGAAGGAAATAGAGAGAGAGAGAGAGAGGGGGGGATAAAGGTACGGATGATGGTAGAGACATAAGCTGAGCTTTCGCGAGAACGGAGGAAGGAATGGTGAACGTCTAATTACTGGCAGAAACGTGGAATTCCCCGTAGCCGGCCGTTTTCAGAAAGCCCATTAACCCATTTGCTCCCTGTTTGCTCGCAGCACTTTACGTCACCGATACGTCCTGAATTCGCACTCGTCGAATACGTGCCACGCTTAGCTACATGTTATTGCTATGAAACTATTAAGCCGGACATTCGGCCGTATTCGTATTTCGTGGCTCGGTTTCATTAGACTCGCGTGAAGTATAAATATTTGTCGAATACTCAAGAAGCAATAAAATCTCTCTCATGCGGAAATAACTCGGAAAGCAATAAAATCTTCCTTGTGCTTAAGTAAACAATCGTGAACGCTTTAAACAAACAATGCTCATAAATGTGTCTAATGTTCCGGCTCGTTACTGATAAAACAAGAAGTACTTATATGTCGGCCAAGGTACGAGCGTATTGCGATAGGTGTTTATTCACATTAACAAAAATATCAAAATAGACGTTTCGACTTACTTAGTCTTCATCAGTAAAAAATAAACAATATAAACATTGAGCCCGCAAACTCGCAAATATGATATAACAAATAAGGCTGTGAACGCATACTCTACATCGCATTTTAAACTAGATACGCTTTGAAACATCCAAGATAGATTAATAATTTATATATACGTCGAGAAAGTAAAAAAGGCGATGCTCCCACCCATTCATCGTTGGGCAGCGAGAATAGGTTGGTCCAATAGATTATAATAGATGTCAAGGATAATAAGTCCGATGTTAAAATTATGGTCCCACAAATCGGTTCCACAAATGCGATGCGTGTGTAGTCAATCTGACGGAATGCTCATAAACTATTCTTAATTATGAATGCGACAAGTTATAAAATTCGTCATTATTTAGTAATGTTAGTAATATTAGGAAAATGGGATTTTTTATTTTATGTATTGTGTGTGAATTTAACTTTAAAATATATTTAAATATTAATCGTCCGTACATATTTCTGAAGCTTTTATTTTTTAAATAAATTCCTGAATTTTTGATATCTTTTGAAAGCGTCTTTAAAGTTTTATTGTTAGTTAAGGAAAGAAGATTATTAGTAGTATAATAAATAATTGTCAGTCAGTACGCGTGGCACAATTGATGTAGGTATGTACGCTCTAACGAAGAAAAATGAAAGCATCGGCTCGATCTTTATCTTGATACTATGCCCGTACTAATACTGTATTCCAAACGTAACTAGGTCCGTATAATGCTCACCGTCCAATCGATATTTCTCACGAGAGATGGTTACCACATACCTCTTTATACCATCGATACGTACATTTCGGCATGTGAAAGCGCGCAAAGTTCTTCACGCGTCTGTACCTATATTTCGCGGGATGGTAAGTTTCTGGAAAATTTAGTGAGCCCCTGTGAGACGACAAATCCACTTTTCACGCGTCAGAAAGACGGAAATGTATCGCGCCGTTGAAAATCTGACTTTTGAAATTCTGTGAACGGTCTTGCCATAAATTCGGCGAATGTGCCTGATATATTTATAGATATGGCTAACGTGTATAGGATTGCACGAATCCGTATCACGCACTAAAGTTATTCTCATAACAAGTTTGCGTTCAAATATGTCAGACGTGTACTATTCGCGGTACGTTGCACCGCGCAATGCGATACTGCCAGGTTTCACCATACCCAGTCTACTACGTATTATTATGGTAACAAATAATAACAACTATCATAAGATACGAATACGCACAGAATGGGAGCCAGTGGAATTTTTGCGTGGCGTTGAATATTTTCCTTCGCGATATAACCGTTTCTTCTGAATTTAAAGACTAGAATTCGGTTTTGCGTCAGCCAAATGGGTGATGGCATTGTGTCGCCCGTGAAAGAATGATAACATCATCGTGCTATAAAGTTTAATACTAGAGTTTAATACTTCCTTTATTCCTTCGCTCGATGCGACGTGTCTTTTATTTTCTTCCCCCTACGTACATCACGCTCGATGTTTTATATTTGACGATCTTTCTTTGCAATTTCTTTCGCTATATCGAACACTTCGCCAGCTGTACCTTAACTTTCATCTAATACCATCTCTTAGTATCTTCAACCTATCCCGATCAATTCCGTAATAAATATCGACATGGACTACAACCATTTATAGGAAAGGACGTTGGCCACGAAGAGAAGGAGGAGGATGATTTTTTTTTCATGCAAGAGGGATGGCGCGACAGGGCGGCGGGAGAAGAGCAAACAGAGAAGACCGGAGGATGGTTCTGTCAGGCCGCCTCCATCAATCTTCGGCAAAGGGATGACGCTAATACCCACGAGGAAACGTCTTCGTGGTACCTTTATCCATAGAGCGCCCTGTATCCTGCATTAGAGGGAGTATACCATTTGGAAAAAACACGGACCGATTTTCGGATTCGATACGCAAACATCCTGAATTTATACTCGACAAGCGAGGGGAAAATAAAATTACTGATTTTTACAAATTTATATCTGCGTAATCTGAAAAACAAGCTATTCAAATTGCAGCATAAAGTGAACAATCCAAACACAATTTTCAGATCGTATTTTTTTAACGAAGACTGTCTAATTGTAAAAAAAAGTTTTATATTATTTTATACTCAAAGTTTCAATCTGAATATATTTATTCTTTCTTAAAAGTGAACTCACACACACACATATATGTTACGTATTGATACTTATAAGTTTTATTTGGTACATGATGTTGAAATCGCGTAATTGGGATTACGAAGCAATCCAGGGAAGAGGAAAACTTTCGGAGAATCATTTAAGCTTCGTTCCATGAAATTAGAGGAAGAATCGTAGATGCTGCAATCGCGCGGGGAGTAATGCACGAGGTAGTCACATCGCGAAAGACGGGAACCGTAGAAAAATGGACTTTTCAACTTATTACTCCTAGAGGCATATTATCCCTGATTGCGCCCGCTCGAAGACCCGTCCTGAAGGGGTGAGGAGAAGAAGGATGAGGAGAAGAAGATGAGGAGAGGTACGGGAAGGGGGAGGGGGGGGGGGGGGCAAGAGTCGCCTCGCGCGATTTATCAATTTCACGGGGACGAAGGAACTTTTTAAATTACAACGCGCTGATCAGCCTCGTCTTTCTCTCATTTCCCTTATCTCCTGTCTTCCTTTGCCAGACGCGCCAACTTCCTTCCCGGTCTTCCTGCCCGGGTAATTTGCTCGACGACGCGTTGCGGAGGCAATAATTATTATGCACCAAATGCCGTTAATCTAATTTATTCGCTTAAGCGTTAGAAACCGGCGACATCGTCGTGACATACGTGCATACGAAGTCCATTTGGCATATCTGTGTACTTCATTTGCTTTCTAGTCATACAAACGAGTGAAATATTTCAAGAGACACGCTGTGCGTGCGTTCTCGGAAGGCGCTCGGAAAAATAGAGAACCATATATTAATGCAACGACACGCGCTCTAGTGGAATCATATTTCGGTCCGTAGGAGGGATTTCCTGCTGTCGAGGGAAAATCATAAATCGTGCGAGACGGTACCATAAGCTCGCAGATTCGTATGCCACGTTGTTGCACATCTCGCGAATGCACGCGTGAGATTCGTCTGTTATACTTAAATATCTAAACGATTTTTCCAAGGACTGCGTTCTGCGTCGGACAATATTTCATCCCTTGTTTCTTTGATTCCTTATATTTGCGTAGATTTATAACCTTTTTTATTATCTGCATAATTAGGGCATCTTCTTTGGCAATCCCTTGATTCTCAACGCTACTTCTCTTCTTGTTTAAGCCTCCTTAAAGATCTGCTAATATGTAAACCCATTTGAAACTAAATAGAGGACTAAATTTTTATTATCGTTTTATCTTTGAGGCTTAATCATCAGAAATCCTTTATGTTCGCTCATAACTTGAAAGCTACTGCGAAAGCGGTTTTAAGATATATGCGTTAAAAATGGACGACCTGTCCTATCTATCTGAATTTGTTGAACGTCACGAAGCTATAAAACTTAAATCCACAGAGCGTTTTTACGTTTATCGAAAGTCTCGTGCGAATACACGAGATTATCCCAATGCTACTTCACCAATTTCGTGACTAGGAAGTCGTCGTTTCGGAGAGAGTTCCGAACGTCGTCGTCCTCGATCCGTCGTAAAGAAGTTTCCGAACGGCGCGTAATCGGGAGGATAGCCGAAGGAAGGGTTTTTCAAGCAGGTATAGACGCTCGGTACCATTTACTGTGAAAGCCTTTGTTCGATTTCAAGTACCCGTTTCCTACGTCTTTTACGTAGCCGGCTAGCCCGATACTTTTATCCCACGACGGCGGAAAAGGTGGAATCAGATAAGTGAACCGCCATCGATGGGGAAGCTGCGTCAGACATCACTTCCGAGTTTAAAACCGCCAGCTCCAACGCGATCGTAATGTTATGAAGAAGATTATGTAAATATGCGAATATATTACCTGTAAAAAGATTATAGAATCTAGACAGTTTCTTAATAATGAGTTTATAATTTTCAGTGTTGTCGCAACACTCAACAACGTAATACCTAAAGTAAATTTAATCATATTCCAAAATATTGCGTCAATTAAAGTCCTGTTATCTTTGAAGCAACTCGGCGCGATATCTTTCTGTCACATCTAGGAAATTAAATCAGTCTCGCAATAATTGCTTGCCCAACACTAATTGCCACTAATTGACTTAGAAACGCTTAATTAAAACGGATTTTCTCTTAGTTTCGCTGAAATAATTTCCACGTCGTTTGTCAATTCGGTGTTGAGAAAATTATATCTTTATACACGATGACGAAATGTTCCGGTTACTTTTGGTCCGGTGACACTTTTCACGGCGCAGTTTCACAGTATTTCCACGTTAGATTGCCTATTTCATTTTTGCAATTTTTAATTATTCATGCTTTCTCCGATGTGTTTACGCGAACATAATAGCGCTCGTTAAGCGTCCCGTTTTACTCCAAGAAAATAAAACCAGAGCGCAGGGCGAATACGCTTGACGCTAAATGTTTATTTCAATATCACCCAGTGTGATCCGTTGTTATTTGCTTTGGATGGGTGGCTTATATTTCCTGGTGTGAAACGTGCCTCGTAGTAGGTTTCAAGGATCACGGAAACCACGAAGCTTGATTACATTCCGCTATATTTATGGCAGGATCCTCATTTTATTGAGAGAAATCTCTCTTACGCTGTACCTCGCTCAAGAGAATAGGATACCTATATTTATAAAATCTAGAAGATTATTTTTCATTATTTGAAGTTCCAGTATTGTACTAGAATTCGCAATTTAGTAGTTTGCTATAGTGGCAGTTAATAAACAACAGTAGTAGTAATGTTTGAAATGTAAAAGGCCATTGCAGGGAATTTAGGTGAGATTAAAAGAGTAGACAACCTTGACAAGGAAAAAAATTAATTTTTCTTAAATGAAATATTTAAGAAATAAAAAGCTCCGAATATTTGAAACTTTGGCACATGATTCTATATTTTTTATGATTATTTAAAAAAGGAATTATTAAAAATATTAATAATAACGGGAGTTATTGGTAATGAAGGGAAGCAGTTTATTAGCTGGTGGAGGACATAAACTCTCGAAAACGGCTTCAACAATTTCTTTCAAAAATTTTTTGCATGTTGTTGAAAACAATATCTAAAATGTGTCGAAAGCAGAATTTGAAAAAAAATTCTTTAAAAAAAAGAAATATTTTAATTGCAAAAAAGTGCAAAATTACATTTTCTTCAATAAAATTAAAAAATTTTTTTTTTTTTTCAAATTTTGCTTTCAACACATTTTAGATAAACTTTTCTAGATTATGAGTCCGTTTTTTATTTTGTTTTAGATTTTTTGTTACTCCGGAATCATGTCCCCCACCTAAATGGAAAGAACTGTTTCCCTTTATTACCAATAACTCCCGTTATTATATCAATATTTTTAATAATTTTTTAAAAATGACCATAAAAGAATATAGAATTATGTGCCAAAGTTTCAAACACTCAGTTTTATTTCTAAAATATTTACTTTAAAAAAAGTTTTAAAAAAGGTCTATTTTTTTACTTGTCAAAGTTGTCTACCCCCTTAACTTATGTTAAACAAATGTAATTTTTGTTGCATACATATATACTGATTTTCGAACACTTTAATGTTATATCGCAACTTAAGATGCCATCAGATTGTTCATTTACTAGAAAAATCATAGTCTCCGAAGACAAGTTTTGATAGCTTGCTTTCAAGCGGTTGTTCGGAAACGTACCTCGACTTCGTTAGTATGTATTACATGCGTCGTGCACGGCGAAATAAAAATGTTCCGCGTTTTTCCGCGTATCGAAGCGAACGAACCAAAGGTGTACGCGCTATAAGGCACGGAAAAGGAAAAGGATAACAGTGCCAGTGGCGTAACGCATTATGCAGACGCGGGGATAAGAAAGGCTGAAGGAACGCGCGCGGCGGCATAGAGAGCAGCTCGCGTGTAAGGCGACATAGAGAACGCGCGTGAAGGGTAGGAGGGGGAGGAGGAAGAGACAAGGGGATAGCGCGTCTGGAGAGGATCAGGAAACGAAAAGAAGAAGGGACGGAGAAAAATTGGCTGCAGGTAACGGGATTAAGAGTGCTACTGCACGCCCGTTACCGGGATCACCCCGCAAGAAACTTTGCACTTGCCAACTTTTAATGCCGCGCCACAGAATCCTATCCTGCGCCGGCCGCTTCTTCCTGTCTCTCCTTTCGGCATTTTCTTCCTCCCACTCGCCTCTCACCCCGCGCGCTCTCCTTTCGCGCATACTTCTCGGCTACTGGGGAATTTAGCTTAGAACGATTCTTGCTGCAAACTTTAGCCCGTCGCGCGCGAGAGAGCGACTCGACTCACTCGACCTTTACAACGAACGGCGCGGGGCGCAAGTTCTACGGCGAATATCGATGCATCCTGTTTTTGCTCGGTGCCTGCGACCGTCGCGGATATTTTCAGATATTTCCCTCCAAGTACTTTCTCGGAAGTGCTTTCGACGGATACGGGACGGGAGAGAGGAGTAAGGGTACTTTTGATAAGTGGCCGATTCGGAACTCTCGCGATCAGACGCCCCGTTGCCAACGCGGCAACGATAAGAGGGGAAAGAAAGAATATTTCGCGCATCGAGCCGATTTGAATGCCGCGATTTGGATAAGGGGCGAGACTGTCAAACAAACTTTCTGCCGATTCTTCGCTTTAGGTAACGCGCTTCCAGGCCCGATTTCGATCCAAGGCATATATGGGGGCAAATTCGATTCTAATCTCGATCTCTCCGGCCGGTCGGCCGGCGCTTCCTAAGCGTCTCTCCAGAGAGTCAATCGACACTGGTTTCGACGTGTTCTCGCATTCTCTCCTCTTCGTTTCCTCTACCGAATTTGCCTTTAACTACATCGACAGCAACGGTTTCCGGTTGAGAGAAAGGCAAACGGAAAGAAAGGAAGGAAGGAAGAGACCAGTGGAGAACGCGGTCGTGTCGATGCGAAAATACTGCGGCGATCTTGGGAATGAGGTCGATACTCACTTCCGTGCGTCCCGGTATCTTCGATTCTGCCGACGATTTAGCTTCGTAATGGCTCCATCGAGCACGAGAAAAACGAAAAGCTATAACATATAACCGTGCAGGAAAGGAGTGAAATTGGGGAACCCTGTGGAATATCCAGCGACTCTATCAGAACGAAATACGTGTCAGAGTTTTATTATTTATTCAGTTTTTATATATACGAGTATAATATGTGGCGCCAGACGCAACGACTAAAGTAACTTCGTAGTAGAAAGATGTCTACTGATTTTATATTGCAACACGTGAGAAGCATGTATAAGCACATATAAAAGAATTAGAATGTCTGACAACTTTCTCAATGAATATAAACATAACGTGAAAATACACTTATAAGATTATAATTATTTTATAATAAATACAAATAAACTATATATATGTATAAAAGCAATAATAAGTGAAACAGGACCGATATATGAATCTTACAATCAATTAGAGAAGATGCCATTTTCGATCAGATTGGATCTTGGTATAGACTAACAATAATATCTCTGTATAAATTTTGAATATACTTTTTTCAACTCAATAAACTGCACGCCCATTATTTGTCGGTTTTAAAACAGTTTTTTGTTGGAACAGTAAATAGAGTCAAACAGCTCAACCAAAAATGGCACACACATCTTCTTTAATTAATTATATGTACATACGAAAAAACTTGGTTGTAGAAAATCTCGACATAAAATAAGTCGTAGAAAAATATAAACGCATTTTTTTAATTTGCATAATTTTTTCCTTTGCGTTTTTTTCTTTCGCGTATGAAAGTGAAACGTTAAAATGTTCCGCTTAAGCTTCGTCTATTTCATCTGCATGCTGTTACTATATTGTATAAAATGTAAAAAAGATACAAGATATATTTCTTATACGAACAATTTTCTCACCAATTATTCGTGAGATCATTTTAATAAAAGCTCTACGATTGTCTTCAATAAAGATAGGTAATCGTGTTTTTTTATTTGCACTTATGGTTTAAACGAGATTGTAGCGAGCACTTGGAGACACCATTGTGGCATGCACGCGTGCGCACGCGGAAGATAAGAGCTGTGTCGTACAATCTTTAGAAAGATCATCCGTAAAAGTACGATCCCCGTAAGTACGACAAAATGCCAGCGGGAGGACTTTGTACGGTCCCATGCAAGTTTACAATAAGCGTCGCTTACGAGCCACGAAAACGGACGACGTGAACCGTTTCGCGGTCATAATCCAAGGGGCGGGGCGGGCCGGTATACGATCCTAGATAGGCTCCCTGGCCTTCTTACGATCCCCGGGTCTATGGGCGAGGGATCTAAACAATCTCGCATCCTGTGCACGAGATCCTGGCCTCGTAGGCAATAAAGCCCCGGCTTTTGGTAGCTTTGCCTTTTACCCTGTCCGCGTCCCGCGGGTAAAAAGCCACCGACTATTTCATCCAGCTGCGTTTTCTTTTACGTGCCACGGCGGGTCATCGTCGAAATCTCGACTCGTTACGGTCCTATCTCTATTCTTTATGTCCCGTCCCTCCCGAGGAATGTACAAAGAGCGCGATGTTGCTCGAAACGATAATGATTTCGGTGCTAGGCTTATCGGTTTTCTCATTATTACAACAAGACGGAGATTTTATACGGAGGGAAACTATTGTGACCAAGGAAAGTAATAGGTTTCTTAATAAACGAGAGGCGAAGTAACTGTCTTTGAAAACAGAAACGGTTCTGTTACAGTTAACATTGAACAAAAGTTCTTGCGCAAAACTTTCAACTTTATAAAAGTCGATAGAGAGATAAAGGATTATTATTATTATAGTAGCGTATATACATAAATAGTCATATTTTCTGTCGCATATTTTTGTTCGTAATTTAATAGTTAATTTAAATTAATTTAGTTAATAAATATAAAGGGACAATCAAATATAATTTATATTAAATTAAAAATTGATATAAAGTAGGAAAAGGTAAAAAAATCGCAATAATGACAAAATATGCGATGTTAATTTTAGTAAAACAGTATTCTGAGCAAGTACTCCATTATTTTTAATTAGCATATAACGTTTAGTGTCACACGTTCGTTGTTTCATTAGTCTTCATTATTTCGTTATCACATCTGGAAATTGAGTTTTTCCATTAAACACCAAACACATTTCATGCCAAATTAATCGAGAGATAAGACACTCGTACAGTTGCATTTGCATGTATAGTTGTGTTGAGGGTGTTCAACTTTTAACGCAAGCATCCTCATAAATGACCATAATTACGTCGTAAATTAAGTTTTCACCAATGATATACTCTTCCTCGCCAGTAAATAATCCAACAAGAGAATTAAATTGACCCAATTGGCCAAAAATTATATTCAAAATCTTCACTATGTTTCGACCTCGATTAGGTCCTTTTCAAGTGAGAGGTGAATATACAAAAATCCTTTGTCACGGAGAGACACCATTTTTCAGGTCCAAGGTGTGTGATAAAAACAATGAGTTTTCACGAATTGCAAAGAAGGATAGAAAATGTACATGAGCGCGTAAGAGTAAATTTCCGCCGCATATACATGTATTCATTTAGCAAGACCATACAGCTCCCTAAAGAATCGTCTTGTTCCATTTGGCACAGTTTTTTTACGATGGATATTCAATGGAAAACTGGTCGCGCTCACGGCAGCTCTTTTATAGCGACTGATTTTCTCGGGCGTGCTGCGTTAGCTGTCGGAATGAGATTTATTATTCTCGAAAAACGCCGACGCGAACGGGATTTGGTGGGCGGGTGCGGACGCGCGTTTATCTCGGCGCGGTTTATCCGCAGATATTTATTCCATCCTAGAAATTTCTTCGCCTATTGTGTATGCAGGCGCGGTACGATATTAACACGTGTAGGTGGTATCTTCGCGCGAGAGCGTAAATCTCTCGCCACGCCGCGCCGCGCCAGTCCAGGCCAAGCCAGGCCGCGCGGCATTGAACTTACGGGCACGGCTCGTGCGCCACAAGCGCGCATGTAACAAGGACACAAAGGTATTAATCCATCAAACTGTCTCGAGAATTCGCCCGGTGCGTTTCACGCACGCATACCTGCTTCCGCTCGTGATGCCCGCACGCACGTCCGTTCCGGGTTCTCCGACGTGACATTCGCGCGTCCCGCGTCCCGTGACATCGCCCGTTTCCTCCTGGTCTGCCTGGAGGAGGGTCGCCACTATGGATGCGGGCAAGATCGATCGATCGAACGGGGGAAGTGGTACTGACGCTTGCTACTTGACCGTTCCGTCCGCGTTTGTCATCCCTGCCAAGTCGAGTACCCCTAGCTGATATTAACTCGACACGCGCGTAGTTTCCACCCGGAGCACGAGGAAAGGTCTTACGTTCGGATTTTATTGATTGATGCAATTACGGCTACGTCTACGTGCTGCAATCCTACATGTAGGTTGATATGCAACATCCGTACGGAGCAAGGTCTTGCTCGAATTTAGTAATAAGACAAATAAGATGTGAACTTTTAACAATTTAATTGATAAACAGAGATACGCTAATTTCATTTTTGCTAGTTCAATTTTTTTTATACATATATCTTTTCTACAATATATTATATATGTATATTTTTTCATGCAATATATAAACACACAGACGCGCGTACATTTATGCAGTAATGATAAATGAATAAAAGGGATTGAAGAATGGATTGGATTTTTAATTAAAACCTCTCCAACTAGTCATTTTCACGACGTTAATTTGCTCACCTAATTTTCTTGCTGATTGAAAAACAGTTTTCTTTATGTCTAATTGTATTTTTTTTGTCATATAAAATTTTCTTAAAGAAATAGATTAAGAAAATTTTTACCTCATCTTTTGCAATTTTTTGCTATTGTCATGTAAATTTTCATACGTTTCTTTCTTATAGGTATCATCTCTCTTTTTACAATATTTCCAAGATTATCATTTTGTAGATTATCCTCAATTAGTGTTTAAAAATATGTTTATAGAAAGTAATTTATATTACTCTGTAACCTCTGAAAGAGATTATGACTATAAAAAATAATTATTTTTCGATTAGCTCCGCTTCAGCAACTTTACGCAAATTCGCTCCTTAGCTCAGACACCGTAGAACGCAAAGCTTATAGCGTTACGATCCTAGTACCTAGTATCTTTTATAAATGTTATCTTTATCGCGATATAAGCCTTCAACTTTACCTGGTTTCCACACTGGTATCCAGAACGACGCCATGCCATATCGTTAGCGCATCGTTTGCTCGTGTGGTCGCGCTCGGATCATATATAATATACATATAAATCGAGATACGGGTTCGATCGTTTGATCGCAAATAGGAAACGAAAGATTGCTCGCCCGTGCTCCCTCGTTCTTGCGAAAGACATCGAAAACGATGGCGTTCAAGATGGTTCATATGGATATCGCGCCATATGAAGCGACCAACACCTTTCTTGATCTCGTACACTTATGCAAGCGCAAGGAACGCGTACAATCGTACTTCCTACGCCTATGTACCGCGAATGAATGGAACGGAGCCGAGATCTGTTTTCGCGAAATCGCGGTTATCGTCGAAACGCGATCCGGTCGCCGTTTCTCCGCTTCGTTTACTTTTACGCGAAGCCGCGAAGGATTTCGCGCTCTCTCTCTCTTTGTTCGCAGGGACGAGGATGCCGTTCGTCCACCATTCCGTGGCGTCGTTTTCCCTCTCACCTCTTTTTATTCCCTCTCTTTCTTTGTGCATCGGCACACGCCGAGCACGTATGTGTTCAGACACATGGCGTTGCTCGACGTCGCTATGTGCGCACGCGATGCCTTCTTCATTTTCCCGGTGGCTCGTAAGATCTCGCTGGGATTTACGAGCAACGAAAGGTGAGCTCCCATTTTCGCGGCGGCGAGAATAGGCTTCGTACCTTAAAGTTGCAGAGATATCGATTTCTCTAAGGACGCGTAGAAGACGATCCAACGTTTTCCTGCAGTTGACACGAAGATGCACGTGGTTGCGTAATAGTCCATACAAATTTCAACCATTCTTATATTTTCTGTTTATACGCATGTAGTAATGATGAATAAAATGGATTGAGAAATAAATTGGATTTTTAATTAAAATATTTTGAAATGGTCATTTCCATCTGACATTAATTTACTCTTCTAACTCCCTTACTTACCGAAAAATATAGCTATCTTTATCCGTTTGTATATTTCCTGCAATATAACATTTTTATTTCAATTCATCTGACCTCGTAATTTCTCGTATAAAAAAATTGGAGATTGATCTTTATATCACTTCTTGGCAACAATATTTATTTGAACATATTTATACTCTAATATATACTATACATATGTATATATTCAGGACATCATTCTGCTGTATTAAAGTATTTCAACGTTTCTAATTAACTTATAACATCATGATTTTTTAATTATAATTTTAAAAACACACGTGAACCGAATAAGGCAAAAAATACATGTTATTGTCTAGTGTGAATCTGTATTTGATAAATGCAAAAATTAAATGCGCATTTATAAAAGAGTCGATATTACAAATAACTGTTTCATGCTCACATCCGGATAGGTAACTGGACATTTAAATTGCAAAAATTGCAGTGTTTTATATTCAAATTGTAAAAATTGAAGTGTTTTATATTTAAATTTACATTTAAAATATTTTATAACATCGCCACTGTTTGACCGTTCCTGTCGGATGCGAAGTTTTTTTCACGGCCGAGCTGATTTCTAATCGTCCGTTCTAACTACCGCGCGACACTTGATTAGATATTGATCTTGCGTTGACGAGGGAGACTATAGGTGATAAAAGCAGCGCGGTCCGCGATATTCGCCGTAACGAGCTGCGAACAAAACGGCGCGGCGCATGACAGGCAAATCGAAAGCTTTGGCGCGAAATAATTTGTGTTCGCGCGATGAATCACGGCGCACCGAGGCTGAAATTACGCGTTAAACAATAGCACGTCGATAACTATAACTGTACACTGAACGAAGTGGCCCGCATCTAATTAGCGTAATTAACTGGCTATGTGGTTCTAGTAATTTCCTACCGTCTAGCTAGCGCCTGCGCGCAATAAAATTATCGTCTTTTAATTCACAAAAGAGCCATATAATATGTAACGTTCGTTTCGAAACGTCTTCTTCCTTTACTACATTTAGTTATTCGTAATTTAGTTAGTCTGAGACATTTATCGATTTTTAATAACGATTTCGACACTGTGTTGAAATTTAAAAAAATACTTCGAAGGCACACAGAATATATAGGAATTAAATAAGTAGAAAAATAATTGACCGAATGTCTTTTTTATCGTTTCTTTATCTGTCGATTTGTTTATTTTCACTTCAATTTTATACTAACTAAAATTTATATATGTAGTTTCGTTAAAGGTTATACACCCACGCATTTATGTATAAATAAGAATATATATGTTATGGTTAAAGCCCGGGCATTCCTAGGATTGACTGGTCAATTCTGCGGAACGACCAAGCGTCTTGGTTAAAGCTCGAAATAAGTTTTGCGTTTCGGCTTTTGACTGGTATGTTTGTAGTCAATCCTAAGGAATGACTAACATGGCTGGTCAAAGTTAGAATCTAAGAAAATTACTTCGGACTTTGACTAGTCAATCCTAGGTGTGGCTTAATTCGGACTTAGACTTATTGGTAAATGTGCAAAATAGTGGCTTCTTCACCGATTTGGGTGAAATTACTTACTAATATATTGTGTATTTTGATGTGTTAAAAACGAATCCGCAAGAAAAAATAATCGCTCTCAATTAGGAAAAAAGTTATAAAGTGTTAAAAATGACAGTTTTCGGGTTAGGAAATCTGTCAGACCGACGGTGTAGACGGGAACGCTGAGATAGAGTAGATCACGTACGTGATAGCTGTATTTTTTTAAATAAGAAATTATTTGTTGCATTTTGGAAAATGTATTTCATTACTTATCATATTATTTTTTATTAAATAATTTATTTATAACACGTCAAAATACACAATAGTAGTAAGTTTCAGCCAAATGGGTGAACAGGCCACTATTCTGCACATTTACCAAACAAAGTCCGAATTAAGCCATACCTAGGATTGACTAGTCAAAGTCCGAAATAATTTTCTGATTTCTCTTAGATTCTAACTTTGACCAGCCATGTTAGTCATTCTTAGGATTGACTACAAACATACCAGTCAAAAGCCAAAACGCAATACTTATTTCGGGCTTTGACCAAGACGCTTGGTCGTTCCGCAGAATTGACCAGTTAATCCTAGCAATGCCCGCGTTTCGGGCTTTGACCATAACATATAGATATAACTACTTGGGGTATCGATGGGGAACATTCGTTAGTGTACGACGTACCATGACAACGATAAATGCCGCGTTAATCCAAAATGAATAAAATTTAGGTATAGACGCAGAAACGGTGATTTCGTATCGCAAAGCAATAAAGAGCTGCGGAATAATCGTGAAAACAGAACGTCGATATCGTGGCGCCAGCGAGCGCATACATGCGGATAGCCAGGAGGCCATCACACGGATCCCGATGACATTTCGCCCGGTGCGCGCGGTGCTGGACGCATCATTTCGCGATTAATTCTAGCGCAGCACGATACCGAGGCAATGTGGACGAGCGGCGCGGCGCGGCCGCGGCGGTGCGATCGTTTTCCGTTTCCAGATGAATAGACGCGTATACGCAAACACCCCCGCGGATCAGTTCGCTCTTTCTCCCTCCTCTCTCTGTATCTGCGGTCTCGCTATACCCTCCGTCCCCACCGCGCGCACCATAAGTCATATAATGCGAGGTACTCCTAAAGCTCGTATCCGCCCGAACGCGGACGCGACGTAGGTACAATATAACGGGGAGTAATGGCAGCGTAGAATTCAAATCCCACGGCATCTCTCCATCTACGCGCGAGCGTCTCTCTTCCCGACCCGATTTGATCCCCTACCTCGCTCGGCGTTTTACGATATCGCGACGAGTCTCGTTTCGAGTGGATGATGGATGAACGTACGCGCTTGGATCATGCTTTATAATCAAGTTTCGGGGCATCGTTCGTCGTTCATCGGGCTCGAGCCTCCAATTGGCCCATTACGTACCCATATCCCAAAACCAATTGGTTGGATCACAGCGTTGCCTATCATGCCTATATGTATAGCATCGCCTATGCTCGACCGTCTGCATGCTTATCTGACCTAGCGAGAATTAGTCGCGTTCGCCTCATCTCATTTGGAGCTATAATACACGCTTATATACGACGAATTATAGCGAAAAGTATTCAGAACATTAAGAACATTTCACTCGTATTTTTATTCTTTTATATGACATGCCACGCTATTGATAGCATCGGGAGTGAATCTGGAAACAACCATGTGTATCATCAGGTTAGAGCATCGGGCAGGAATAACGCTTCACCTCGGGTGGATCATGTATCACAAGCAGAAATCTCGCCTAGACCCAGCGGCGTCCGGGTATTTTAGTTTTATCGAATCTCTTTCCCGCGAGACTTTATACACGGTTCTGACTGTGTGCGAGCCCGCAGGGTCCACTCGATTTACACCGCGACTTTATGGCTTCGGAGCTTTGCCTCGCGCGCGGCGCGGCGTATCGTCAGCAAAAAAGATACGGACGGTTGCAAATCCAGGTTTCCAATTTTAGAAATGTCGCACTTCTGGATGAAAAGTAGATATGCAGATTAGTTTTCGAAATGTACAGAGCGCGATTAGATGTAATTACAATGTAGCGTAAAGTTAATTGTAAAAATTTATTAATGTAGCTTCTTTGAAAAAAATATCACGTATAGCATTGATAACATACAAAAAATAAATGTAGAATACCTCAATCTCTATTTTGGCGCTCGATCTATACATATATACGCATGTATCCGCTGTTACCTAAAGGTTAAAATCAAAGAGGATTGGTTTATTCATCGATTATCGTCGATGGTATGTATTTTGATTTTATCGAATCTCTTCCCTTTCCCGAGGGACTCGATGTTCTCGGTTCAGAGCCTCGTCGATTTATCGCGAAGCTTTATGGCTTCGTGGCTTTAGGATTGCATGTGCACGTGCAAATGTACGGCCATGGTACGCGCGTAATATATGCGACACTATATCTCGTGACATCAATAATTGATTATACTGCATATAAAGTTCGTACAAAATCTCTCTGTTCATTAATTAATGAAAAAATATTGTATCTTATGCAA
The DNA here is from genome assembly GCA_035220615.1 of Leptothorax acervorum. Taxonomy (NCBI): domain Eukaryota; kingdom Metazoa; phylum Arthropoda; class Insecta; order Hymenoptera; family Formicidae; genus Leptothorax; species Leptothorax acervorum. The sequence continues at coordinate 224,592 of JASTWQ010000176.1, read as the reverse complement.
ACATGTTTATATACATATATATTGTAAGACTCTGCTTATACAAACATTTGTATAAATCTTTAAAAGTTCTAATTTCTCATATGTTAAATTTACGTTAAATTGATTACTTAGGAACAAAATTTTATTACGTTAGCTTACATATTTATATTTGCGCATTACATTATATATGCATATAATATTTTAACATTATTTAAATAAAAAATTGGTATATTAATGGCACATGTTAATATGCAACGCATATTATATGTTTCTAAAGAAATACGAATATTATTTTATTATCTGATATTATCTATACATATATCAAAATTACAGAGCTCGTGTATTTATAAGTGACTTACATTTAGCATTCGATATTACTCATTTGATTTTGAAGTTATCTCATGTATGAAGATCGCATAATTTATCTCGCGGTGAATGTGACATGGTTAATTTAATGTTAAATGTGAAGTAGGTATAAACACACCGATCTCCATCAGAATTATCTCGATTATATTAGCTTCATCAGAATTTAGCAAACTATCGTAATAACAGAGTTGTGGTGGTTAACATAATATAATAAATCAACACCAACCACGACCAATGATCGAATAGTACACCGAGTAATAGTTAAACGCTCGCCTATTCATTATTTGCATGCCATGCCAATCGATAAGATCGTAAACTCTATTAACTCCTTGTTCCTCCTCACTTTGGCCGTTAATAATGCGGTGGTAGCCCGGGTTGATTGAAAGTCTAATCTGCCGCACTTCGCGGAGCGAGGAAGCGTTTTGCAATCCGCGTCCGTCCGGGAACTTTACGGTTTCGCGGCTTCGTGAACTTCGTGAACGCGCGGGGGTGCTACGAGTGTGAGAGAGGAGCGACGCGTCGATATTAAACGCGACCAGTTTAGATCTACGAAACTAAACGGCCTCCGATTGCGTCGCCATCGTGCATGGGCACCCGCACCTGGAGAACCATGTGCCATGGATATAACCACACGGGAGATATATATGTACACGATTGGTACAAATGTGTGTCCAGTGGTCGGCCGGTTAGTCGACTGCGCGTCGAACCGTGAAATTACCCTCCGATACTGGAATCCTGTTACAACTACCCTCACCGGCACCCGCCACCCCTCACGCGCTCCCCGACGCGACGTCACTTTGTTGCCCTTTCGCGATTTTATCTCATGCTGAAATAGTTACCGCGACCTGACCATTATGCATTATCGCAAAGAGGTGTCTCGAAAAATCTCGATCCTGCTTCATCGATTCTGCATTTCTTTGCTGACAAAAATTGCGAGAGTTCGTGATACACTTACATTCTCTTTTTTCCTCCATTCTTGAAAGGAAAATTTCCGAATCGCTGGTATACTTCTTTATTATATTGCTTGTTTTATCTCGAACCAATAAACCGCGAATATAAATTGTTGAAACTAACTCCGAAATTATTCCCCGATTTCGGAATGCCATTATTAACCTCGGCGCCGCATCCCTATTGCGAATTTCTGTCATGGCGGAACTATTATTATGAACGTTCATGGTACACAGAGGTACTACTATTTTCTACGAGGCAATACTCTGCTTGATAGCGATCGTTTACTCACTATCTGAAGTACGAGTTGAAGTTTATCGACACGTAAAATATTTCTCTTTAACATAGCTTGCCTGGATATTTTCGCAACGTTATATGAATATATACAAATCGATGAAAGATGTGAGATATATATCCGACATTGTATAAACTATAAAAGACACGTCACCGTAGCGATCTGTCGGGTTTCCCATTATGAGATGCTTTATTTCACTTTCATCATTGATGCAAATATCATTATGACTAATAATAGAAATTATTCGCGGTCTCTCTGAAATCTCGCCATTGTTGTCGCGCTGAAGCAGTGGCTCCCATAACGAATATATACAAAATTTTTTCGTGATCAGCGACGGTGCTACCTATCGCAAGCGTGTTTCGTTTGTTCAAGAGATAAACGATGACGATCGCAATTTGATTTTTTGATTGGATCGCACGCGCTACTCGGACTGGTCAAATTTGTAAATTTGCAGGCGCGTTCGTCATTCCGACGAAGCCCAGAATGCGCCGATAAACCGCGTCGCGTCACCCAGCAAAAAAATGAGGCTTTTTCGAGCGCGGCGGGAATTAGTGCTCGCGATATCGACTATACCATCGCTATTGATCAGCAGCGAGTTATTTGTTATGACTTTATCTTTAGTTAGAGGTTGACGAAATTGCAGCGCGTTTGGGATAAATGCCCGCACGAGAGAAATTATCCTGTCTGATTGCCCTACTCGCTGCAATGAGATTTCAGGTGCAAGAAATCAAATATGCAAATTTCGGGCATAAAAACTTTTGATAACAACATCTCTGTGAATTTGATTAAGTAATTTAAATACGATGCCACGTTCGTTGTATCCCGCGGCTTTTAGCACGGCCGAAAATTCACACGATCACGTTAAGGCTGAAATTCGTAAAAGTCGAGGAAACGCAGAAGATCTTCTCCGGTCTTTTCTTCGAGCTCTCCACGCGGAGAATTTCCATTCACGAAGTAAGCTTCTCACTTTCCGGAATTAGCGTGCCGCATTTCGAAGGTTTAATCCCGCAGGTGTTACGATACGTGGAAGCGTTTCTCGAGAAGTGTTTTGTAAGTGGATTCGCCCTAAACGTACGTTTAATCGGCCACGTACTATTTTCGAAAACGAAATCCGTAATGTAATTTCGAGGGAAAATCTCATTTTAGACCCGAAAAAATCGCGTTACCATGCACCGCACTAACACGATGCCGGGGAAGAACAGAGATTAACGATCTTTCCATATCAATATGCATATGTAAATATTTTGATATAACTTATCACTTATGACTGTGGAAAAACTCAACTTTGGTTTAACATATTTAAAGCACGCGAGATATTTAGGACCGGTTTTTCAATAGTCGTTTAAACTGAAGTTTAGCTACACTCTTCGTCTTTTTCTAAAAGGGATAGTTAGAAAGAGACGAAGAGTGAGTTAAGCTAAAATTAAAGTTAAGCGACTATTGAAAAACTGGCCCTTAGTGTCATTAAAAGAAAAAGCGTCCAAGGAAATGATTGCATACTGTTTAGTATCTGTACCACGTGCAACGCAACGTATAGCGATTATTTAAAAATCCCTCTTCGCAATCCGGTGAAAGTTACCCTCGTTGGAGAATTTCACCTGGTAGATATTTAAATGCAAATTGAATATATCGACGGAGGTCAGCGTCTCCCAAGTATCTAGTTCTCTATGCCAACCATATTCCTTATGATATTCAAGAGAAAATCCGACAGAAAAGCCGACGTGTCGTCGTGCGAAGTTTAATCTGGAGTCTATCACGGAGAACTTGCAGCAGGCTATATAATGGTCGCGCTATGACATTTTCTGCTTTTTTTGAACATTGTTATTTGGATACGAAGAATTTTTTTATTATTCATCGTTTGATAATGACAAACGACAACAGCGTGGCACGCGTACAAATCACAAAGTGGATGGCATCCCCCGATGCCGCGCGCGTTGAGTTATTAACTTACGTTGCCTCGTTTGATTTTATTCCGCTACAAAATATTTTTTGCAAATATTGATGCGATCCAAACTAAAAACCGAATACGTCCGCCGCAGAGGAAAGCGTGGAATTAAAAATAAATCGTATTTCGGTACAAATGTTGGAATTCCGACATCGCGCACCATCATCGCGGGTGATCGCCGTAATCTGCCGGTGTGTCGCCCTGTAATTTTTCGCGCACCATCTTGCTGGGTATCGGGATCGATCGGATAAATGCTCCCAGGTCGGGTGACGGGTGGGCTAATACCCGGTCAAGCGTAGCGGGAAAGTATTCGCTTTAACTATACAAAAAGCGAGCAGGCTTCGACGCCTGGCAAATGTGTTCAGATGAAAATTCTATAATTGGATCGTCTGCTCGTTAGTCCCGAATCGACCTCCGTTAACATCCGAAACGAGTGCGCATACGTGTTTCGCGAGACCAAGAATGAGAGAGAAAGGGAGGGAGGGAAATAGGAGGAAGTGCAAAAGAGTGAATGGTATTTGACAGTGTAAACGGCGGAAGTGGGCGCGGACCGGTCGTAATGCATAGAGGGACAGAGAGAAAAAGAGAGACAACGCGACTGCGACGGGGGGAGAGAAGCGCGGTCAAGGAAATGGTGGAAAACCGCTTATTCAAATTGTACGATCAGCGGGGCCAACCAGCGAAGCAAGTACTGCTTCTGGAGAGCGAATATTAGAAATTCAATGGCCACCCGGTATTTGCATGGGCGATCGATACGCCAATCACGGGAATTTATTAAAAAAGTATGGAGAGATTTCGTCCAATTAAGAAGCGCGATAGACGTGAATCGAGCCTGGGCCCTGAAGCGATTACAAGTTAATTATCTCGTTTAACTGCGCGGTTAAATGGAAGAGCGAATGAAATTTTAGCAAGCCGTCGATTATCATAAATGGACTTGCGATTATCAGGACGGGCAGGTGCACCGTTAATTCAGCTTTAATAGACGTGTAACGCTCGTTAAAGACACTCGGCGAGACACGCGCTCATTTTAATATTTTTTAATATAATAATGTTACGAATGTGTGCGTCCGGGCGTCTCAATTTTTCGAATTCTTGCCGTATTACACGCTTGGATACGGGATAAAGCAATTAGTAAATTTTTATGCGCAATTGAGCTCGTAAAGCTACGCTTCGCATCGGTTTTCGCTTTGCGAAAATCGCGCTAAAAGGTTTCTTTAATTATTGCTGATAGTGAAACGCGAGTAATGAAATGACGATTATGCATTTAGGCATTGCTAATAATTTAGAGAACATGTCCCCATTGTAATTATATTTTTATAATTTTATGCGCGTAAGAGAGGAAGTTATTTTTATAAGACTCCTCTTTCTTGTATAGGTACATGTACAATTATCATTGTGTATCATAATAGCATTAAGTGTTTAAAATTTGACATAAAATTACTATTCACATATCTAAACACGATTTTTAGAGACAATAATTATTTGCAAAAATTATTTATTACAGTATATCGCGGACAACTAGTAAGAAAGCGCTAAAATACACAATTTGATATTTAAAGATAATAGATGGTACTGTCGAATTGTTAAGACCGCAATATTACATTTCCACGGGGATGACTGATTCGCACAATCATTTAGGCTTAGTGTATACTAGATCTAATTTAAGAATAATAAAAAGACCCATATACCCGTGCTTGATGTAAACGGAGATAGCGAAAGCTAAAGCTCATTTAATATTATTATTTAATTTAAACAAAATAATACCATATTATCAATATTCACTGCATTTACATAATCTATGCTATTTTAAACTAACTACGGCCGCAAATCTGATTTTGACACTAAACTGATCCAATTTTCGATGTACCATATATATTTTTAATTGCTGTCGAATTAATAACTCAATTTATATTTTCAATTTATATTTGATGTTCTCACGCGTTAGCAAGGAGAAATAAAATGTTTAATATCAACAAATTAATTAACTTATTAATAATAATAAACTTACAAGTAATAATGTGCTCTTTACTAAGATACTAAGTGAGTACTCGTTCACTCGGTGGATGTTGTATGAACAAAGTTAGTACTCGTAATTCAAGTTGCTTAAAGCCGAGTTTATAGTTGAAAATCGTTAAATTCTTTTTTTCTCTATTTTCTGCTGTTGAGAGTGAAAAAGCTGAAGTTTATTCATTAGTTTCCGACCTTAGGTACATAATAAATTAATGTGGATAAACCGGTGATAATTTCGTACGTTACCGCATGCTCTAAATTTCATATTCATCAGTTCGTAACGTTATACAACTTGGTTCACACAATATCATGCTGACGCGGCAGCATGAATAACGTAATACAGCCGGATACTTAACTCTCACCGAGGTCGAAGCACGGTCTTGCCTTTTCGATATTTGCGCGACAGTCAAGTATTGTCGAGTGGCGGCGGCCGGCGGCACTACTCCCGCGGTATAATGGATTTTCGGGCACAGACAGCTGCACAAAGGAAGCGGAAACGGGCCGTGTGCCGCGGGCGTGTGCATGGGCGGACAAGTTATTCCGTTTCGTTATTTCGCGATAAATCGTATCGATTTCTCGTCGATTATGATTCGCTTGTAAATCACGCTCGTTGCCGACCAGCGGGGTCAGCCAGTCCGGCGAGTGCGCAGCCCATTAATCGCGAAAACGAAATGAAAAGAGCGCGGCTACCACGGTGGACGGGGAATGAAAGCGCGGGGGCCCTGCCCACACCGCTTCGTTCGGTGAGGCAGCGAATTAAAAAATAAAAAGGAAAGTTTGATGCGCCAATTCCCCCTAACGAATTGCGGTGCACTGTGTGTGCACCGTAGCGAGAGCCCGAATGCGCTCGCTCGGGTATTTGCAATGCGGCGCGGTGCCATGCCGAAGCAGCGCGCTGGTCTCGTCGAGCTTTTCGGCGACGACGGCATTTAAGCACCGCGCGACGGGAGTAAAACGAATCGTTTGTCGCTTTAAATATTCACACCCGCTTTTTCCACGTATGCGAGCCTCTTTTCCTACCGCTCTCGTCGGCAGGTAGCCAAATTTCGTTTTAGCCGTTCAATTCTGCAAAAGTAAGACTTTTATCAGACAGATCGCGAACCTGGCCGCCGAACCACGTCGAGATTGAAATCGTTTTTAGAAAATTACAAAAATGTGATAAAATTTTATTTTAATATATAATGACGGAATTAAAAAAGAGGACGAGCCCTTAAAATTTTCTAATAAAAAAATAAAAGGAAAAAAGATTTCCGTTTAACCCATTTTTTAAATGAGTGCTACGACTTTAACAACATTTTTGAAACTCTATTCATTATTTTTGTATGTAATAATGTTTATTATCGTAATTTATTTTAATTTGTCTTAAAATAAGAATGTGGGCTAAATTACGTTTGTTAAAAATAGAATTTAAAAAGATTACTTTCTAATTCAAATATCTTCAATTTGTGTTATCGTTAATACTGCAATATATCGTGCATCAACGAGACTCGTTATGGATTAAATCGTTGAAGCGTTTGTAGCAACCAGTTTTATAATTTAACAATAGTTTGAGAACGACAAATAACGAAATTTATTATTTATCAATATATTGCATATTGGATTATAGAAACTGTTACTGTGATTTTATTATTGTAATTTGTGATGATCTTTTTTGACATACAATGGCGTTGCAGTATTAACAGCGATATAAATAATAGATCTTTGAAACTCGATATTACAATTTTAACATTATTATGATTTTTTCAGATTTATGATAGTGATATTTTCTAATAATTTGAAAAGCACCAGATTATATATTGATTTTATTCCTGAACTTTTATCTCTTCGAGTTTTTAATTTTTTATATTTCCGGATCTTTACATTTTTTATTCGTTTGTGTTTAAATATTAAAATGCGCGATGTAACATCTCTCTTTCGCAAGAGTTTAGTCAGATTTTTAGCGGAAAAAATTGAAAGTAATATTCTAAAATAAGAGTGTATTAATATCCACGCAAGCCGCTTTGAGAGATATTTCTCATTAACTGGAATTGCGCGATCCCTCCGCAGGAAGTGCAGCCAGAAAATGCCGAAGCCGATCGATCGTCGTGACGGAATAAGAGACGAACGAAAAAAGGACCGGTCGGCGTATATATAAGTAACGTTAAATCCAATGCAGACGCGACGTGCGTAACGAAGGCAATAGCTTATCTTGATTACTTTTAATCTGAAACTTGTCTTCCTTACTGCGACGGTTCTTACGGGTCGTTTCTTTTCCCGAACATCCTTCGGTTACTGATGTAAGCTATCCCTTTATCGAGAATACTCTCTTTACTACAAACTTTCATATATGATATTTATCCTACGATATTTTCGACAATAAGTTGCGCATCGATACATTCGCTACGGGATTTCGAGATAGAAAGGCAGGACTGCCAGTAAACACGGAAACGGTCGAGTAATCAAAAGACTCGTAAATGCTTTTTTTCCGTAAATACTCGGTACATCGTCTTTTTCCATTATAGCACAATGTTGTATCGTTTATTTTCTCATCTCTAACCAAACGTTACATCCGCTGCAAATATAAATAAATACTACTGCAAAAACAAGATGCGCGATACTTCCGTAATTCTCACAATCAACTAAAAATTGCTGTTTTTATCATACATGTATTTATATTTTCTTGCGACAATAAATAAATCCTCTCTTAAAATTGCCGTGTTAAATCAATTTATTGTTGCCTTTATTCCGCAATGCCGATTGGTTCTTTCATTGTGCTTACTTCGTGAGTGACTGTTATTGTATATATTTTGACAGTTGTGTGTATCAAGGCTAAATAGCGCGCGCGAAGCGCGCGTCTGTGGTGTCTAGTATTGTATAAATATGAGATTAAAAAAATATGAGATTAAAAAGAAAGAAGCGATCGTTCGCTGCACACACAATGAGTAAGAATAATAATTTTCGTCGACGTGATAAGATTACACGCCGCGCAGAGTACTCTGAATAAACTACTTTCCGCCGTGCGCTATTTACGCTACTGACATTCGATTGATATTTCCTTCTCTTCACGATAACTGTAAATTGAGTTGCCAAAGGAATATCGATGCTTTTCGAACTTGCGCAGCGTTTCCTAAGCTGTTTTATATTTGTGGGATGGGGCACAGGCATGAGGTTGACGGCAGTACGGTTGAAAAGGGTTGAAGATGGTGGCTAAGGGTAGTGACAGGTGACTGATGAAAGCTCTCCGACCCGCAACTACATTCGGGAGTACGCATCAAGATCGTCCTTTTCCATCAAATGCGTCTCTCTCGCGTGTTTGCGGAACTTGAACCCGGCTGGAGTTTCCTTCGATTTGCAACCATCTTCGCTGCCCTTTCGATTTCTTTTCTTTTCCATTATACTTCTCTAATCTATTGATACCTTAAGGATGTTCGGGCGGTACAGGTATATTTTCCCTGTCAAAAGTTAAGTTGCTTATGTATACAATCAATTTCTAAAGTTAAATCACTTTTTGAATTTGACAACATTGCGTGGCATTTTCGATAGTGTGCGTGTATCTCATAGTCTCCTCATCTGTAATTGAGCGTATTTAAGTACGTATTGAGCGTACTTTTCGGCTAACCTAACCAAACCGAGAAATTTTTTTGAAACATTATTAAATAAAGAAAAACGAGTTCTAATGAAGCTAAAAATTGATGTGGATAATTATATAATCTTACTCGGTCTGCTTGCAAAATTTCATATTTTTTTCATCATTTTTCACTGAGATATAATAATTTTTCTTTATTTGCCCTTAGACTACGTGTGATTTTATTATTTAATTTCTTAACAAGTTTCCTAAATAGCCTGAAACTTTGACAGAATTTTTTTATGATGAAATCTACAGAAATAATTTGGATTCAAAGAGTTTTCATCATTTTAGTCGTAATGCCCGAACATCCTTAAAATCAAGTTCTCCTCGCTACGCATCTTACAAGAGCTCTCGTGTATTAAAATTTTATTTTTGTATCGACGTATAACAATCGATATTTATATCCTGAATTTATTTCTGTTTCGTATTTTCAATATTAATTAAATAATAAACTTTTTTATTTTAAAGAATTTATATTCTCGGTGGGGATCAACATGTACAGTACCTATACCCACATATTACGTGAGAGAGATATCGCAAGGAAGATCGAGACGATGGACATTTGATGTTTACACGACGCCTCTGTACGGTTGATCGATTATTGCTTAACATTGTTTCACGCAACGATAGGTTCGATCGTCTCGTTACGCTGTCGGAGCAAGGCGACATCCTGGGATGTTCCCACAGGGACAAGAATTAAAAATTCGATAACTATATTTTCTACATCACTAAAGTGTCAGGCAACCGTAAACATTTACAAATGTTTAAAATTACTTACTGCATGCACAGATTGTTGCAGAATTATAATAATTAAAGCGTTGTACTTCGCACATTGTACGAAATGGTTAAAGAATTTAATATTTTGCTATGTAGTTTTGCGGCTTACTTCAGAGAAGAAAGCTTTTAATCTTCCACTGCGTGAAACTCACGATCTTTTCATCTCTGAGTGTCGCGATGATGATGAAACGCTCGCGATAAAATAATCTTTTTGTATGGCTTTAACAAACTCGCAATAACGATTGCCGCGAGGGTCGCGAGGGATGATAATGAAAAGCGCGTCCGTTGTAAAGATCGGATTGACACGCGCGCGTAATTACACGATACAACCGCGCGCGAAATAAGTTTCGGTCCGCGGCTGCGAAGATGAGCTCGTCATTAGCCGTCACGGGGAGGGCGGCGAACATTTTGCATCGCGCTACGAACGTCAAGCCGATTATGTTCCGCGTCACCGCCACAAGCGAGGCCGTAATTGGGGACCGTGTTATCCGGTCAATCGTGAACGCCAGCGGCGGCGAATTTTTAGCCTAAATCAGCGGTATGTGGAATCGAATCTCCTGACGAGCGTGGCGAGGGGTAGCCGACGACCTGCTTTACGCAGGATATGACGTTTGACGTGCACGGCCTATCGGTTATTGCTTAATGCTGTTTCACGTGCAGCGAGCCCGATATATATGGTTTCATTATGCTTTTACCGGCGGATAAGGGCCTTTCACGTATCGTCCCGATACGCATAGACAACCCTGGAATGGTTTAAATATATTTTTTTGCCCCGTCAAAAGCGACAAAAGTTATTGGACCGTTAATATTTAATCCTGGTATTTATTATATAAATAATTTAACAATTATATATAAATAATAATATTATGTTAATTAACAATTATGTAAATCAACATTTATCTATCAACATTGTGAACTTCTTAAATTAGATCTAGAAAATAATTGGTGAAACAGAGATCCATAAAATACGAATTTAAGTAACTTAATAATGATTTATACGAGTATAATTGGAGGGGTTAAAACCATAGTGGTGTAAGTCACTTTTTTTAACCTATCGAGCAGAGTTCATAGATGCAGTCTAAACATGCAGATATGTTGAAAAAAGAAGAAAAAAAAGTGGTCAAAAAAATTTACTTACACCACTATGGCTTTAACCCCTCCAATTAATTATTTTCTCGCACAGATGGAGACTAAAAATAATTCCCAATTATCCGCAACTATAAATATTGACTTCATTTTTGTTTGATTATCTCATTGGTATGTCAGTACTAACAGTTAATAGTGCTTATTTAACGCCTAATTTTTGTATGCATTTCAACCATCTCCAAGTTAACTTTGTTATAACACGTTAATGTCATTAACCCTGCGTTACTCGTTTGATTGTTTTTAACGCAATTACTCGCATGAGGTGTATTTTACATCAGCTTAACATTATATCTCAATTTTCATTGTTTTTGGTCAATTTTTATTTCTATTTGACGGTTTACAATTAAATAAAGATTGTTAATGTTCAGTGTATCTTTTAGGTAAAGAAAAGTTTTTCTTTAATTGTGGAACAATTTGTGCAGCGTTCGACTGATAAAAAAAGTTTTACTTCGTGAATTTAGCGATTCTAAGGCTGAGGTGTATTTCACACCCACGCAAATAACGTAGGGTTAAGTAGAGTTTTAGATAATCAGAGAGGCGACATTGACGGTCGATATATCGACATATCGCGAGCTAATCGCGATTATTTGCCATGTTGCTCCATTATGAGTATTCATATGTAAGAGAGGGAAATTGAGCCTCGAGCCTGAGTCCAACATGGTGCGAGAGAGAAATGTAATTGTACGAGAGAGAAAGGTAATGGGGCACGATCGCCCGTAATGCGCATGCTCGCGTTGCCATGGTTACGTACTGTTTGGCAAGAGAGGGCAAGAGAAGAGCAACAGTTGACGTAACCTCCAATTGATTGACATATTGTCATATTGTCATATTACTCATATTAAATAAGATTTAATTTAAAGATTAAATTGAGATTTTTGATAAGATTGGAATATATAAATCATGTATAAATAATCGCTGATATAAGTTGTGTAGGTATTAATTAATGTATGTATACACAATTATGAAGAATAATAATAAAATGTACCTATATATATTTATTGGTGTTTAAAATGTATAATTAATATAAAATATAAAATGTATATTTATTGGTGTTTAAAATGTATCAATTTAGAAAATTTTTGTCTAATGTAATCATCTTGTTGGGCTAATGTCGCGCATTTGCCTTCATGATACAAACGTAAATTAATATAAGTTGTAATAATACTTTTTATTAATTCGGTTTTATGATTATTTAAAAAGTCCTACTGCATTACATGTTCTGTCATTTTCGTATCGTTAAAAACAGATCGAATGACAAACAGAATGACAAACTGTCGACATTAGCCCAACAAGATGGTTACATTAGACAAAAATTTTCGAAATTAATACATTTTAACACCAATAAATATACATTTTATATTTTATACATTTTAAATACCAATAAATATAGGTACATTATATTATTATTCTTCATAATTGTGTGTACATAGTACATACATTAATTAATACCTACACGACTTATATCAGCGATTATTTATACATGATTTATATATTCCAATCTTATCAAAGATCTTAATTTAATCTTTAAATGAAATCTTATTTAATATGGCAATATGTAAATCATTTGGAGGTTACGTCAACTGTTGCTCTCACTTGCTCTTTTCTTGCCCTCTCTTGCAGTCTTGCCAAACAGTAGGTAACCATGGAAACGCGAGCATGCGCATTGCGGGCGATCGTGTCCCACTACCTTTCTCTCTCGCACAATTACGTTTCTCTCTCGCACCATGTTGGACACGACTCGATCCACGGGAAGGATAGGCAATTCCCCTTCCAGTTATATATATCCTAAGGAGAGAAGTTGAAGGAGGGAGGTTAAAGTTGCAAGGAGAAGAAGGGGCAAAGAGTAAGTGTTTCCTAAATAAAATCACTGTAGATATTTTCCTATTGTTGTTTTCACCAATAAATTACCATTAACATTATACAAATGAGCATTATGCGCACCACTGATTGTTAATAAAATGCAATTATAGGGAAGCAAAATGGCGTTATAACCATGTGATTAGGCAGTCAATCAGGCTAATATATCCCTCAATGTCGCATCTCTGATATCTAGGACTCTAGGGTTAAGTTGTCGTGCAGTTAAGGGTCTACAGGAGTCACGGTGGAGACCTCACGCGGCAAGTCGTAAATTACGATTCGTAAAATTCACTTTACGGCCAAAATAATGAAAAAATCGCGTTCTACCTGCGATATTCGTGATCAGCAGCATCGTTTCCAAGGAGCTACAGGCGATTTTTGGGGTAAATAGTCAAAATAAACACTCGAATCCGTAATCCACCGTGACTCCTGTTGACCCTTAAAGCCCGTATCAGACTACGGATTGGGATTGAGATTGGATTGAAATTTGACCAATCCAGAGCAAAGTTCACTCCTTGAGATCAATTTTCTCTATTCTGATTGGTCAAATTTCAATCTAACCTCAATCCCAATCCGTAGTCTGGTACGGGCTTAAGGGCCAGTTCCACAAATGTCGGTTAACTTTTAACCTTCTAAGAGGGAGGTTAGAAAGAGACGGAGAGTGAGTTAACCTAAGATTAAAAGTTAACCGACCTTTGTGGAACTAGACCTAAAAGATTTATCTATGTAGCACGATTGCCTGAAGTTAGGCGCGCCCGTGACCGAATTACCTTTCCACCTGAAAATAGTCGCAACCACGGTCTTATATACAGGTCTTGAAACGAAAGCAAATTTCGAGGGTGGGGGTACGTCGCTTAGCGTCCCCGTTTTTAGGACTTGGCATCGCCACTATGCGGCGCAGCTATCTACGGAGGTATAGCGCAATCAGATAATCACAGCGTAGTAGCGATAACCTCTGTATGACTACGGTCTCACATACAAAACCGTGTTTTATGATAACGTGTTCATGACGTGTGTTTCTGTGCCACGTGTGTTTATCTTTATTAATCTATAATTGTTATTATGACGAAACCGTGTATTGTACCACAATGTCGAACGGGCTATAAAAGTATGAAAAAAAAGTATTCAGTTTTTCAAGTTCCGTCGAACATGGAAAGATGGAATGATTAAAAGAATGGCAAGCTGCAATTCCGGGCATTGCTCAGCTAAAGCCAACGCAGAAACGTAGAAACGTGCTTTGTCAAATATGCATCTTGCAAAGATGTTTTCAATCTTACGCTGGATGAAGTGTTTTCTACATACAAGTTTACTTTTCCTTGCATGGAGCATGCATCCGAAATTTTATCGTATTTTATATTATATTATATTCATTTAAGAATGAGGCAAAATGCGCATCAAGAAAACTTAAAGATGCCAAAACACAATCTTGTAAAGAAAAAAATGTCTAAATGGACCAAAAATTAAAATATACTTTACTTTTTTCAATGCAGTTCTATGTTTTTACCCTTCGGTCCTTTATACACCTACAAGATCCTCTATACACATACAATCACTTCTCTGTTTTATTTTCTATTATTTATTCAATGTTTCACTCAAATATTTATTCCATTTCATGGTTTTTCTTCCTCAAGTATTTGCAATATTAAAATTTAGATTAATTATAATACGCGTGCATCTACCACCTCCGTAGATCGCAGCGCCGCCCTTACGGATACAAGTCGAAATAATTTATGGCTCGCTAAGCGACGTACCCCCACTACGTTCGTTTCAAGACCTGTATGTAAGACCGTGCACTAACCCACACGCACCGCCGCCATATAGCTACTGGCAGCCTCAGTTTATAATTTTCAGAACTGGCAGTGAATGTATTAGGAACTCAGCTTAAAATAGCGAAGCTATACATGTTCGTTAATGGCTATTCAAAAGTATTTTTTGATAATATATGAGAATATATGAGAAATAATATTCTGTAAAAAATGCATTATACTCCACATATTCTACGAATTTTATAATATTTCTGCAACGTCACAGAAACATTACGGTAAAATATTGCAACTACATGTCTCTGAACCGTCTCTGCAAGATTACATTGCAACTTGTAATGTTGCAACGTTTCTGAAATGTTTCTGGAAGCTTTGGTGCTGTATGGGGTAGCACGCAATTATACACGCGGTGACACGCGGCGAGTAATGCCAACCCAATACTTCGAACGCTAGCGCTTTCCCGCGTCCCATTACTCCCCCAGATGAAGGGGACGAACCTCCTTAAATGACTTTCCTTCGTTCATACATGTACTATTGTGATTTTCAGTCGTGACGTCACAAGGCCAAAATGGCTGGTCTATTCCTGAAAGTATTAGAGCTATCATATGTAAACACATATGAAGCTTGTGTTTTTCATAAATAATTAATGAAATAACGGTGTTTGTGATAAAAAAGTGCGATGGGTGAACACCTAGAAGACAGAGGGGCAAGGTTTTCCCCTACAGACACAAAAAATCGCGATTTTTGCTGTGTATTTGGCTGCAAAAACTATGGATTAAAAGATACCTTTGTGCGATTCCACATGTTTCCACCTAAAGGAGAGTTCTATACTGAGAAAAGAGACATGTTTAGAAATATAGAGAAGGTTGATGTTCGAAAAGAATGGGAGAGAGTTTTGAAAATAGCAAAACCAGAGTGGATAACCAAAAAGTGGACAGTGTGCTCTTTGCACTTTGACAGGAGTGATTACGGTCTGCCTGGTAAGTCAATATAATAATAACTGAACAATAACAAGTAAAATTTACTTTAAAATTTAACAAGTAAAATTTACTTGTTATTGTTCAGTTATTATTATATTGACTTACCAGGCAGAACGTAGTCACTCCTGTCAAAGTGCAAAGAGCACACTGTCCACTTTTTGGTTATCCACTCTGGTTTTGCTATTTTCAAAACTCTCTCCCATTCTTTTCGAACATCAACCTTCTCTATATTTCCAAACATGTCTTTTTTCTCAGTATAGAACTTTCCTTTAGGTGGAAACATGTGGAATCGCACAGAGGTATCTTTTAATCCATAGCTTTTGCAGCCAAATACACAGCAAGAATCGCGATTTTTTGTGTCTGTAGGGGAAAACCTTGCCCCTTTGTCTTCTAGGTGTTCACCCATCGCACTTTTTTTCTCACAAACACCGTTATTTCATTAATTATTTATGAAAAACACAAGCTTCGTATGTGTTTACATATGATAGCTCTAATACTTTCAGGAATAAGCCAGCCATCTTGGCCTTGTGACGTCACGACTGAAAATCCCAATATTTCCACATACATATTGGTCGTTTATGCCTTTGAATACTCAAAATAACTATATTTTTTAAACTCTTTTTGTTAATAATGAAAATATATATCAAGGTCATCGGAGGGTGGTCCGTATCTCTGCATAATTACCAAAGTATTTTTCGTATACGATTATTACATTTATATATTATTTATTATAATATACGGACAACTTTTTCTTATTTATTCAAGTTCCTCTTTTCTAGAAAGAAACAATTAATGCAAAAATTATCCTCCTAATTATTTAATTTTCAATTCTTCTTTTTATTATTTCTTGTATAGGTATAACGGACATAGATTATACAAGAAAAAGAAAAAACATATTATATTGTGTATATATATTTGTATTACATGAAAAATTTTTTCTCGAGAGACTCTCGAGCGACTGCGGGATTAATCGGGACGAAGCGTGATCTTTCGCGGCGTTCGATACGTTCTTTCGTCCTCCATGCATACTGTCGACACCATCGACTACTATATGTCGATATGGTCGACACACGCCCGCGCCGCGCCGATTCCCGGAATTATAGCGTCGCGCGCGCGAACCGAGTTGCGAGGAGTAGGTAACTTACGGACGTTCATTCTACTCCCGGTCGTCTGTCCGAAGAGCTCGTTCGTCAACACACGCATTTCGCATTGTGCGATCGAGCGTCGGAATTGAACGCCGAACGAGTATACTGTCGTTTTAATCTATCAATCCGGCTCTTTTTCCACTGTCGACCGCATCCTGCCGGGATAACGTGTTGACATGCGTATCGCATTATCCTGCGTGTTTCGCATACGAGCTTATCCTCGAGTGAGTGCATCGAGGAGCGTCCAGAAATCGTCATAACGGATCAATCTAGAGAGAACGTTGTTGATCTCTGATATTCGGTGAATATTTATCATTTGCTGTCATTTTACTTTTTTTCTCCATTTATTCTTCTTTTACTATTCTTTTATGAAAATAATGTACTAATTTAAATAAAATGAGTTTTAAAACCCCATGTTTGCGTTTAAAAGAGTTAAAAATATCGTGAACTTTGATCGTCCTCGTGTATGCGTATTTTGTTTATTTTTTGTATTTGTTAGTTTTTCATTTTTATCATTGGTGCAGCATCCAAAGAAACGTGCCTTGTCTGATTTCAGAGAAAAGATTTTATAGAAATTAATGTCTCCGAGTTTCTTGCTTCCGTAAGTTTCTATTAAGATCTTTATCAAAAATATCGAAAGTTTTTGAGAATTGTGAAATTCATAGTAAAATGTATTACCTATAAAATTATTCAAGTTACTCAAATTATTCAAATCTTTTATATACAGGGTGTTTCCTAAGTAAGTACACAAACTTGAAGGGGATATTCCTTGGCTTACTTTAAGAAGAAAAGGTCCTATAAACATGTATCCTAAACTGCATTGTTTTCAAAATACAGGGTGTCAAAGTTGAGAGAATAAATATAAAAATTTCGAAAACGGAAAATCTGGAAAACGTTTAGAAATATTTTATTCAATTTGGTGTGCGTATATGTGCGGTATTAAAAACTATATTCCAGTACCGATAAGACATTTTTAGATGCAGCAGGGGCGCATTTAAAAATGTTTAACTATTTTGAAAACAAAGCAGTTTAAGACATATGTTCGTAGGACCTTTTCTTCTTAAAATAAGTCAAGGAATATTCCCTTCAAGTTTGTGAACTTACTTAGGAAACACCTGTATATACATAATAGATATTGTACGTAAAATTCTCAACAAAATTAAAGGTCACTTAAAATCAGCGCTAAAAGAACCAATTCAAAGATACGTATCTTTGTGAAAAAATGGTTGCAGAGCGATGTTTGAAAAAGCGTTTAAAGCGTTTTAAAGCTTAAAACCTCAGCTTTCGAATGCTTCAAAGCACGTTTTTCTGCAAAGATTTTAGTACAAACGGCACTAATTTAAAGTAAACCTTGCAAAATTGAAAAATAAACCAACTTTTTGATGGCGTGCACAGGAAGAACAAAGTTTATTCTCCAAATTTATTTAATTGTGAAACTTAAAATTACCACTTTAAGACGTTTTTTTTTTTAATTATTACGCTACAATTATTTTCACTGAGTTATAACGATTTGAGGTGAGTAGTGCATCTTCAGGTCTTTTTCTTAAATCCTATAGATATTCTGCCGCCGGTTATATCAGCATTACTCAAGGTGCATCATGCGATCGAACTTGTACCTCGTATGTGTATGTGTCATTTTTTGCAAAGATGCGTAACTTTTAATTTGGTCCACTTTAGCGCTGATTTTAAGTAACCCTTTAATTTTGTTGAAAAGTGTATATATGTATCTATAAATATATGTACATTAATATATATTTATTATTATAGAGTGCTTATCGTAACAATTTACATGATTTTTTAGACATGTGTGACATCAGGTTTAAAAGAAGGTTGTAAGAAAAATTTTATCTATTTCACGCAAGCTACAATTCCTCCACCATTTCTAAAAAGGAGATGTAAAGTCGATACTCGAATCTATCGAAGTTTATTGTGGTCGCTTTTCTGCGATGTCAATTGGTTTTTTTGCTGCGCTTACTTCGTAAGCGGCTGTCATTGTATAGTTTGACAGTTCTGTGTATCAAGGGGTTAATAGTGTAATTGTAACAGTATAATATTAAAGTTAAATAGCGCGCGCGAGGCGCGTCTGTGATGTCGTTTTAGTAAAAAAAAAAAAACGAAGAAAATTTTTTAAATAAAAAATTCAATGTCACTTTGACTTTTTTAAAGCAGCACCGCATGGTTTTCTTTAATGATATTTTAAAACATAAGATGAATTTGATGCATTATCGAAAATGATACTCAAATATCAACAAAAATAACATTTCTGGGGTAATGCGTTGAATTCGTCTTTGATACTTATCTTTTACAATATTACAATATGACGTTATTTAAAAATTTAAAGTGACCTTGAATTTTTTTACGAAAGAAAGAGGTTTTCAATTTTTTGCTGTAAGTAATTGTAGCGTGCGCGAAACAGATAAATGTTTTCCTTACAGTCTTTTTTTTTAAACTGTTGCAAATGTCTCAAGAACCGTCTCACTGTGTCCCGTGCGCCGAGTTCCGATAAATATCTTATACATAATATTACATGTAAAAATAGCTCTAAAATATCTTTTAGCTTTATTTTTACAACGCACTTGAGCAACTGTTGTTTTTCCCATTATGCGCGTTTTCACATTGCTATCAAGCATTGTCTCTTGTATGCTGTGTAGTAGAGGAAGAAAAGAAAGTGGGATGGAAAAAGAAAAATATTATAAGATATCACAGTCGAGTCGTATAAAAAGTTTCGCTAGATTGATAGTTTTGCCATTTGGTGCTTCCGTGTTTTTATAGTGCACCAAATAACTAGCGTATACGAGTACACAGGTTGCACGAGCAATAACTTTTGCGACCAAATTGGGGTAAAGTTTATCGTCGTTGAGTAGCGCATTCGTAGTCGAAATTGATATCAGTTTCACCGATGTATTGTCATGCTAAAGTACAGCTCTCGAGTATCGAGTAGAGATTACACCAAAAAGCTAAGAAATTCTCCAGAAATCACTGGAAAGAGATCGCGATCCGTTACGTTAAATGTCGGTTTCCGAGACATTTGGAGATTCTCACGTTACTTTTGTGATGTTACGACATAAATTCCTCAGATTAATATTAAAATATTAGTTATGGAATAGTTTATAATACTGGAATGTAACTGTATTGTCAGCTTATCCACGTGTATTATCGACAACACAATATTTCGCGTCAATTAATCTGGAGTACGTGTCTATGTGCGTGTAGGTGGATATTTAAATATGTCAGAGCGCACACATATCCGTGTACTGCGAGAGTGCACGAGTTTTTTGGGACAATAAAAATTACGTCAATCTATTTGCCCCGTGCGGCAGATTTACGATCAACTGATATTTGACTCTCATGCATACGTACGTAGGCATTATATTTTTCACAATGTCTAACGAATATACTATAAATCGGAGAGAGTCAATCCCTCGAATCTGGATATTTCTCTAATCATCTCAGGTATCATTACGTAGATAGACTTGTTTAATTAATTAATTAATTTACGCATAAGCATTTTATTTCTATAGAAAAGTATTTGCAACTCAACATAAATAATATTTGAGTGAAAGCGTAGGAATAAAACATGCTTTATTGTTAGCAATAATTTTCTTGTACCTTCGAAAACACGTTTATAATGTATTGTTTTAGAGTGATTGCTCGCAACAATATACGCTAAAATGAATTTTTATTTAACAAAGTAAACGAAAGTGAACAAAGTTATTTTGTACTATATGAAATTGCAACATGTATTACATTGTATATTGCTACACATGGAAAATTAAGAGTTATTTAATTTTTAAGAATTTAAAGATAAATGTTAATTTTACGTTGTTATAAAATACATATAAACGCGTCGTCGCGTTGCTGCAAAATAAAAATTTTGAATTTATTTATATTTGCATCGACAATTTACGTGTGTTGATGTAATCGCCAAATTAAATTAATGTAGATATTAAATTGTATCGTGCAACTAACACGGAATTAGTTCGCTTCTGAAAAAGCGAAAGAAGAAAATTTAGGTGACGCACACTATTCAAAGATCTCGACGTATATTTCCGCCTGTGAAGGCTCTTCCGCGCAATAATTTTTCGTACCACCGCGCGCATTCGCAGTTTTGATGAATCGCGACTTTCGCTGTGAAATTGGGTCACGAGGGACGTGCGAAATAATCTCGTCGCTTATTTTAACTAGAAAATTATCGCAATGCACTTTGTATGAAAAAACTTTTTTATTTTCTTCTTGTTACTTTCACATTTGCGATTGATTGGTGCACTCACTACTCTCTACTCGATACCCGAGAGCTGTGCTTTAGCATGACAATATCTACCTGCGATTATTGTCAACAGATTGGCAACGAGTAAAAAAACGCTTGGGGACACTACATATTTTTTTACTTGTTTCGCTCTGTATATCTCAACTTTCCGCACTGCTGACTTACGCGTCGATCGAATTTCGATTGTCCCGCTTCCACATGCGTGATTCTTCGTTATCTTAGGCATAGAGATTTTTTTTTATTATCAGTAGAAAAATGCGACAGAATCGAAAAGTGGTCTTACGGTAACTTGATTTTCTAACTATCGGTGAAACTTAAAACTTCTTGCAGAGATTGCGTGCGTATTCTCTTTCTTTCTCTTTCTCTCTTCTTCTCTGTGCATGTTTATGTTTGTACTAAATCTTAAAAAATGGAACATTCAAACACAGAGTTTATTACAGATTTTATGGAATATTTTAAAAAAATAGCATTTTTTAATTTTACGACAATACAGAAATACATTAATTTTACAATGCTCACAAAACAACACTCTGTCCGTTTGTTGCTCGTTTGAGTAATTCATACAACTTTGCTCTTGATTTTTCCGGATTAACTACATAGCTGGCCTTTGTCTAATTGTCTTTTTTTCTCTCTGTGGCGAGAAATAGTTGCACTGCAATTTTCGTGTTGGCAGCAGCTTTAACGGCCTTGTGTTGCATCGCGCTAGCGTGTGTCGTTCCTATTGTCGTTTTTACATCGTTCCACGAATTACTTCGCACCATGTAGTGTAGGTAATTCCCGGCTCGTACGTCGAATTGGGTCACGCGTTTGTTTCAGGGAGCTGGAGCAACGGGTCCCCATCCGCGCGGAATTTCCATGCCGTAAAGTCGTGAGGGAACGACTGCAGCGGGGAAAGCAAGCGCGTTATCCATGGCAGAAGGCGCGCGCGCGCGCGCGAAAGAATGGCGCGCGCCGGCATTACGACTTATTAAATTCAACCACTTCCGTCCCTCCGTCCCTCCGACCCTTCGCTCACTCTCGGTGCGAGCCCTTCCGCTCCGTACGTTTTCGCAATCCTTTGGCATCTTCCCACTCCACGTCGCTCTTGTGTAAACCTACCGTAATTTTATGGCGATTATCCGCATATATATCCCGCCGTCCGTGACCGCGCGACGTGACGTTAATTACAACCCGGACTTTAATTTCAAACGGGTGCGATTATTAGAATAAGCCGCGCGCGCCGCAGACCTCGTACCGCGTGCGTTATTGCGGCATACAATTATACATATATAACCCCGCGGCTCCTCTTGGGAGACGTTCGGTTCTAGGATGATTCTAAAGCCTTGTGTCCACGATCCGAGAACTCGGTCCGAGTTCTAGTTCCGAGAAAAAGTTACTAGAACTCGGATCGTGGACACACCAAACTTGGATGCAAAACTCGGATAGAAAGCTCGGATAAAAAAATGCGTCGCGTCCCATTTTTCCGTATGTGTAGATTTATTTCTGCGATTCTGCAAGAATCGAAGAATTATAGAAGTTTTGCGGTAGTCGTTATCATGAAATTTAATTTCGCCTGTTTTGTCATTTCGGTATATCATGACATTATTATTTTTTTTGCTCAGAATAACGAAATTGGCTCACTTAACTTAATGATATAATAATATGACAAATTATTTGCAACTTTGCATTCGATTACATATAGTGTTTTTCATTAGAAACTTTCGTGATAACAATCGAGATAAGACTTTCAGAGTTCTTTTCTTTATTGTTAGTCTATAATGTTTTGACTTACTATTATATGACATCCAAGTTCTAATAACATTCAGAAATAAGTTTTTATTCGACATGCGTCGAGACGATTGTGACGCCGACGCCGACATACGCAATAATAGACCGACGAAATATATCGTTTTTTTATTTTGACGTAATTTTCGCATCCAACCAGCAGTTGCGCGTTTCGCATGCTTTAATTGGGGGAAACAGTCCTCCGTGTACTAACGAAGCTACGGAGCCATAAGTAACGGTAACAAGTAGCGGTTAAGTAGTAACAACAATATGAAAGTCTCCTCGAGGCAGCTTTGGCAGCTAAATGTTTGCAGTGCAGTCGGCCTGTCAGACTGCAGATACGGGTTTTACTTTTACTTTACGTGTCTCCGACAGCTTGCTTGCAACATCCTCTATTTTCGTTGCCCGTGTGGTTTTCTCTCTCTTCAAGTTATACATGTCTGCCGTCTGTCTTTCTCTCTCCTGTTTCAGCTTTCCTCGCTCGTTTCCTCCCATGCAGTGGTTCCTACTTCCTCTTCGCACGATAGAGTCTCGCCCATGCAGGGCTAAGTACATACGCGACCGTACTGCCTCTAAGCCAGTCCCGCGTTAACTCAGTCGAGTCAATATTTAAGTCAAACTAGTTCTCTCCTCTTAAATTAACGATTCACATCGGGCTGCATCTCAATGCCCTCAATGGTCTGCTACGGGCCCGCTTCACAAACTCGTTCGGCTATCGGTTTACCAGTAGTAGCTTTCTATTTTCCATCGAGTACCTCTCTCCGGGATCCAGTCTCTTATTTAGAAGACAAGTCGCCGCTAACGGGTTTTTTTTTGTCGAGCTCTCGTTTGCTAGCGACTTTATACACTGCTCCTCGTCAGAACTCTTCAGATACATTTTGCATTAATTAAGATCAATTACGTAATATAATGTATTTTTTAAATTTATTCCTCTTAAAAAAAATGGAAAACTACAATACGCCACGTTATTTGACAAACTCGTAATTCTGCCTTCTCGAATCGCCTTTAGGCGGTAATCGTGTTTATGTCTTTCGAGACATCGACGCGTGCGATTTATAATTCGGTGGAGTGCTCGTTGCCGACGTTTCGGCACCTCGATCGTTGCCGACGAAATGTCTTACTAACGGCAGAGACAACTGCCATAAAAGTGCCGTCGACCGAGAGACCGGGTAAATATACAGGGTGTCTGAGACCACCCGTACACCACCTTCTCTAAAATAAAAAGAAGTGGTTTTTATCAAAAATCTAAAAAATTTTGATAAGTAAATCGGGTATGCTTTATCGAATGGTGTTATTTTCAACTTCCGGTATTGACCGGAAATGGGCTATCCAGACCAAAAGTTTAATCTTTTTAATGGAACATGACACTTTTTATTACAGATTCGGATTACATACAAGAAAATAAGAAACTTTTGTCTCAAAAATTTTTTCTGAAAATGCCTTTATTGATCTTGAAATGATCTTGAAAGTATGAAAGGCGCATATGCACGTTTCCCAACAAGTGGATAGGTAAATACGGTCAATAAAGGCATTTTCAGAAAAAAATGTTTGAGACAAAAGTTTCTTATTTTCTTGTATGTAATCCGAATCTGCAATAAAACGTTTCAGCATACCCGATTTACTTGTCAAAATTTTTGAGATTTTTGATAAAAACCACTTCCTTTCATTTTAAAAGAGGTGTACGGGTGGTCTCAGACACCCTGTATAGTAACAATAACGAGGAAGTCCCGGACCGATAAAACTCGGCCGACCGTACGCAACTCAACGCAACGCAATGCAACGTAACGCAACGCGCAGCTTCGCCGCTGGCGGTCGGAGCGTACTCACGACATTACCACTGAATTATGCACGCGCCCATCCCTCGCCGCGGCGTCGGCCTCTCAAACGTCTAGGAAGCTCCTCTCTTCTTGGCGGTTTCCAGGGACGTCCGGGACGCGACGTAGGGCGGGGACCGAGCAGGACGGTAGATTGGGGTGGGTTCTTTCGTGGAATATTCAGCCGCGCGGCGGAATGCAAACGGAAGAGCCGAAACGTAAACCTTACGACGTTCCCGAGATGGGGGAAGCATT
This sequence comes from Leptothorax acervorum, assembly GCA_035220615.1. NCBI lineage: Eukaryota > Metazoa > Arthropoda > Insecta > Hymenoptera > Formicidae > Leptothorax > Leptothorax acervorum. Next base: position 199,674 of record JASTWQ010000176.1, on the reverse strand, counting down.
TGCTTACGTGCATTTAACGCGCTTCTAGAAACGACCGAGCCGAATTGAGCTGAGCCGCGCGCAAATACATATGTACGAGAGATCGTACTGTGGTTGCCGCAAGAATTCACTGAATAAAGCCGGCGCGCATTTAACCAATTCTTCGGGGCACCTACCTAGTATTCTATGGGAGATAACTCGCCCCTCTTTCTTTCTCTGGCCAATTTCATTTCGCGGTTGAATAAATACGCTGTTTTTCATTACTATCTTGAGATTTTAAAAAAGACACGCGCGATATGTTAGCTTTAAAGACATTGCGTCAAAATATAAATTTCTAAAGTATATAATTTGCTGAATAAATAAAGATCGCGCGAATCAATTTACGCTTGTTTCCACAAAGTATTCCGCCGCGAGAAACAATGAGTAAATGTAAAACATACCGCGAACGTTTTCCCCAAGCGGAGCCTTATCGTAAGGTAAGTCGCGAAAAGAAAAGACGCGCGTATAGCGATTCAGCTGACGACCAAATTAAGCTGGCGGGTCAACGGCCGTAATGGCCTTAAATACAGAAAGCTGGAAGAGCTTCACGGTTCACTAAGTTCAGATTCAAAGAGCCGGTCGAGAAAATGGGATTTTCGCGAGCGTACGACCGGTTTCTTGATCTTCTCGAACAGGCATTGCCTCGAGCCAGCGATACGGCCGATGAGCGCCGGACCAAACGAAAGGAACAAACTCAGGCATTTGCCGTAGAAGGGACAACCTGTGGAATTTCTCGATCCCCTTTACCCACAAGGGAGGAACTCGAAAACTCGTTTGCAGCGTGGCCGCCCGCGCGGAAGTCGTACGTACGTAAAAGCGAACGGTCAAAGGAGTTCGGAATCGAGGCGTGGAAGGATATCGAGTTTTCTTCGAGGGCGAGCGTCGTGGCTCGTAGTCGTATAAACAAGGGCTCCTTTTCTTCCCTCTCTTCATTCACGACTGCCGTCGTCGTTACCGCTACCCGAAATGTAGTGTATTTCACGGTATTCTAGTTGCAAGTTGCAACGAAAAAGGAAAATGAAACAGCAGAAAATACCAAATAATTCACTGAAGGGTTAAAATGAATTTCATAAAAATGAATAATATTGTGAATGTAATATTTAAGAAAATATAGGTACATAATAAACAGAAATTATATTATAAAATCGCATATTGTAAAAAATATCTTATAATTTGAATTTAATATACCTACATTATGTGCATATAGTTATATAAATATATATAATATGTAAATATTAATATTTATAAGTAAATAAATATATTATATATGCTACTTTATAAAATAATTCCTATTTATTATGTATACTTTCATTAAATATTATATTCAATGTTATCTATTTTTATGAAAATATCTATGTATATGTACGTATATTTGTATATTTATTCTACATTAAATACCCGTGCATCGTGCTTTATGGATGTGTCACGCAAAACCTACATCTTCTTGTGACGCTTATATAACGCGAGAGATTCTATCTATTTCATAGATAGAAAGTAAGCCCAAAAGACATATATTTGTAAAGAAATTTTCTCGTTTCGGAGCTACTGGTCGTCTCGGAGCTTCTCTTTCATCCCCACGGAAAACGAATTCGCCGCATAGAAACGGTAAGAGCGAGGCATGGTAGGCGAGGGGGAAAGAGCAGTGCTATATAGCAAAGACGATTTCCACGAGTTTCGTTTGTTTCTCTCGCCATGGAACGAAAGGCGGATTCCTCGAGTCTCTCGGCGATCCTTTCGGGAAACGACCGTGGAACAGAAAGACGCGAAATAAGAGTAAGACGGCCAAAGACCGCAAGAAGGCGGGCGGAGTGGGGAACGTAGAAAAGGACTACGAGATAAGAAAGGTCCCGTAGTACGCAGATTAGGGGGCACAAAACGTATCTTAGGAGGCCACTTTTCCCATGGGCCAAACAAAGGGTGTTCCCTGCTTGCGGTAGAACATAACGAGATATAAATCGCCGTCTTCAATGGTCGATTACATACGAAGGGTTAAATGCCAAGTGTAGTAGAAGCTAATGGGCACTTGGAAACTTGGCGTTTTCTTCTTTTCGTTTCTACGTCTCTAGAAAACTTCTTTGTATGTCCACAAGCATCGCCTACTAACGATATTACCTCTAGTTATAATACTTGAGTGAGTCCGATAAGACACGTTATGATTATAGTTGTGCGACGCGGTTGTTCGCCAAACGCGTGAAAAGACCGTCAATAGGCTGTCACTGTGATTTAACTAATTATTTATTTTTCATTATAATACAGTATGTAAAATATATACTTAAAAAAGATGTAAAAATAATTGCATGGTCGGTTATCCTAATTGTTATGTAAAGTGTTTTATTGCTTACAATGCTACTGCAAGCAAATTTTCACCAAATTATGAAACGTGTAAACACAGCGGCAGTTAATTATTATGAAGATTAAAATTGTACATATATGTATATGCATTTAATTAATTCATTTATTCTCTCTCTTCTTACAATCAGAAATAGAGAATTTATGAAATTGGATTTTTAGATAAAAGAATTTTTAAGGTGGTTCTTGCATTTAGGTCAAATGTAGATAGCCCGGAAAATATGATATCAAATGAAAGGTCAACGTTCCTAAAGTGTGTCTGAAAAATTTCGCTTGATTTCGGAGATATATGTTGGTAAACTTTGCCAATTTTGACCCTTCCTTTCTCTATTATCACCATGTAATCGCACATTCATGGAATACGTTCATACTTCTCGACTAGATGAACGAATAAAAAACTGTTTAATCGATGCAATAAACATTTCTAAAGATACTGACGCGACACCAAACTGATTGACCGTACCGTATATAAATAAAGCAAAACTTTCGACAAACTATCGGCAAATTTTGACACGACACGAGAGTCATGGCGGCCGTCTTGAGTGGCTGCTTAGCAACGCGCAGGCGTCAGCTGACACACAAGGCGCGTGTCCTACCATTCTCTAGTCAAATTTGTGACTTCGCTCTGCTATTTTCAGTTTATACATACATATAGCGACGGTTTAATGAGAAAAAAACTTTACGGAATAATTTATATAAATGTATGCTGATTTTTACATACTAAATCATTCATATTTGTCACTAGTAACAATAGTTGCCTTTGTGACTTGCAAGTACTGCATTACGATAGTATGAATATATAGCACTATAAAGTAGGCAAAATAAGATTATTTTTCTAATTTCTATGGTTAAATATTCTCATGAATTTTTAACTGAAGACGACGAAGAGAATGGAAACGCTGGAAAGTGGACTGTCTTTTCTCTGGTAGTTATCCTAGCACCTTTGGAATAAAAGAGGGTAGATAATCTCACACTTTTCCCCTTAATTACTATAATACTGTGTGTTAGTCGAAATATATGCATACAAGTTTTGGAAATTGCTAGAAAATGAAAATACAATAACTAGCTTTACCAATCACAATTCTTTTTTAAATAACTGTTTTAAATACCTAGTTATTTCATCATAAGTATGTGTTATATGTGATAACGGTAACGTGTTTTACCAATCAACTAATTTTTAAATAGGTTTATTTTATTATATACATGTAGTATACGTGATACAGGTAACTCTATTATACGATAAGAGTCAGTGCAGGATGCATTACTAATAGCACATCGCTATGTGATAACCGTATTGTTTGCACAACTGGATATCCGTAACATGAAGATGTCACGATCTTGACTTCGACAAAAGCGAGTTATGTTTGGAATGTAAAAACTTGTCTTAATTATTTGGGAGATATGCAAAATAATTTAGATAATTTTATAGTCTCTTCAAAATAAAAGTATTTTAAAATACTTTTATTTTGAAGAGACTATATGCGAATATGCGGCAAAAACTATTTAGATTTTTTACTCTAGGTATATTATATTTCATTCCTTTCATGTATCGAAAGCGAAGAAATATGTCATTTAATATTAACTTAATATGTTAAAAAAAGTAGTTTCTCTCTAATAAACCCTGAACTTTTAATAAACTTCTCTCTCTTTTTCTCTCTCTTGGAAGGCCTCGCCAAAACTTTATCCTATTTACGCAACAAACGAAACATTTAAAAGAAATAACCGAAGGATTTTTAAATTTCGGTGATGTTGATTCAAGTTTTCTCGGAAAAGAGTTTTTTGCGAGTGTTTCATATTTGAACGTGACCATTGAGTCCTCTTTTTGCCTTTATTTTTTATTACCTATACCCTATACGAAAGAGAGAGGCTCGAGTGTCGTGAAAAGGAAAGTTCGAAGATTTATTTTGTTCGAGTATGTCTTCTCCTTTATTACATTTTCGCCCGCATGGTATAGCCGTCGTTTCTCAGAGACTTACCGTTCATTTTTTGCGGAGTTAATAATCTGAAAGAACCAATTGAGCGTTGTTTACTGAGCTGTTCGTGTTGAAAAATGTAAATTTTCTTAATCGAGTTTTATCTCGAATACGATGTATATTTTGCACGTATATAAAAAAATTCATAAAATTATATTAATATTTTTGTAAATTGCAAATCATGCAGAACAAAACTTGTAAAATCAAGGCTGATTATTATTTCTGGTGCAATACGCAAATGATAAGAAGTATAAAAATATCTGTTCGAAATTCGCTTCGGCGTATACCCTGTGATACACACGGTTGAAACCCAGCACTCTCGACTCGGTTTTCTTTCTTTCCTTTCGAGAGGCGAGCTAGAAGCCCGTAGCAAGGTCTCGCGCCGGACTGGGACGATTTGTTAAATCGGCCAAAAGCTGGGTGGAGGGATCATTTTATCGCGATCGAACGAACCATCCTTCACCGAAGGTGACCTGCACGGTCGAAGGTTCCCTTCTCTGTCGGGAAGTGATGGGTGGTCTCGGAGCTCGTTTCGCGTGAAATCGCGCTCGAGCGATTCATTGGCACGAGTATCGTCCGACAGATCGATTACTCTGGTATGGTGGCTCGAAACGTGTATATCGAGGGCGGGATGGTACGCGGATACGAGGTCTGTAGCTATTACTTCGTAAATGTTCTCTCTCTCTCTCTCTCTTTTCTCTCTTTTCCCTTTTGCCCTTTTTGTATTTTGCTTTGTCCGTCTTGCCTATTTCTTTATTCCTTATTTCCTTTATGTTTCTTGCTTTACGAAAAGAAATATAAAAAGGCCTTAAGGCAAAGCTCGGCGGTAAAATTCACGTTCTGCTTTGCCTCGTATACTCCGAGATAGTATTACCGTTACGGAGCGGAGAGTTCGCGTCTATACTTTCTACCGCGGCATTTTGAAATTTATTCGATGGCGCGGTAGTACCTTCGCGACGAAAGAAACGCAAGGTGCTTCTTAAGACAAACGTTAAGGTGGAAAATTTGCGTTAACTTCCCCTCCCCCCCCCCCCCCCCCCCCCCGCCGGCCGTAGAACTTTACGGCTGCCTCTACTCGTAAGTGGGAAGGTGCTCACGCCACGCCGTTAATAAACGCCTCGGAAAACCGCATTGTAATTTGTACGTCTTTGGGCGCTTTATAACAACGCTGCGAACACTTGTGTCACATACTTTATTTTAATTCAGTAGGCGTAATTTGCTAACGCATTTATGTTACGACTCATTTTATTGACTGTTCGTTGCATTTAGGCACATTTCTGTAAATGTATTTGGATATGTAGCTTGATGAGAATGCAGAATAACCGTTGATCGCAATTAAGAGTCAAAACTATAAGTATTTGTCAGCCAACAGAATAGCAGAAGTAATTGTTTAACAGAAATTGGGGGTTGGCTTTAAAATTCTTCTTGTTTCGTGAATAACGAACAGTGAGGAGAAGATGAGAATTTCTCTGCGCGAAACGTGACAGGTAGTTTCGGAGCTCGATTCGCATGAAATCGCGTTTGCACGATTCGTTGCCCTTCAGCAAATCGATTGCTTAGACTTCGTGTACCGTATAAGCTTGGTAACGATTTAGTATGCAGTAAGTGTTTCCATTGGGTCCTTAGTTGTTTATTATAATGGCGCGGCACGGCGTAAGGATATATGATAAGCATCGCGATTGTAGCGCCTATAGAATATCGTTACTGAGAAAATAGGGCAACATGTATTTGAATCGATTTCACAAACATAAATCCGTAACTTTCAAAATCGAAACAATGAATAAATATATCGCAGATTTTTCGGAAATTAAACTTTTCCAAATAAATGATAAAATGATATCTTTTTGTTTTAGGTAGATTTTCTCGGAAAGATTTTTATAGTTTGCTAATTATTTAGAAACGTGTAATCTCTGAGATAACTTACATCTGCACATTTTATATATATGTTATGGTCAAAGCCCGAAACGCGGGCATTCCTAGGATTGACTGGTCAATTCTGCGGAACGACCAAGCGTCTTGGTCAAAGCCCGAAATAAGTTTTGCGTTTCGGCTTTTGACTGGATGTTTGTAGTCAATCCTAGGAATGACTAACATGGCTGGTCAAAGTTAGAATCTAAGAAAAATTACTTTGGACTTTGCCCAGTCAATCCTAGGTGTGGCTTAATTCGCGGGATTTTGACTGTTTGGTAAATGTACAGAATAGTGGCCTCCTCACCGATTTGACTCAAACTTACTAATATTGTGTATTTTGACGTGTTAAAAACAAATCCGCAAGAAAAAATCGTCGTTCTCAATTAGGAAAAAAAGTTATGAAGTGTTAAAAATGACAGTTTCGGGTTAGGAAATCTGTCAAACCGACAGTGTAGACGGGAACGTTGGGTTAGAGTTTTTCGACAACGGATTTTTTTGTTTAATTTTACTTTATTGTTGCATTTTGGAAAGTGTATTTTATTACTTATCATATTATTTTTTATTAAATAATATGTAGCGATATATATATATGTTATGGTCAAAGCCCGCGTTTCAGGCTTTGACCATAACGTATATATATCGCTACATATAAATGAGTTATTTATAATTATAGTTTAGTTTAGAATTACATTTTAGTTATTATTCTCTATTATGAGTTATTTATTAATTGCATTTCCACAGTTTAAGGTACCTAATAGTTAAAGCAGACAACAGTTCGTGCTTTTGGTTAAAGCAGAGAATACTCTGTGAGAATAGTAAAAATACAGAGTATTCTCTGCTTTAACCAAAACCACAAACTGTTGTCTGCTTAAACAATTACCTTAAACTGTTGAAATGCAATAAATAACTCATTATATAGAATTAGAATAATAAATAAATTCGTTTTTAACGCGTCAAAATACACAATATTAGTAAGAATAGTAAGTTTTAGCCAAATCGGTGAGGAGGCCACTATTCTGCACATTTACCAATCAGTCAAAGTCCCGCGAATTAAGCCACACCTAGGATTGACTAGGCAAAGTCCGAAGTAATTTTTCTTAGATTCTAACTTTGACCAGCCATGTTAGTCATTCTTAGGATTGACTACAACCATCCAGTAAAAAGCCAAAACGCAAAACTTATTTCGGGCTTTGACCAAGACGCTTGGTCGTTCCGCAGAATTGACCAGTCAATCCTAGGAATGCCCGCGTTTCGGGCTTTGACCATAACATATATATATCGCTACATATAAATGAGTTATTTATAATTATAGTTTAGTTTAGAATTACATTTACATTGTATCTTTACGAATAGGATAGTGTAATATGTTTATTTTCCGCTGTTTAAGAATTGCCTCGTGGTACAATAGGAAACTTGTGCGAGATAGAATAGAGAATACACGCGACAAAGAAGGGACATGCAGGAAACCAGAGAAGGAGAGATGGAATAACATCGGCGACAGGCGACAACGTTCTTCCTCACATGCAATTTCCCTCCTCCACACAGAGGAAACTACCACGCGCTGCCTCTGGCGATCTTTCTGCAACTTGTGTTATATCTCTCGGTGATACATTCTGTAGGAAACTGTATCAATCCACGCGTAAATACATTGTTTACGATACGAAATTTTTGACCCTTTATTAGATATTTCGAAGAAATGTGATACTATATTGAAATAAAAACTAAAACAAAAATTAATAATTGAAAAATTAAATAATTCATTATTACAAAAAATATATATATACATATAGGGGAGACCGGTACAAAGTCGACAGTTTTTTTTCGGTGCCGATTTTTAACAACAAAATAAATAATTTTAGTTAAATGTGGTATACCGTTGTAAAGAGTGAACCTTTAGCTACAAAATTTATATAGGAAATTTCGGTCTACGTTGCTTTGTTTAACCGGTATAGAGTAAAAACGACAAAGGTGGAAAAATTGAAATGTCAAAAATGCCGGGGCAGAGTCGTCACTCCATAAATACATAATTCCGATTATGAAAACTGATAAGATACATTTTATTAACTATTTGTTAATAGAAAAATGTAAACATTAATTAATTAAAGTGTTAAAATGTTTCATTATTTTGTGTTTTTGTGTGTGTATACGGATTCTATAACTCAACCAAATATTAAAAAATTATATATTAAATAGGGGTAGAAAAGACTGAAAAATATTATAAAATTTGTCAATATTATAAAAGTCCACCCCTGTGGCTTGGTGACCGCTTCGCCCCGAACACAAGTTTCAAATTTGGTCGCTCACGAAATATTAGACATCAACAATAATGAAAAAACTTTACTGGATTCGTGTTCAGCATGCATTGCTCTTTAGAATCACGTACCTCGAGATTTGGAGAGCAAATATTATTGTAGATATTACAAATTTTCTACGCGCAGAAAATTTTACTTTCACCTTCCGAAAACACGTTTGCCCTCGTAAAAATCATAACACGGCAGGTAATTTCCCGAAACTCCGGCGGTCACATGGGTACCATAAGCAGCGTTTACAATGTTAATGGCGAGTTCGCAAAATATACAGGTTTCGAGATATTTCATTTGACGATTCCACCCCGACGACGTCTTCGCCCCGGTCTCCTCTATGTATTTGTAGTTATGTGTATTATATTTAATTATTAATTTCTATTTTAGTTTTTATTGTATATATATTTTTTTTACACGCACACATTGAGATAGATAAAACAAAAAGCAGGGAATGAAGAAAAAGAAACGAAAAAATACGTAAAGAAATAAAACTGCGATAATGTTAAAGACAGGATGAAAAAGGATGGAAAAGTGGAAGGTATAGGCTCGGGAGAATAAGACAAATCGAGGACGAAGAACAGAAAGAGGCGGAGCATCGAAGGAGTATGCTGGAAGACAAGAAGACTAGAGTGGAGCGAGGGAAATTAAGCAATTAGTAACTTTGCACCGCGGCAGCTCTCAGTAAGATTTGATTATGTTTTCGGTTTAAGCTCTCCGAAGTGAAGCTCAACCCTCGACCGGAGCGAAGGGCGAAGGGAACCTCGGAGCGAACTCGACGGTGCTTTCAAGAGGCTCGGCGTATACCTGCAAACTCCAAAGGTGAAACGTGCCTCGTGAATCCCGTCAGGTCTCGCTCGGTCTTCCACGTCGCGCGTCTGTCATTCTCCATTGTCTTTCTATTCGCCACACGTTCGCGTTACTTCTTGAGCTTCCCTAGACTCCTTCTGCCTGCGTGTGATACGCGTTGATGTACGCGACGATGTTAGTACGTATGAATTTATATATCGTTATTATATTATAGTTTAATAGTTTGCGCGTTCTTTGAATTAATTTAATTAAAGAGTAGCAAGTAACAAAAATGCAATTATAAAAGAACTATTATAATTACGAATACGACTTTAATAACTTTAATTTACACAAAACATCCTTTAGATGTTTTTATAGTTCTCAATATTTTAAGAAGTCTGTTTTTTACAGCTGAACACTTAAAATGAAATAGGTAGGATATGTTTGAAATTTGGCAAAAGCGAGAAGGGAAGTTCTAGTGTAGTCTAGAAATAGTGTACCACCAAAAAAACAAATCTATAAAAATCGATATAATAGGTCCTGGTGATGGCAAAGTTTGGCAACGATGTCCAATGCAGTCAAAAATTTACATAACAAGAGCGCAATGCAGATAAGAATTTAGATAAGCAGCAAGTGAACATTTAGATGAAATATATTAAACAAATAATATATAACATGCTTATAGTGTTTTTCATCAAATCTGCCGCTGAAAAAACTAGCAAGTCACCAAGAGTACTGTGTATTTATTTATGGGATCGTGACTTACAAAATCCAAAAATGACGATTTATAGATATAATACGCTGCGTGACCTCATAATTCACACGCCTCCTTGACCGTTTCATTCTCTGGTGAAATGACGCTAGGGTTTATCGCTCGTAAGAGCAATATACCCACCCATGATGAAAAAATATATCCAAGTGTTCTTTGGGCAATAAAAATCTGCGAAATAAACTCGAGTTTTTCGAAATAATTTATCATTTTAACGTGGTTTACAAAAGGATATATCACAAAAGAATAGAAAAATTATAAAATGGCATTTATTAGATATCTCGTATTTTGCATATCTGGTTATTCTCACAATCAGTGACATTTATCTTCGCACAAACAAAATGATTAATAAAGAACAAGATAGAGAGGGTATGTGATGCGATGGTGTAAAAGTACTCAGGGACTGTTCTCTATTCTGGAAATTTATACTGCGCGCACAATTTAAACAGCACATCACGAGAAACGTTTAGTACGGACATGTTTTACTGCAAGGGCTCGTTACGGCGAGTATGTGCGGTACTGCGTACGGATAATTGAAGGACGTTCGTCTTTCAGACAGTAGCGACGCTATCCTGTTCCACACAGCCGTCGGTTTGCCCATCTATCCGTTCGAACTGTCCAGCACGAATGTTTCGCTGTTTATTTTGCACCCATCTGCTATTACTTGCCCTTTCTGTCTGTCGCTCCCGCGCGATCACTAGAATGGGGTAACAATTCTGCGTCGTCCTCGACCACATGGAACGTCACATAGACGTTTCACTGACGTTTCGTTTAATTCGACCTGTGGGGAATTAAATCTCGATCGAGGAGGGGCGCGAAAGTAAATGCGAAGTAGTCAGTGATTGTACGTCGTAGAGAAAGGAACGAAAAATAATTGCTCCGTTCGTCGTGATACATTCATCGATTCTTAATCCTTTCAAGACAGAAGCGAGTTTGTTTTAGATGTATAACATCTTAAATGGTGAGTTTCATCAGACATAAAATATATTAATTCTATAAAAATCTTGACAGGATTAATCTTAGCATTTATCGATCTTTCTAGTATTTAATTTAATATTCTACATTGCAGTGGATTGAAATTTTCAACAGTTTTTCGGAAAATTGTTCCGTATTTTAATATATTTTATATATTTCATACAGCCAGACTGCACTGCTTAAATTATCTTAATTTAAGAATTTTTCACGTATAAAACTTGTCATAAAGCAATTTCTCAAATTTGAGAATTTGAGAGTTAAGAAGTATTTCATACATACGTATAATAATTTTACTTAAAATTCTTTATATCCGTTTTAAACATTTTGTAAACATCAGTGGACAGAGTAAAAGGTTTTCACAAATGTACCAATCGAAATATTTAGGATTCGATACGCTTTCGATTTCGGTTATGCAAAATAAAATTCCGAGCGCGGGAAGGAGAAAAAGAGAGTATCGTGCTTTCTATTTAATCTATGGTATCCGCTTATCCGATTTCGCTTAACCACATCCCGATCGTCGCCGGAACTATCGTATCGCGTACACGTTATATCGCGTGCCTAAACGCTCGTCAGAATTTCTCAGGCACGGCCCCCGAACTTCTGTCCGGCACAAATTATCCGCATTCCATATCTGGATAACATGGTACGGGGAACGCCAGTAAATCGCGCGGTTTCAAAAATAATCGGTAATAAACGGGAATTTCTCTGTAAAGACAGACAGATCTTTTCTCCTCCTATGCAGCCGGAACTTTATCCGTCATCCTGCTTATCCACTGTCGTCGTATTGCTACGCGTTCAGGGATGAATAAAGCGAATAAGGGTGTGCAGTTATTTACGTACAACCTTACAAGTACATTCGTATCAGCGGATGGAAATAGGGAGCAACAGAGAGAAGGGATGACACGGAATAGATAGCGGAGGATAGGGAGGATAGGGAGGATAGGGCGCAAGAGGATGGTGAGATGGTGGAGGAGGAGAACGAGGAAGAGGCGGCGGCGGCGGCTATGGCAGCCTGGACAGAGCACGGGCCTGTCCCATGTGGGTTTCGTTAATTAACCGAGTCTACCGAGTTCTATTCCTCGCGTTATATTACCAGCATCCACCCTCCCCCTTGCCACCTGGGGGTTGTGGAAAACACAAGCTTCATGCCACCCGCGCCTTCTCTATTCTCTCCTACCGTGGTAAGATCTATATTTGTGCCCTTGTGCATTTACTCTCGATGCATTTACAGTATTTTACTCGCAAGTGCGACGCCGCGTTTATAGGTACTTGTATCTCCGTTGTCGCGGATATTCGAGAACCGAACGTATGTGGGTAAGTTCGTTCCTACATCTGGTTCCGGATGCAATATATGTATAATGCAATAACTAAATTCTTGAATATATCTTATAGAGCTCTCGACTCTTTCTATGAGAAAGTATCTTTATAGCAACAATTATACTTATAGCGATACAAAAAAACATGTATAAGTGTGCTCAAAAACGAAATGAGATTTTATATACTTATTTAAAATGCCGTTTGTGAGTGCCGATTTAATTGGCTATTACATCACGCGCTGGCGCTAATCGTACTTTATTGCATAGTTGGCGGATGAGAGATGCAATATGCGTTGAATTAATTACAAAATACTAATTAAGCACTTGTCTCGGGGAATCAATTTACAATAGGAGCATGTAGAATTCCGCGCGAAACAATTTCGCGTTTCGCGTAGAAAGTGATTTATAAAGTGAGACGTGGTGATCGGCTACGGCCCTCGGAAAAATGCCATTTCCCTGTACCGAGGGGAAACAGGGCAAACGAATCCATTCTAGTAGTGTAAACGACCGATGAACGCGCGTAAACGGTACACAGTACATTCTCTCGTGGAAACACCCACAATAAATCACAACAATCGACAAAAACTTGACGATATATCAATTAGGTGAAAGTGTGTTCCGCGCGCGGCGCGTTGATTCTCAATTATTATATTCTCGTCGCCGCTGATTTACCGTGGCATCGACGGTGGCTGCGTGTGTTGTTGTTAATTAATCGTACGTTTATTTACCGTGTCGTGCGTCGCCACCGCTCTTATCAGCATTCTCCTCCTATCGCGCCCCGTATGGCACGGCATACGATTTCGCCGCAATCAATGAGTAGTTAATCAAAAGTCGTTGTATTTGCTATTTTGATTTCATCGCGTTGCACGTTCCCTTGCCTGCCGTTCGCGCGTCTATAAATAAGTTCGAAATGTCGTGAAGCATTATTAAACAGATGCTGCGCGCGGTTGTTAAGAAGAGCATAACTTTATTAATGTACGGCAATTCTAAATTAATTGGCAAATTTAACGTAAATTGATGATTTTAAATCAACACGTTTTAATCATAGTAAGGTTTTTTTCCTTGATCTCACAAAACGGTGTGAGCAAAGGCGAATACTCGAATTGCATGAGAGCAAAAAAGAGAGCAGGGCGAATGAAACACGTAAGACAATACCTGGTGTATCCGTACCGAGGAAATGAGATTTATATTAATTTCTCCAACCGCGTCGCGGCTGCGTTCGTAGCCGTCGACGCCCTCGGCCCTGCAGGGTATAACACTCTCCCTCTTCTTCCTCTGCCATCCCTGATAACCATCCGATTTGTCTCCACCTCTGCCATTTATCTACGACCTTCGTCGAATGGAAATTTCAACTCGACATATCGCATTTTGATAGAAATATTAATCGACAATTGTTTAGAAAGTTGTATTGACAAGCGAGAATTTTTTGTATCTATTGCAAAAAATTATATTTTTTTGTAGTCGCATATTAGGCGGAATTAACTGACGACAAATTAGAAACGGATATATATATTAAAATTTTTTGAAAGGTTTTGTATATGCATACTATGATCGTTATACAAAAATAAATATTTCCGTAAGTTGAAATTCTATAGTTGTATACATACATATTGAAAGATTCTTGAAAGTGAGAAGCTTCTCGCGATTATTTGCATGATGAGAAATGATATGCAAATGTATCTCGGAATTAATTTCGCCTTCGAGAACGGTGCTTTTATAAGATACCATTGCCAAATGTTCTTTGAATTAAATCCCATAATATTCGACATCCTGTGGTTTATAGAGTTAATTATTTTCCTCGGTGGAACGTGGAAAGTATTGGTAATCGATGGCGCGCCGGGGAATCTTCCGCCAAAAGCGATTATCTTTCGTGTTGATAGAACGACGCCTGCATTCGCGTAGGTGGGCTTGACTCGTAGCCTGGATACCGATCGTTAACTGTTTGACCCAATTTCGAAGGCTATAACGCCGCGCAATATGTACAATAACGCGGCAACAATTCAATTCTCGTTCGCGTAAGAGACTAAGAAATCTACTGGCACAACAAAGAGATGCTGGCAAAGACGGAGGATACTATATCCTTTCGTTGCTGAAGAAAATTTATTAAAATGCTTGATTCGTTATGGTACTTGCCCTTTAAACGAAACTGCATATAGGATAAAAGGATATCATCATAAATATTCGTTTTAAAATGCTTTTATACGCACTTATTTTGTGGATAAGGGAGAAGCGATTTAAGATACTAAAAAATACATATCGGCCATTAATTTCAGTGATATTGATACATTGAGTGTCACGTCAAAATTTAATTAAAACGCACAGATTCATAACATTTTATTATTTATCTTTATTATATTAATGACGCGACATTTTTTTCATCGCAATATTATTTCACAAAAACATCTGATATAATTGAGTTGCCGAGAAAAATGTTATAATAAATACGATATTTTTATCGATCGTGTTGCATATACAAGATTGCATTGGCAACGATGCGATGTCGCCGTTATTATTATATACATAGGCGATGGCGCGCATTGCGACGATCGCGTGCAACGTTATTTTTCCGAAACAGCAGGTTGTTCTCGATATTTGTCGGCCGATATTTTGCGTGGCTCTCATCGCGGGTTATTCAGTCGTGTGCAGCTCGCGCCACGTGCATTCTTGGGGTTTATCACTAACCGTAATGCGGGCGAAGGAGAATGCCGTTTTCGTTTGTGGTCAGTGGATCGCGAGCCGTTTCGTTCGTCGCATCATGAAAAGCAGTCTGTGAAGCGCGACGATTCGCGAATAGAGGAGCTCGTAAAGCGTCGCTTCCAACCGCACGCCTGGTCCTTTATGGACCAGTTAAGTTTTCATGCTTCATCGTCGTCGTTTCCTGCGAGAATAATAACCCTCGGCATTACGTACGTACATACGTACCTATAACGCGATATTACCGGCGGAAGCGTGATAAGCGTAGCCGTCGTCCGCGCGGAAGATTAAAAATATAATTACGCGATTGGCCGGTTAATTCGCTTGTGCGAATTTTCTCGCGCCACCAAATGCGAAAATCGTTTGAAGCAATTCCTTTGAAAAATCGAAGACAAGGATCTTGAAAGGAAAAAATTCTGTTGTATACCTGCTTCCCGTTGAATTCCAAACACTTTTCCAAGCGTTTTCTTCCGCCTTTATCCCTCCACCTGTAACAATATTTAAAATTTTGATAAATTTATTTTTTTATTTTTTATATGTTTAATTGCTAAATTTTTCAATCATATTATATAATACTAATAATTTCATTCTTTTTGTATAAGAACGGGAATGCAATGGAATTACTTCTGCGATTGATGGTTTTAACTGTTTTCATCAAAATAATACAGGGTGTCAAAGTTGAAGGAAAAATTTCGTTATTTCCAAAAATTTCGAAAACCACTCGGCTTATTTTGATGTCCTTCAAACATACACCAAATTTCATCAAAATAACCTGTGGTTTTAAAAATTTGTGGAAATAATGAAATTTTTCCTTCAACTTTGACATTCTGTATTTTTGAAACTAAGCCGATTCGCACATATAGTCAAATGAAGTTTTCGTCTTGAATTTGTGTGAGGATCAATTACCTCTTAAAATATTTTACCCTTTTTTTCAACTCCCTGTATAAACATCTCGTATTACAACTAAAATATAATTGGTATCGCTTACAATAGTTTTATTGAGGTAAATACAGGGGTTAAAGTTCATAATTAAATCTCAATATGTATTTATAAGATTAAACAGATAGAATACTTTAGAGATCGTTTGCATCGTATCGTCGCGATCGCGAACGACGCGAATCGCTCCTCGATTCGAATAAATTGCCTTATCGCGAAATTCCAGCGAGACCCGACGGCAACGGGCAGCCGCATAACAACACCGTCATCATTGAACCCAGACTAACACACACACACGACGTTGTCATTGCGCATTACAATAGGCGCTGCGTTATGCGTTATGCAAGCCGGTCACGTGTGTCGCACGCTACAGCTCTAGGACCTTCGGGCTCACGCATGCATACATGTGCTGGCTCCAAGGCGGCACGAGGACACAAACCTGCGATTCTCCCAGGCGGAATTATTGTCACGTGTTCGAGTAAAAGACACGTTTACCGTCGATTGTTGCGGAATTTCATTGCGGTTCCTATACCCTTTGTCAGAGAGAAACGCTCATATTATACAACTCAGCAAAACGTATAAAACGCGTAAAAACGTAGCATTATATAAAATTTTAAGTAACGGAGAGAAGATTCGTTATTTCTCTCTCTCTCTCTCTCTTAATATAAAATTAAATATAATATATTTTTCTGGAATAATAAAATTGAATTCACTAGAATTCAACTTGATTGAGAGGAGAAGGAAGTAGAATATTTTAAAATTGTTCAAAAAAAGAGAGATACTTCATAGCACGTGCATATTAAACGTAAAATGATTTGTATTGGAATGTATATCATCATCAAAACTTTTAGCAGGTATATTACGCGTTTTCTCTTTATTTCTCCGATATGAAAAAGTATATATTTTCCTCCAATTCATTGCGATGATAAACAGTATTGCTTAATACTTTTAAAATACCTTAAAATTTTTCTTCCTATTCTCTCAAAATTCCTGAATTATATTTAAAGACACATTTATAATACAAAATTAATAATATGTCATATTTGAACATATTTGAACTATATAAGATTTTTAGTAATAAATATAATTTAAGCAACGAGACAAATCATCTTTCATGGGCTGGTACGAATAATAATTATTATTCACATTCCATTTAGGATTACTACATTTATATTATAAACAATCTTTTTTATAATGTATTTCGATTTATGTGACTCTCCTTGAACGCCCGCTGAATAGAAATTGCATATTGCCGTAATACGTAGCCGCGCTATATTAGTATGCAGCAAAAATGAACCGCATCCCCACCGAGGCGAAGGGAGAAATTAGTTTTATCCACGTCAGGGGCATCTGATATACACGGCACGCAGCGTTACCTACCGGAAGCAGAGATGGAAACGTGGAGGACGGCGTCGGGGCGTAGTGTAAAGCCCCCCGGGGGCAACAATTGTGCATTCATCGGGGCGAGGGGCTCTAATTAAAACGCATTGTTTATATTCTTTGCAGGAAGCTCCTCGCTGTTCCTTCGCTCACCCTCCTCTCCCGCCGTTTCCGAGTCACCTCCTCTTCCTTCCCCTCTCGCCACACTTGAGTTCCCAGGGGTTCTCTTACAGAAACTTTCCGGTAACTCGTTAAAGATAATGCGGGACGAAAGTCTGGTTAGGCGTCTACCTGATCCCCTTTCAAACTCTTAGCGTAAACAATCGATCGATTCTACTTGCATTCTCGTAGACGTTCTGATCGTCAATAGTCGGTCGATCCTACTTTCCCTTCTATTAGATATTCTCGTATTGAAGAGGCAAGAGAATTCCCGAATGCGGGAAAGATGTTATCTCTCGTTTTATTGACTTTTATCAAGTTAACATCTCCGTTCTCAGAATTTCGGTATAATTGATAGAATATTGGCTTTCCTTCCCGCGCTTTCGCCAACGAGTTATCTATAGTTTCCGATACGTTTCAAAGAGAACTCTCTGCAAGTTCCATTCCATTGTGTAAAAACGATACAGGAACACGATGTGTTCCGAAGCGTAGAACACCTTTAACAGTCGATGTACCAGTTCAGACTTTTCGCGTAAATCGCTTTTAACGCGCGCGTCTGTACCCGTCAAATCGATACTTCGATAGCCGCACAATCCCTAACAGGATATAAGCTCCGCCGAGCGGAAGCGCCATCGATTCAGCATCGTTCTTCCGTTCTTGGTGTATCGGCATTCTCGGAGACAAAGGTAGCCGCCAATTACCGCAAAATAGGATGCAGGTGACGGCTGCGAATTACGTGCGCGCGCGTGAATAGGAAAAGATGGTAGGCATGTATGAGGAAATGTCAAGGGCCGCGACGAGATCGAGAAATGTACGAAAGGCGCGAAAGGACAAAAGGACGAGGGGGAAAAAGAGAAAGCGAGAGCGAGAGGGCGGGAGAGCGCTTTTACGGGTAGGAATCGAATTTGCCGAGGACCTTCATTTTGTCCTGTGTAACTCCTACGGGCATGTCGTGCGCAGACTGCTGAGGTAGTCGGGGCGAGAGAGAGAGAGAGAGAGAGAGAGGGAGGAGAGAGAAAGAGAAAGAGAGATCCATCGCGCCGATCTTTCGTTCGCCCCGGAGGAAAATTACGCCCCGATACAAATCGTAATTGCATGTAAAACGGGCCTGCCGTACGAGAGATACGACCGGTCATATTTCACATCGCGCGCGGCAGTTAGCACCACCGACGAACATTACCGGCGGCGCACTTTCGTCGGCGAGCGTTCGCATACTTGTACATGTGCGGTAGCGACCTGTGTTGTACACGAGAATTGTTGCACACGAAACTGTTCATGAGAAATTCGGCGCATGAGAACAGTTGTACGCCCGAGGAATGTCCAGAAGTCAACCATGGCGTGTTCGTTTTTGTCGCGTTGAAATTTTTAGCAATGTGTAACGTTCTGCCTGTAAGTATGGCTTTTACGGTACGGTTTCTACGGTGGTTTTTTTTTTTTAAATCGGCGGTATTTTCATCGTGAAAACGTTATTGGTCTTCTATAAGATAACCGTCGATCTAAATTAGGTGAAATAAAATTTGATTACACAATGATTTAATATTTATACATTATAATAATGACTTATATAGAGAGAATTATTTAATATTTAAATAACGTTATGATTTATGCATGACCAAACATTCTGTAATCACAAATATTCATGAGTTAATAGAGGCCTGAGTTGTGTAATAACTAAAGATTAAATTAACTACTTTTGTACGATTTTCGCGACAGAGAGAGATTGAATAATTTTTATTCGCCGAAGATACATAATTCCGAGTAATTACAGATGGAAACAAAGAAACATTAATTTATCCGAGTAGAACTCGATGTTCCGAGACCGCTGCACGCTGCAATAATACCGATGTGGTATTCCAAGAAATTAATTAGCCTTTAAAATGTATTCCAGTCGTGAAACTTTCTGCATCCAATTACATTCAGATAGGACCACGCTTGATACCGCCAAAACGCACATTTGTACACACGCATACACGAACTTTCACAAACGATAGTCACAGCAAACGGGTATATAGTCATACACATACTAGGACTGTTGAATTTCGCGATAAACGTTTTGGCGTGATAGAGATAGAGAAGGGGGAGAGGGGAAGGGGGAAGGGATTTAACCGCTATCTACATAGAAATACATATGTAGACATAAGAGAGCGAGGAAAAAGTACACGGGCTTCTCTAATAAAAGTGGCGGCGTCTCTCCGCACACTTTCATCCTGCTTTTTCACCAACGGCCGTCGCCCTTTTCGCAGGTCCGCCCTCCCTTTGTTTCCCTCCTCTCCCGCAAGGGCTACAAACTACCTCTCGTTTCCCTTTTCCTCACGCGCTCTCGCGCTCACGCGCGCACACGCGTCGCCTCTCTATTCCGCGCCGCGCCGCACCGCGCCGTTCTGTTTTTAAGTCCCCGGAGGGGAGCGGGAGCCTATCGTGTTAACAAGCATATTTTACATTTCATTGCAGCCACTTAACGCGCTAACCGCCGACATCGCTTCCAACCCAACAACCGGGCTCGGGCATCGCGTGGCATTTCGCACGCTCGCGCGCGACACGTGCAGGCGCGGGCGGTCTCAATTAGAGAATACGATACGACGTAATTGGGGCCTAATTATTTCAAACGGCCGTCCGTCACGGTCCGGCCGGGCGTTAGCGTCAGCTCGGTTTGCAATTATAATATAAAATTAGGTGATTTCGGTCCGCGGGCTGCGCCGATTAAATGGCTCCATTCCGAAGCACGCGTAATTTAACGGGTTACGATCGCCAAAAAAGAAATCGGATAATCGTTCGCCATATGCATGATAGAGAAATACGCGATTACTCTCTACGCGATACGTTTATCCAATAAATTTATTTCATTTATATAGAAATACATGATCACTGATCAGTTAAGCAATTGACACTACGTGTTTGGCATTAAGCTTTATTTAATTATATTCATGAATATTGAGTTACTTTTTGACATTTACTAAGCAGCGAAATAATCTACCTCTACTTTTTAACATGTATATTTGTGCTAACTTATCTATTTTTTCATTGTGTTTGCATCGACGGTAATTTACAATTTTACATTAATGTGTTATTGAATAACAATATTCTAACACGGAGACGAAACGGGGCGCAATAATATACATATTAAATTTTCGATTTTTTTTTTTCACATACCCTAGAATTTAATTTACACCCGAGTTTCGATACTGAAATAACGAAAAGAGCTGCTTTGTGATAATTTTATTACAATTTTGGTGTACCTAAGTGCCAATAATCACATTTATGCTTTACACATGTTACACATATACAAGTTATTCATGATGTGAATTTACTCGAAGAGCACTTTAGTGTGACTATTTTCCGATCCACTATAAATAATGCATGTGCAAGCGGTGCGCGCGATTCGTGTTCGTTGTGTATCCACGGCGGAAATTTATCCGTTATATAAAAGCACTATTGCAATTAGTTTTAATCTCGTTACAGCATTCGGTATCCGTCAATAGTTCGTGCAGCTCGCAATTATGCACCGACTGGAAATGCAAAGCGAGAATCGTTGCGGAGTAAACGCCTCATTAAAATGTTATTTTGGCCGAAAATCACAGCACTTCACTTAATTATGTGGGTCGGAACCTGTGCCTAGTGCAGCGTATGTTATGTACATACGAACATTGAAAAAATTATGCGCGATTTACATTTGCGAGGTGTAAGGTAGATATATGCGATGGAATTAAACATAATCTCGGAAGAGATTCGCTTCAAGTTCATATTAATGAAAATTTTCAGAGCCGAATTATAACAAATTATGCGCTAACAAATAGTTGCGCGTACTTGCCTTTGTGACACACGCAAATGTAGCTTTCACGTACACCTGGATACTCGATAACGTCTTTTTCGTGAGCAGGGGCGTGGGGCGTAAAATTCACGCATGTTACAGCGGTAATTAACTTTGCGGATGCAGAAGCTGTCAGTTAAAAATGTCCTTCAGTACCCCCGGAATCTAAACTACCGGCCAAACTGCACATCGGGACCCATATTATGCGCATGAATATTTATGCACAAAGCCGGTCGCACTGTGCAGAAGAAGAGGTACAAACACATAAATATTTATATCAAGCCGCTCGACGCGCGATTTCCTCGCAAAAATTGCTATACGCGGCGTACTCTCTTGCCTTAATTGCTTAATCCGCTTTCTGTATTAAATCCCGTACTGTAATTTATGCGCGCGTTATATTACAGCAACGGCAGGACGCCGCTTAAATGTTTAACGTTAATATTTACGTTAACGCCGAGAATTGCTCGCTCGTGACGCGTCATACAAACGCAGTTTTATGCACCCACGATGTAATTTCATCAAAAAAAATAGTACGTACGTATAATACGTACAAAAAAATAATTTATTTTTCAAACTGCACTGCACCAAAACGCGCGCTTATAAAAAAAAAGTCTATCTTGATCCGCAACTGTTTATCCAATTTATATCAATTTCCTCTTGCGTTTTTCATGCTCTGGTAAGCTAGAATTGGGCAGCAATAACGACTCGTTGCTTGATATGGGCCGAATACTGACATTTGCATGCCCAAAATATCATTGTACAATGATCCGTGCTCAATGGCAGATGGAAACGGGCGGCGTGGAATAACGCGGAGACATGGAATAGCGGAAAACGCCGATGGGTCAACGACCAGGCAAGGGGTGTAGGTATGTTCAGTTGAGTCGTAATATCAAACCCGCAACACATCGAGCACCCACGAGAAGAGGCATAGGTTACACACAAGAACCACTGAGAATGAGCTTAAAGCGGAAACTTACGCTTTAGGTGAAATCTATGAGCCGCATAGCGGGTGCTAGCGTGGAAACACGTTCCACCTCCAAGAACGTGCAAAACAATTTCAGTTTGTACGAAATAAAGCACGTAACCGCATAGTAAACATGATTTGCGCAACAATATTATATTTTATATTTAATTTTTACGGCGCGTCTGTTGATTAAAAAAAAAGACAAAAGTTTATTTATTTACACAATTTAGGATAACTATTTCTGTGGACCAGGCACAGGTTGACACACATAAAAGCAAGTGCTTTTAACAGTAGGTAGAAGCAAAAGCATGTAGTTTAAAATAAGGGCGAAAGCGTTTTCCACTTCCACGTATGAGTAATCTTGCTTTTACTGCAAAACATGCTCTTCACATTTTTGCAACGTTTATTTGCAAATGTGCTTTGCAATCGCTTACTATATTCTTTGATCTATGATAAATATCAAGAAACCTAATTGCGTACGTACACATATAGAATGTACAAAAAAAAATTTTATACGTATATAAATAAATCTGTTACATTCTAAATGTGAAAAATAAATTTTTAATGTGTAACAAACTATAACACGAAAGTTATTTAGAGTTGGTAGAATCGTTACCCCAATTTTAGTAAATTAAGTAGCTATCGTGTAATCACGGGCAAGATAAATAAAATGTACCTCGAAAAAACCCAAATGATAGTATCTTTATTTGTAAATAAAATTGGAAAAAATTTAATTGATACCTAACTCAACTTGAGTAATATGTATTTTTCAAAAAATGTATGAAATCTTTAAATTGCGCCAATTATCTACATACAGGTATATTACCTCGAAAAATAACTATTGTACTTTAAAAGAATTAAACCCAAGTGGTAGTATCTTTATAAAAAAAAAAAAAAAAAAGAAAAAGAAATAAGATCCAAGTGGTACGTATCTTTGTATCGTGTAATCATCGTGGCAAGGTAAATTAGAGCGAATTAGATAATTAAAATATTGAACATGGTACAGCTGTTGAGAAGGAATATTCTTTTACTGCATTGCAGAAAAGTTTAGTAATGATTTGCGGCTGGTTGCCCATATTAAAGATCAAATTATGGGGCGGCGGCAGGAGGAGGGGGCGGCTGAGGAAGGCGGTGGTCGGCGAGCTCGGAATACGACAGCATCGTTTGATTCTCGCGGTGGAAAACCAAAGCCCTTCACGTATTTGCCAAACGTGCCGCCGGCATACGAATGCGGCCACCGCGGCTTCTGCCTACTCACCGATGATGCTCTTCTCTTCTCTTCGCCCACCGCCCCCGTACGTACTCCGTCCGCGCTCTCGCGCGCGTGTTTCTATACACATGTGTATGCGCGCCCATCGAGACACGCACGGCTATCCGGACGGCAGTCGCTCTCGCGCGGTTTATCCACAGTCAATAAAGGCGACCTGTCAGCATGAATACCAAAAGCGGGGTAGATAGGTAGGTCCAATGTGACGCCCTCGCCGCCGGAGCTCCCCCCGCCGCGCCGGCCCTTCGAGCCGGAGAGACCGGAGGGGGTGCGCGCTTGCTGGCTGTTGCGAGATTTACCGAGGTCCGTACATCATACGCACGTGCGTGCTCCAGCGGTATCGTAAATACCGAGATAGAGGCCATATATTCGTGTGCGTGAGATTACGAACGTGTGTGGAAATGCACGGCCATATTCACGGCTCGCGCGAGTAGATTCCGTGTGACTCACTGTGCCGAACACTATGTTGCCATGAACGCCGAGTGTTCGGAATCTGCTGCAGTACGTATCTTGGGCTCTTGCGTGAGTGTTTCATAATAAAATTTTCGTTTAACTGAGAACAGTTATCGCGAAGTATCCTTGATTAATAAACATATACGTTAGTGAAGAAGAATTTAATTATTTCGATAACATAAAGCGTATTTCCGTGAGATCGGCTACGCAGCTACAATTAAAATGCAATAAAGTAGAAATTTATTACGATATAAGGTATGCGAGTGTTATACTCTGAGAGTTGTACGCTTAAAATATAGTTATTAAAATGTACGATAATTATGAATAATAGATATAGGTAAATTATGAGTGACTGTCTGAGAGGAATGCAATTTAACAATTTAACACTGACATTTTGATATGCTACAATACACACAATTAGATTACAATTCCAACGCGAATCAAACACTTCAGTATGTAATGATATATTAATGTGAATTACACGCCGTTTAATTAATAACTATAATAGCCAGGGCCGTCAATATCACGCTGGTATTTATCATTATCCCCATGAAAATTCTACACTCCTATACAGAATACTAATTATCTATCAAGTTATTAATTCACTTATGCCACTCTCGATACGCTCGCAATCTCATTCCGCGCTCGATCCTGCTAAGCTGTCTCTGTCGATTACGATTGAAAGAAAAAGTGACGCTTTTCATATATGCGTATTTACGAGAAATTGGTACGCGCTGCGAGATACGTCTACCGGAAAGATAGAAGAAGCTAGACATAAGAAAGGGAGACCGTTGACCGCCGCGCCGTCGAAGGCGAGACGTACGCTCTCTCTCTGTCGCGAGCCCTTATCTCTAGCTAGGACTTTGAAAGATAAAGAAAACCGTTTCAATTTCCCTAATGCTCGCGCAGTCTCGCTTCTGCGTCTCATCCGATCCTCTTCTTTCCTCTCCTCCTTTTTCTCCTCCTCCACATCGTCAAACCCCGTCACTTCGCTTTATTTGTCTTCCGCTTGCCTGTTCTTGCCCTATCCCTTCTCCCAGAGGAAGCTTTTCCACTTCCGCGTCGTCGTTTCCGCGGCTTTTCCGCTCTCGTCCTTTCCCCCCTTCCCACCGCACCGGTGGTGCTCCGCGTTCGTCCGCGACTCACACCGGCTCGTCTCAATCTGACGCAGACCTGCGGTCGACCCCGCCAGCCAACCTGAGGGACGAGAGAACCTTCTTCGGATAATCCGCGCGAGTCCGTAGTTTCCGGATAACACGACAAAGGGTAGAAACAGCTTACCGCGATCCTCGAGCCTCGGGATCGCTGAATAGCGCCGGGATAGGACTTCTTCACAAATCACGACACGATTGTTCACTAGATTAATGTTGGCTGTAAATAAACGGTTTATCCAAATCGGAATAATGCATCAAAATTGTAGATATAACATTCAGACTTTAGTATTAAAATACGTTTAACTTTAAATTCATTGGACTTTGGCTATGATGATAAATGTAAATGAGCGTATATGTATAAGCGCAAAACGCAGAATTGAAAATGATGATAGCGTATGTTGTGTAAAACCTTGAGCCTCCTACTTAAATCTAAAAAAGAATTTACAGATGGATAATGAGGAATTTTATGATTTATTTTAACTTTATAACTTCGCAATATGATTGATGACGTCTTGACGATTATTTCAAATCCTTGGGCGATATCTTGCTAAAACCGTCAGTCGTGTTAATTCGAGAATACCGTGTAATTTCGGAATACGCCATAGATAAAGTCGATAGACAGATAAACGGAGCTACGCGTCTTAATACGATCCGAATAATTAATCGTCGTAAATCTTCAAGGGAGGAATGTTAAATGACTATTGTTCCCCCTTCGTAGTGCGAATCCACACCCACCTAACTTGTATTCAATTTCTGTTATCTTATTTCGGAACTGGCAAGCTAAATCTTTCACTCTATTGTCCGATAATTGTTTTAAGATCAGCATGCAACCTCGTTGCGATTTAAGGCCGCGCCAAGAGAACCTTGCGCATTTACATACTTGCGATCACGTGTTTGCAACGTTCCTGGAGTTCGCACGAAATCCTGTAATGTAATTTCTGTAATTAAGCGTAATTGATCGCGTTCTCTAATCGTGACGAGGGCACCGAAACGGATGTGTATCCTAATCCTTCAATCTGTTCTCATTTGGCGCTCGTCTCTCTGTAAAGTCTCCTCTTTCGACACACGAAAAGCAAAAGGATACTTTCAATTCTGGAAACGAAAGTGCTTTTTCTCAGTTATCCTTATCCTATAAAATGCAAATTTGCGCGATAATTCTTGAGATTTCTTTTTCTCTTCATAAAGTATAATAATCGTTAGCAAAGGGCGATCAATAGGTTTTCTTCAGGAATGTACAGTTTGCGGAAGATTGGGTACCGTAAATACAGGCAGATCTTCTTCGACGGGAGGATTGCGAGTGGTAGGGTACTCTAGGACACTAAGCTTGGCTAATGAAACGAATATATCATCGTGGTCGTGGCCAAATCCGTTTCTACTATTACTACACACGCCATTACGTTCCTGACGCCGTGCGTTAAGCGTTCCATTTAACCTCGTCTAAGCTCCCTGCTAAAGCGTATGTAACGCGTTTGCAATTGAATCCCACCAAGTTACATACATAAATCCGCAAAATTGTACTTTGAACCTAAGTTGGCCCTCTTGTGTTTAAAATTGCGGTGACACTCGTTTTGCATCCAGACTGAGACATTCTGACAATGAAAAGCAATTAAAAAGTTTATAATGAGTTTTCCATTGTTTACATGATTATAAAGTGAGAAGAAATTAACTAGAGAATCGAAAATATCATTATATACCTGAAAACTGAATTTTATTATCAACAACAGTCCGTGTTATACATTTAAGAACTTAAAACGCATAAATGGCAATTATTTTTTAATATCATGCTAACTCATTGCGATTATAATCCAAGAAAATAAAGTTATTTTATACATCTCGACCTCTTGTGAATGGTTAATATAATTTACAATGTTTCTTAAATTTGTACTCTCGTTTGCCGCGATATCGCAAAAGTTCACGATTTTTACAATAATTAAACTATCAGCGACACAAGTCGAGAACTAAGTGGCCAATGAGCGAAAGCAACTCGCTTCTCAAGCGGCTAGTAGTAACGGATCCTTAACGACCAGCCCGGAATTGTTTGCGCCGCTGAAACGAGTTAATGCAGGAAAGTCTCGAAGGTTACCTTCGGGAGTAAGCGAGGGCTATGCGAGATAATACCCGACCGTCCCTTTTGGGACAAAATCTCTTCCAAAAGCTTCGTTACGTTAGGATGCGCTGCGGTGGAGTTGCCGATTTCCTGACAAAGTATTAAATAAATGTTTTTGCATAGTTGCATTTGCAATTAGAATACAATCGGAATTAAAATCTTAATTTTACATTTTATTATATTAAATCTTTATTTTATATAATATAATTCTACAAATCCTATTTTTTCAACAACGCTTATAAATAATAACCGAATTAATTCGAAAATTCTTTACAAATTCTTTCTGAATTAAAAGGGATGCTTATTTTAGCATCAAAAATTAAATAGATTTAAATACGTGGATTTACTGTTCCAACAAAAACTGTGTTTTCGGTGCGCAGTTTGCTAAATTGGAAAAAATATACAAAATTTACACAGAAATATTATTATTAGGCTATTGAATATTATTATTAGGGGAGACTGGGACGAGATCGACAGTTTTTTTTCGGTGCCGATTTTTAACAACAAAATAAATAATTTTAGTTAAATGTGGTATACCATTGTAAAGAGTGAACCTTTAGCTACAAAATTTATATAGGAAATTTTTGTCTACGTCGCTTTGTTTAACCGGTATAGAGCAAAAACAACAACGGTGGAAAAATTGAAATCTCAAAAATGCCGGGGTAAAATCGTCACTCCATAAATACATAATTCCGATTATGAAAACTGATAGGATACATTTTATTAATTATTTGTTAATAGAAAAATGTAAACATTCATTAATTAAAGTGTTAAAATGTTTCATTATTTTGTGTTTTTGTGTGTGTGTGTACGGATTCTATAACTCAAGAACTAATCAACCAAATATTAAAGGATTATATATGAAATAGGGATAGAAAAGACTGAAAAATATAATAAAATTAGAAAGTTTGGCAATGTTATAAAAGTCCACCCCGGGTGCTTACTGACGACTTCGCCCCAAACACAAGTTTCAAGTGATCGCCCACGAAATATTAGACATCAACGATAATGAAAAAACTACACTGGATTCGTGTTCAGCATGCATTACTCTTTATAATCACGTACCTCGAGATTTGGAGAGCAAATATTATTGCAGATATTACAAAATTTCCACGCGCAGAAAATTTCACTTTCTCCTTCCGAAAACACGTTTGCCCTCGTAAAAATCATAACACGGCAGGTAACCTGCCGAAACTCCGTTGGTCACATGGGTACCATAAGCAGCGTTTACAATGTTAATAGCGAGTTCGCACAATATACAGGTTCCGAAATATTTGATTTGACGATTTCACCCCGAAGACGTATTCGCCCCCGTCTCCCCTATAGCTATCAAAATCCAGTCCGACCAAAGATGGCATCTTCTCTATATTTAGTTCTAATAATCGAATTCTTTCTATTTTAGTAAACTCGCGAACAATTGATAAATCGTTTAATTTGTCAGAGTTCAAGGAATTTTAATAAAATTAATGATTATCATTTTTTCTACAAGTATCTGTCACGACGGGAAAATGTGAGAGAGAGCAAATGTTAAAAAGCCAATATAAATATTTCCCACAAATTTATTATTTTAACGTAAACCTCTTTAAAAGCGTCTTAGATACCGACAGGTCTCGATAAGTTCTCCAATCTTCTTAGCGTATGCTTCAAGCTACTTCCGTCACAGTACGCTTAAACTCGATGATTTGTCGTTCACTGCGTTATTTATTAGCGGGGGGGGGGGGTTCAAGATTCAGAAAAATATTCCCAACAATAGGAGGATAATACATAAGCAAACATTGACGCAAATTTCGCGTAATTTGTAACTTCGACAAAAGGAGATTTGCGAATCTCCTTTTGTCATTTATTAACTGCATGCTTACGCGTAAGCATGCAGTTAATAAACGAGGAAAGCGATGCGTCTTTACTGATTTTAGGTAGATTTCGTGAGCCTTGTAAACTACGGGACCTACGGGAGCTCGGTGATAATTGGAAAGCACTTGTGATCTACCGATTCGCACCACGTCTTCACCGATCTTTCCTAACTTCTCAATGCTATCCAAATTGCTGAAACTTCTCCCTGAGTTACATTTCTGTGCGAACTTTATCAGCTAACGCAATTTGTTCTACGAATTCAAATGTGAGAGGTCAAAACAACTACCACGTTGCATAAAGACTTATGTTACAAATTATAATGCTTATTTAAGCTACAATTTTAGTATATGAAAATGCATATATAAGCACTTTATTATACTGTATTGTAATAGCATTATCTTTAAATAAAGCTACAAAACTAAAGAAAAAGATATAAAATAAAAAATTATCCTTTATCAACTGTGTTTTTATGAATACGGGAAAAGTAAGAAAGAACGTGCTACTTTGGTAATATAGGTGTAACTTCTCCTGGGGATAGAGTTGCATAAATCGAGCATGGCTTTTTATTTAGTAGGGAAAACTTGGAGCAGTCTGTTTCCGTGCACGAAGAAGTCTAATTAGGAAAGATATTGACAGTTCACCTATTTGGTCTCTCTCAGTGTTCCTTATATTATGTCCCGAGGAAAAAAGTCTCGTAATCCCTGGACGCCTTTAATGCAGCAACGTTTCTGGAAAACGGATGAACAAGATAGAGTTACCAACTGGGAAAATGTTCATTATTCAAATTATATCCGGAATACAATAACCATCGTCGCGTGTTAATTCTCATCGATTGAGTCGCACGATCATATTGTAGCGCAATGCCTTCTGCAAGACAGACTATATTAAACGTATCCACGTAGAATTAATTATATTCAACTGTATAATGCTATGATTTATGTGTGCTCTTTTACTTCGTGAGTCTATGTTATTAATCACGTTAAGTATTCTTAATGGTCGGCCAACATTTGTGCATACGGCCGTTGAACATCGGATAATAATGTAATCTTATTTCATTCACACTGTTAAATTCATAGTGCCAAATTATACTCAATTTGAGTAATTTTTAACCATGCTTATAGGTTGCCATTGCTCTTACTCAATATACCGTAATCGTTAATTTAACTACCGTTAATTAAACCAATGGAGTTAAAATAATACTGTTTTGGGTCAAAATAATAAATTTTGACACACATGGTAGTTGAAAATAACAAAATGTTATTTAACTCAAGATATTGATTTAAATTTCATCTTTTTTGATATTTGACAGTGTACAAAGTACTTATTTTAAGATTCAAGAAACCGAATTCCGAGCCATCTTGATTTTAAGATCTATTTAAGCTTAAAAATCCGATTCAGTTTTCAAAAGTCCTCGTAGGTCGATCGTTATTCATAGTCCGTTCATATTTCAAGACCGCGTCTTACTCTTAAGTAATATCTTAAGATGCTAATACGGCTCTGTAATTGGTTTATAACATCTTAAGATTGTGCTTAAGACGGTCTTAAATATAAGATCTGACTATGAATACCGGCCTTTGTTTCAATATTTTAGATTATTATAGATACACGAAAGTCATTTTAGAAACTATTACGAATATGAGAGGTATAAAATATCCGATTTTCTTATTTGAAGGGTATATATCTGCATCTTGTTCTGCTTATATTGACGTTCCGCTTTTTATTATTTTACGCTTACAAAGTTGTAGGTAAAATAGTGAGACAAATTGTTTTAATGCATGCGATATAATCTTCTTAGAGCAAGAAGATTATCCTTCTTTGTCACGGGTGATTCACGGCGTGAAACAAGCGTGGACGTTTGTAAACCATATTTCAGACTCTCTTTCTTCATTCCATCCGCGGTCGAAACTACCCGGAGGCGACTGAGACTTTTTCCCTCCGCGATTTTCGACGAGCGGACGTCGTCACTCAGAATATGGTAATCGTTGGCCGGCGCTTGATGTCCCCCATCAATCCGCGTGGAGCACGGCATTCATCCTCGTATCTGTCGTGGCTGTCGCGAGTTTATCGCCGACAAAACGCGGCGGCGCTCGTTAACGACGTGAAATACGGTCGCCCATAACGAAGGGACTCTTTTCGAGGGCCACGGGTGGTGGCGGCGGCGATATTTTCGCTTTCGTCGTTTCGCTCTCCCGCGCCCAGCGTTTCAGCTCGATGCCACGCCGGCCGCCGCGCCGCGATACGTTATAGGGCTTTAAAAGGACGTCGTAATGACCACTGGACGGTGTTGATTAAAAAAAGCTTTATTCCCCGCGGGCGGGGACGCGTGCGAGAAAACTGCGGGGATGCGTGTTTAACAGTTTGTCATGTGTTTAAATATAGACTGGTCTGTTCCTCTGTTATTGAATAATTAACTATATTAATTAGAACTTATAAGTTATAAGTGAATTAATAGATATACATAACACTATTACTTTTCATTTTCTCCACTTAACACTCTCCATCATGTTCATCGCGAAACCTTACGGATTCATTTGATTGGCGATTAATCCAATTTCTCGACTTGGCCAATCCGCTTTCGCCCATTCGATAATCGAGCATCATCAACTCCGACAAGAATTCTAAGCCGCGCGCCGCGGTGTATATAGCGCCACGCGGTCTCACGAGCGCGGAGCGTTGGGATTTCCACTCGGGATGCTTTTTAATAACATTAGCGCAAAACGCCGTCCGTTGTCCGCTGTAATCTCGCGGCAGCTCTCGCGCGTGTCGTTTTACGGCAACAAAAAAAGAAAGAAAGAAAGAAAAAGAGGGAAAAAAAGAACGCTTGAGTCTCCTGTGGCAGCCACGAAGAGAAACGAATGCAGCGACGACTATACTGGCTACACCATCTCGCTGACGTCGGCGAGAGACCGGAGGGCGAAGGAAGGGAATTTAAGCCGCGAGGATAATCCGCGCTTTAAAGCGTTAGAGCAATACTGCGCTGATACTTCACGCTCGCCTGCCTATTTCGCTCGTTCCCGCTCGCCACATTCATCGCACGTATTCACACCGACGCGACGTTGGACATCGACATTTCGGTGTCTTTTATATCGGAATGTAACACAAAACGGCGCACACGAAGGTCGGCCTAGCTTCCTAAATGGGCAAGCGGGTCGACAATAAGAGCACAC
The DNA here is from genome assembly GCA_035220615.1 of Leptothorax acervorum. Taxonomy (NCBI): domain Eukaryota; kingdom Metazoa; phylum Arthropoda; class Insecta; order Hymenoptera; family Formicidae; genus Leptothorax; species Leptothorax acervorum. The sequence continues at coordinate 167,334 of JASTWQ010000176.1, read as the reverse complement.
GGTTTCGGGAGGGTTGATATTTTGTCGATCGCTTGATACATCAATATTCCTTTTTAATAAAGCTATAGGAAGATAGTAACTGTTCATGTAATTAAATATCTCATCTTTTATTACATGAAACAATAATAGATTAGCTGAAAATCTATATGTCTCTTTTCATTTCTCTTTTTCTTTTTTAGGAAATGATACTTCTCCGTTAAATGTTGAAATGCAAACTTAACTTCGATTTAACAAGTTATTATATCTATTGATTAAAGATAAAATAAAAGTATATTATAATTAGAATCAGTTAAACTAATAATGCCTTTTGTGTGATATTCTTATTTTATTACAATAAAACCAAGCAAATTAATCATATAACGCGAACTGATCGGCTTTTGTAAAAAATATCGAGAGTATCATAAGATCAGCTCGTAATCGCCTTTCCCGGTGAGAAGAACAATGCTCGAGAAAAATTTGTTGACGTAGCACCACGATGTTATCGCACAGCCTCGTAAAAAGCACACACGGCGGAGGACTGACATGGTGGCCGAAAGAATTGGACGAGGAAGGGCAGCGAGGGCGAACGAATCCGGTTATCGGTTACCCATAAATCGAAACTGAACGAGCTGACCGTCGTAGATAGGTCATCATAATCCGAATGGACGATGCATGCTGGCATCGTCGATTGAGGCTGTTCACCATTACCGACGACAGTCGTGGTCTCGTGGAAAAAAAAGCGATGCTTGCGAAAATAAATAAATGCGCAAATGCACCTGTGTATTACGCGCAATTACTCGGTATTTATAATGTGGCGTTTCCACCAGTCTGTTCGTGCTATTTGCGAATATAAAATAATAATTAGCCCGCTCTTAATTAGCCCACTCCTCTTCTACTTGTAAAATAATAATTTTTGCTACATTAATAATGAATAGTTGCGTAAGAACACATACGCAATAAATAATTTAGGAGTTTTTATTAATTCTTAAATATCTCATGGTTATATGATATAAATATTTGACGTTACACTTGTAGTAGTCCGATAAGACGATAGTAAGGGAATAACGTATTAATTACACAGCGTGCTTGTGCGTCGATCTCTTTATTGCGTCCGCCTTCGCTCACCATGCAGCACACTACATCTCTCCTTTTTTATAAATAATGTCGATTAACGAGTAATTATATAGACTTAATAAAGAAACATAATAAACGAATCATAGATTATTATCAGACAATAAACTAAATCAAAAGATTTCTTACAACTCACAATAGAAATCTAACATCTACATTTCCGACCCTAGCGTTTAGTGTTAACTTTGGTATACAATTTAAATTAATCCTCTTCTTCTGATTCTCTCTCGACTTCATTATCACGTACTCTCTCTGTGTTATTTCCTTTGTTGTCGCTGCATACTGTCCATTCTCCTTCCTTCTTCTTAAGGTGAACTATGTTTCTTCTATACTCTTTATACCTGTTTCTTCATTTCTAACTTGAACATCATTGCCATGTACTTTCACCACTGTATGTGGTGTGGGGTCAAAAGTAGGTGTAGTCTTGTTTCCTTTAGTGAAGTTCTTGATATAAACTTTTCCTCCTTCCATTACCTCATTGTCTGTTGCATGTCTTTTCCTGTCGCTGTATTGTTTACCTTTCTCTTTATCTTTATCTCTAGCTTCTGGATCCGTTGGATGATTTTCCAAGTCTAACCACGATGGTATTTAGTAGAACATTATTTTCTCGTAGCACCTTTAGGGTATATTCCAGTCGTCGATTATGTTCTTGTTCTTCTGATCCGAAAACAAACATATCGTCGTTGAAGTTCATGGTACCTTTACATGCGAGTAACATCTTCTCCATGGTCTTTTGGTCTAGTGCACATTAGATACTAAACATCAGTCTTTTATATCGGCACAATCCATTGCTAGTAATAAGTGTAGTTATGTGACGGGAGCTAGGCATTATTTCTATCTGATGGAAGGCATTCTTTACGTCCAATTTCGAGGAAAGTTTAGCTCCCCTAGCTTTTGGTAATATTTGGTCCATCGTTGGTAAAGGGTGGTTTTCTCGGATTATTTCTGCATTGACTCTTCTTATATCAATACAAATTCTTCTATAAGCCTGACATACCGGTTTGACGCTAGAACCAATGGGAAGATCAACGAGAACATCCTTGAATTCCGGGAATGGTCCTATAGCGTTTATTTCTAACCCTATGCGCAACACTCCTAGAGCTTTAGCAGCAATCTTGCCCAGGAGATCTTTTGTTCCGTTTTTTATCACATAGAATGTAGTTCTCTCCGTGATTCCATTAATAGTTATTTCCGATTCGAAAGATCTAATCACTTCTAAGGATTGTGTTCTCCCGTATGGCATAAAAACCTTGTCTGGATTTTTTGTTTGATTATAAACTCGGATCTTCTTGTTTTTCAAATTTATCCACGTTCTATCCATTAATAAGTTGCATTTACTTCCTGAATCTATTAACAATTCGACAGGTACTCCTCCCAGGCTGACAGTAATGAGGCTATCGTCATCGTCATTATGAAATGCATAATCATCCGCATCATCGATATAACTAGTATCGTTTACCTTTTGCCTTTTTGTGTCTTGGATCTCTTCCTTACTGCTGCTTTTAAATCCAGGGTGTTTCCTCTTGATTGTTTTACAATATTCTCTGTAGTTACCGATGTAACCACACTTGAGGCATTCCTTATTTCGGGCTGGGCATTTTTTGTTATCGGCCAGATGATTTGCACTCCCACACCGGGAGCATTTTGTTTTGGTATTCTTCTGTGTCGTCTCCAGTCTATTTCTTGCTTGATCAATTATATGTTTATTAGCATCGGAAAATTTACATTTATCTGTTTGGTTTCTCAAACGGACTACAAACTTTTCGAATTTTTCTCCGTCTTCTTGTTTCATTAACCTAAATATGTGACGTTCATATATTTTACTCTGTCTGGGGGCAAAATACTCGTCTAATTTACGTATGGCTATTCCATAAATTTTCTCATTTTTCGTTCCGGATCCTTGTGCTCCTGGAATGCTATAGAATATTTCTTGGAGTCCCAAACCTCCAGTATGTAGAAGAGTAGCTCTCTTCGTTTCCTCTTTCTCGATATTAGCAGCTGTAAGGAATATCTGGAACGCTCTCTTCCACTTTTCCTATTTTAGGCCTACCGACCCTGGATTATCGTCGCAGTCAAATTTCTCCAATGAGGGTAGAGTGGAAGCCATCCTGGATCACCTTGTTATTTATTTAATCAATTGATTTTCGACGCTTGTAGTTAATTTTGTATATGCATATATAGTATTTTTACAATTATATATACAATTAATTTTGTATACATACTTTGTATATATATAGTATGTTTATGTTATACATAGAGTTCATAATAAATTTATATTACGTTGCCCTTAGTTATTGTAGTACTCTATATAGGTACATCAGGTATTTAATCCTGCATGGCCCTGAATATTAATTTATATCATACTTTATACTCGATCGCGTAGTCTTTACTGTCCAATACGCCAAGTTTTATTTGCGTGGCCCTTTCGTACTTCACGACTTAACGTGATGACGTTATGCACCAAGTTTTACTTGCGTGGCCCTTACGTTTTCACTAGCTTTGATTCCCGAATCCCGATCAGCTTACACGTGCATGATCTAGTATCATAACCTCAAATGTTACCTTACCTCTCGCGTAATGAGATTTCTTGTATTACTACTGGCTGTTTGCACCTATAGCTTTCAATTCGTTAAATTCAGTTTCTCCTCGTCGCCAATGTAGTAGTCCTATAAGACGATAGTAAGGGAATAATGCATTAATTACACAGCGTGCTTGTGCGTCGATCTCTTTATTGCGTCTTCTTCTTCTTCTAACCCCCAGTGGATATCTGGCTCCAGATAGAGCCACAGTACCACGCTTACAGTAACAAAATAAATAGAGGTACGTTCCACTTAACGCTTACAACGCTCGTGAGTATCATTCGTCCTTGTTTAACATTTGACAAACAACAAGGATCAATGATTCTATGAGCGTTGCGAGCGTTAAGTGAAACGCACCCTATGTGGGCCACTCTGGGGGAGAGAGGCACCCTCTTGTAAACACCTCAATTTCGGTTAATACAAATAATGTGAAATACAATAATCAATAATAATAAGCGGCGATTTTAAAATAAGCGACGTACATATCTCAATTTAGTATAAGCGTCAAATATATGACTAAGCGGCAAACATAATTCTCAATTAGTAATTATAGATAAATTGCTTACAATTAAGTACAATTAATATAATGCAAAACTATTTCCTTCCAATTAAGGAGTATTAAATACAAGAATTTCCTCGTATATAATGAATAATGGGGCCATTATAGAAACTCAGGCACCCTCTAGCAAATTAATAAGGAGACATACCTCAAATTACTATAAAAGTTATGGTATAATTATTATAAAATTCTAACTATCTAGAAACTAATGCTCAATAATTAGATAATGGCGCATACAAAATACTTCAGTTTTACTTAAACGCGACCACAACGTGCGGACCCTTGTCCTGAACATCCCTAATATCCATCTTGGTAATTCAAATATTCAATTATCTTATATCCAGAAAAAGCAGTACGGAACAATAAGCAGAATTATACAAAAGAGCACAGAATTCCTAAATAACAAAAAAAGTCCGTGTTCCAAGCATCCCCAACCTCCGCAAATAAAGGGATGTTCAGGAGGAAGACCAGCGCACAGTGAACAACTCCAAGCTTTCCATAACAACTCCGCTGTGCTCTAGAATACCAATAATAATATATAATTGAAAATATCATTGAATACCAATAACTAGAAATTTTACTAAGCCTACCTATATAATATAAAGTGAATAACTAATATGCTACATATAACGCGCACACGCAAGGCACGTGAATCCTTCCCGGCATAGAACTATCAATCCGATAAATAATATATATTCAAAAGATCCAAATAATACGCACAATAATCAATAATAATAATAGTTAAAGTCTCAATAAATCAATAAGCTTTCTTTAGATATATTTCTTATCACACTTATTAACTAATAAAAAGAAATTTCAAACAAAATTTGAAAACGCAGTAATCGACAATCAAGATCACATAGAGTTTCAGATAATATGAAATCAGATAGAAGGAACGTAAATATTGCAGAAACGCAAAACAACGAATTCCAACGACAATGAAAACCACCATCGCCGCGGCATGTTCAATTGAGCGAAATCCGAAAGAAACTAGAGAATAACACAAGTTAGAATGTAAACACGAAATAGACGGCATAATAAATAAAACAATCACGCGAATACAAAAGATCCCATACCATGAGATCACGTGAGCAATAGCTGACGCAGGACAAAACACGCATAGGCAAACTTAAATTTGTGAATACATGATCAATAGATTGAATATCTACTAGTCTCTACTCCTAAAACATAAGACGGTCTTGACCACTGATAATTTATCTTAACAAAAAATTTGTTCGTACATTTAATGGCGAAAATATATCAAAGAAAATTCACGAAAATTATAAGTTTTCCTTTACAATTATAAACATCAAATCTTAACTTAATAAGTATTATTCAATGAAAAACTGCAGATTAACCACTGACAAAACTCAATTAACCAATAATAACTTATCTTAAATAACCGAGTTTCTAAACGTTCACTAACACAACTCCACGATGAAAATTCCATTGAGGATAGTAAATATAGTAATAACCAGACATAAATGTTTCTGGACTATCACATATCACTCACAACTCCACAACGAAAAATAAATGAACTGGGAGCCCGTCACATATAGAATCTTCATTGAGATTTCCGAAAGTATCAGGTGCATGAGCCGACGTCCATACCGGACGCCGGCTCACGACGGACCCTTTATTGCGTCCGCCTTCGCTCACCATGCTCACATCACCTCTATATCTCACACGCCATCTACCACTCTGCTCTCGCAGCACACTACAACACTGTTACAGCGTGTGTATCTATTTATGTTCAAATTAATCTCTTGTTCAAATAGTTGAAACATACGCGTCCGAATTATATAATAGCGAATAATAGAAGGACGGAGTATTAAATATTGCGAAGCTTGATTCCTGCAAGTAGCATAACGATGTTAACAGGATACCGAAAACTTTTCCTTAAAATATAACATATTGTAGGCTTGCGAGAGTGTGAATACGCATACATTATTCATCTAGAAATATTCCAACACGGGAATAAATCGGACGATGCGTGGCGCGAAAATCATAATGAATTATGCTTACACCGCCTTGATATGAATTTGACGTGGGCGTGAGCTCGCGCTAGAAGAAAAGACGAGTCGACGTTTATTCTCGAAATATTCGCCCGGATATTTTGCGCTGCACCGCCAACGGGAATAGCGGGCGCGACGCGACGGTGCGGCGCGGGCGTCCGCGTCGGAGAACAAATGATTTAATGAGAGAAGGGCTGGAAACCCGACAGTAGCAGCCAACCGGGAAATGAGAGAGGGAAAAAGGGACACAAGGTGGCAGGAAGTGCGAGAGGGATGGAGAAAATACGGCCTGCGAACACACCGGGGTATGAACCCTCTGATGCAGCGAAATACCAATGAAACTCGGGCGAAGGGGGGGGGGGGGGGTGATGCCTGCGTACGGAACTTTTCGGGACAATTCTGCGCGCTTTCTCTCTCTCGGCCGGCTATTATGCCTCGAATAACATCACACGTGGCGATTAATCCGGAGAGCTTATTCAACAGCGTTTATTCTTAGTTACATTATCAGATCGCAAATATTTGATTTTCCTCTTTGTCTCTCACTTCGTCATTATCCGCTCCGTCGGGCGACCGATCGAGCTGGAGATATTCCAAATGCGAAGCTCTCAGAAATGTTTGGATAGCAGCGATGACGCTTGTATCTTCCATTCCTTGCACAGGGATGATAATTTAACCAGGCTGAGTCGCGCCGCTACATTCAGCGGGATTGCACGGATCCCGTGGTTCCAACTTTGCCGCGCTTTAAATGAACGCGCCTCGATACGTGATGAAAATTTCAGATTCCGAGATTCGTTAGTGCGCGACGAATGCCGCGAGGAAGTTTTGCCGTGTCGAGATTAGACGCGCAACTTTTAGCTATTCCGCAGCTATACCGTTCCGCGGGATAAAAGTTTCTCGCTCTGTACTTTACGAAAAGAAAACGTAGGAACAATAAACAAACGTAACTCTCTACCGCGACTTTTATGGTTGAGTTTTATGTACGCATCTTGCGTCGAGGTACGTGGCATTATTACCTGCCAAAAATTTCCTCGTCAACGACAGCGTGCTCTTTTATGACGTCAAACAAATTTCCGCCGACCGAAGGCAAGATCTTGCCGAGATCGAGACGACATCCGATGCTCCGGCAGAAATCCGCAAACGCTCGAACGAACTTCGAATCGCGCAACTTCGCGGAATTCACTCTTGGAAATCGCGACGGGTGGTGCTGTAAAACTTTTACGACACGCATTATGATGCGGAGCGAAGTCGGTCGCGTTTGCGGGAATGTAAAAATGAAGAAGAGAAAGAGAGAACGCATAACACGCGCGCGCGGCGTTATGTATCCAACCGCGCGATAGTTACAATGCGAGATCTCATCGCGCGTAAAGCGAGCGTTATGATTTTCGCGCCTTCCTACGCCCGACGTTTATTGAAAGAATTTACAACGACAAAAACTTAATAAAGGCCGCCGGCGCTCCTCGCGCGAAGTGCTCGAATGAATCGCGTCGCATGACGAAAATCCTCGGCGCTAGATTACAACAGGTGCACGTTGTAGAAATTACAACCTTGTTCGTAATAGTAGCGAGAAAAAGAGAGGAAGAGAGAGAAAAAAAGGGAAGGGAGAAAGAGAGAGAGCTGTTAAAGAGGACACCGGCACAGTGCACAGTGTGGCGGATCGCATTTCGAGCAAGTAGAAATCGCACGCGTATGCACCGACACACACGGGCAAAAACGCGTATGTGGCGCATGGGTGCTCTCTCACACACTATCTATCCGCATACGGAAAATGCTTTCGGCTATTGTGCGACCACGTATACCCCATACTTGGGTCCGTACCTCGGTTTAGCGACGGTTTATGTCATGGTTTGAACGCAATGTGTACATGTTTTACGTCTACTCGTTCATGCAGAGCGGTTCACCTCATTTTAATTTTAACATCCTCATTTTAATTTTAAACGTGTGTAATCTTGCGAGGGATGTAGAAAATTATTATAATATGCTATACACTGTTGCTAAATTACGAATTTAATACGATTTGCTTATGGTAACACTGATTTGTCATGTTTAACAATAATCACACATTTTGCTATCTTTTTTCGCATTTCGAATATAGATAGTGATAGTAAAATGTTATTTATGTCTTACGATGAAAGTATTGCGTGTATCAACTATGACAAGATTCTGAACATTTATTACAATTTCTATTACTTTTTTAATTATTTTATTACTTATAATAAATAATGCTCTTAGTAACGCTATATAAAATTAGAAATATCCATTATTATTATTATTTGCTCAGATAGAGAGAAAAATGAGGCAATTGTATTTGAAGTTACTATACAGGGGTTCAAAGTATTCCAATATATCTGACGGTAGTGCAAAAAGCGTGCAAAATTATCACATATTATAGTCCTCCAGTATCTTGTTTTACGAAGGTAGAGGCTGTTTCAATCGCCGATAGTTTATGTTGCACGCTGTACGGGCGCGGTGAAGGGACTCGTAATAGGAGCGTGCTACCGATGAAATTAAAATGTAATTCCGCACTCCCCGCGTTGCACGGGTTGCACCCTCGTAATCTCCGCGAGCGTCCCCGGGTGTCGCGACGGCGAATACGTACATCACGCGGGGTTTCTGCGCGAAAAGGGGAGGTGTTCGTGGGCCCAGGGGTGAAATGTGAGCGAGTGGGTGGCTTGTGGGACGGCTTGCGGATTCGTGAATGGTCGGGAGGGCTGGCGCCGCGACGCGACACGTCGCGCCGTACCGCACGCTCGAGGAGGGTGGCTACCGAGTTACGAGCGCGTCGGTCCCGGATTATTTGCATATTTTAATCTAACGGTAAAAAGTCGCGCGCAACGCTAGTTTTCCCATTAGTCTACAGGGGTGGGACTTTAAAACGTAAACGCGCAATATTGTACGTAACGTGCCGTGTGCGGTGAATGTAAAAGAGCGAATGTAACATGATTTTATGATTTAGAGGGGATCACCGCTGCTGGTTGTATCACTTGTTAATTGTTTGAGCACGACAGGATTATAATATATACTAATTGGAAATATTAGACAAAGAGGACGTATATATATCTACGTAACATATATAATTTAATATAAACGGCAAAAACAAGAAAAAAAGAAAGAGCCAGTTAATTTTCTACACGTATATTTGCTATTATTGCATAAAAACATTAACTTTCCAAACGAATCTTTATTTCAAGAACATGAAAATTTGTTGATTTTACTACATTACGCATTTGTGATATATCCATGGTTAACAAAGTGAAATATTGTTATGAAGAAACGCGTCAGGAGATTTGCTAAATGATCACATGAAATGTAAGCTATTTTCATCTGCTCGCGTATTTCCGTAATTACTGCACACACTTCGTTGAAATTCTATAACTTTCGGAAATACGATTAAACGTCACCGACTTCATTTGAAGCTGAATAATAATGGCGATCTCTTTTCGCGAGAGTTTTTGCACGTGATTTTTATCATAACGTGATTTGTGCGAAATGGGGAATCGTGCGACTCGGTATCGAGTTTTTCGGAAAATTTTTCCAGGTTGGTTCAATTTTTATCCAAATCGACCGATTACACCTATATATAGCCACGCATACGAGAGTAATTACATTTTTGGGACGCCATCTGGAAAGACTGATCGCGAAGGGCGTGGGAATCGGCGTTACAGCTGGATTTCGAGAGAGATAGAATTGGAAAAACCTCACGTTCCCATCTTATACTTTTTCATGACTTTGATTAAACTCTAATAAATCGCAATTATATGTTGCGCTTAAAAATTGTATAATTACATTATACTTTAAATATTCTGTATAGAATATCTGATGGTATTTGAGAAACTAATTTAAAAATAACATTTCTTATCAAGAATTCTTTTATGATCGTTGAAGATGCATTTACGTTTTGATATTTCTCTCTAAGAAAATATTATTTCAATTTTCAAGAAAACGCGCAGTCATGTATTTCGAATTACCGAACAATTGTTCTGTACAATTTTATAATTACGTATTTTCTGGCTGAAAATCGTGATAGGCGTGCGCATGTAAAATCATACGCATTATATAGTAATCTATGTCGTACGAATTGACTATAACGACTCTCCTGTGGATGATGAAGTGGAAGGGTGCTTGAATGAATCGGTTTATGTTGTGACAGGAATGAAAATATGGTTCGATGAGCATGCCGCCACCACAAATACGGATGAAAAAGGGAGAGCTACATGATGAGGGATGGACAATAGTAGTGGATATGGTGAGTGAATGATGTATTAATAAAGCTAAATTCTATCCTGCGATTTTAATTATAGCGTGGGAAAAATCAATAAAAAATTGGCATATGGTTTTATGAACACAAATTTAATCACTGTCAACGGACAAGTTATAACAAGCACAATTAATTGCTTGTATCGAGAGTTTTCTGAGATTATTAGAATTCTAGTCACCTCACGGTATTCTAATATTTCTTCGAATTTTTTGCACATATACATGTATATATAAATATTTATAAATTATCTAACAAAAAGAGAAGAGTTATTTTAAACGTTTGATATACGTATACAATTGTAGCTTGTTTAAAATAAACCATGCACAAATGACTTATAATGCTTAACATAAAAGCAAACAAATCTACGCATTTATAATGAGTGCTTATATTTACTATTATGGATATTTACTTGCTCTCAATATTTATACACACGTTTTAAATACTGCGCTGAGTTATTAACAAATGTGTGATTGTTAATCGAATCGTGAAAGCTTCGTATCATGTAAAATATATATTTCGGAAAATAAATATATATATTATGTATATGTGTGCGTTGTATATATGTATATGAATATGTGTTCCATTATATAAATACATATAAATATTACGTTTGAAGAATTTTAATTATCATAATTATCTGCTTCAAGAGAGATTGCTAAGATTGCTCGAGTAATTTCCTAGTTCCTAATAACTTTACATTAAGATTTCTAATATTATTTTTTTTGCAACGCCTGTGGCGAAAGTTCGATTTTCGATTGCTGTTTAGCGTGCGGAAAGTGGCTTATTTCTCAACGATTCAATGTATGCCTTACTTAATTTACCGCACTAGTGCGAGAAAAGCACCTTTATGACTTACTTTACCGCACTAGTGCGGTAAAAAACCTCCTTTTTTTCACGATTGATAGTTTTTCTTTTTCGATTTTTGACATAACAAACTTGAACGTAACGAAATTCACGCGAGACAAAACGTCAATTTGTTACAACTGTCATCATTCAAGAAGAATAAAATGGATAAAGAAAACGAGTGTCCAAGACCGTCCACGCCGGTGGAACTCGTAGAAGCAGCTGCTGGATCTTCCACAGAATTTACTACCGAAGAAATCGAGAGATAAATAAATATATGAATATTTATGAAAACTTTATGGAATGGAGAGCATCTAAAAATAGGTACCTCATTTTCGGAAAATGTCTTAATGACATATTTTGATGAATTGTCAAAAAGTGCGAAACCATCTTATTTGAATTTAATTTCAATTAATTTTTTAATCTCAAATCGAACTTTCGCGACAGGCATTACAAAAAATATTGTATGTGGCATGTGCGGAAGACAACGAATTACGTTGCGCGTGAGGTTGCCATATTCGCCTCAGCTTATGATGCATTCACACTTGTACTCGTGTGAATGCACCATAAGCCTTCGGCTCATGCGGCAACTTCACGCGCAACATAATTAGTTGTTTTCCACACTTGCCACACAAAATATTATTACTAAAGAATATACAAACAATTCAGAATATACAAGCGATATTATAGTAACAAATTTTTTATCTAATTTATATTTCAATTTTACTAAAAAACTAGAACTTTTTAACAATCTTCGCAAAAATGTTAATAACGAGTGTCATTATTTTATTGAGGCTGTATAATTATGCATATGTGATAATAGGCATGTCAAAAGTATATAAATTTTTAACTTAAGTAATATCTATAAATCGCAAACCTATAACATCAACGACAGTAAGATGATCTTCCATGGTTCATACAACGTTCTGCTGGGAAAGCCATCCAATCTAACATTTTCCGGCATGGTCGACAAATTTCCGGCTATCGAGCACCCTTAATTGACGGAATATATCATTAGATCGAAACTCTACTATCATAGTGCCACGGCGAGACATAATTTACGGAAATAACGTGGTTTATATCCACCCAGTCGTGGGATACCACTACCGCGACAACTGTTCTTTCGGGGTGGGAGGGGGAGTCTCAGATAGGGTCGGCAAATCTCTAGATTTATGTACCTAAAATCTTTTTGAAATTTTCATGGTCTCACACGCAGTAGATATCGTCCGTAATTTCATGAAGATCAGCAAAGAAGCAGAGGATTTAATCATTTAGATACAATAGCCGTGATAAATTCGTCAAAAGAGTCACTCGGCTCTTTTTCTTCAAGCCAATTATAACTTCCTGTTTATATTAAGTCTTGAATACTTTTTCGACATCAAGCTTTCTCATAAATTTTGCAAGATATATTACGAATTTATTATATAAGCATGCAGAAGATAAATTACTCAAAAAAAATGAAGAAAATGGTATACGTTACTTTCGGAGACACAGTTTTTAAACCGTGCGACATACCGCAGGACGAATGTGCGGTTAATTCTATGTGCGATTAAAATTATAATTTAATCTGAAGGAATCACACATGCGCAACTATTTGCGAGCGCGCGTAGCGTGAACGCGGTGAGATCGTAACCATAAAATTCCGACCGCTGACAGAAATTACAAAACGATGCAATGCCTTCGGTATAGTTTCTGCGCTCCTACCACCACCGCGCGTTTAAATAATTCATACTCTCTCGTGTTGCTAGCATAATATTTCCCGACCTTTCCGCGCCGCACACTCGGGCGGGACGGAATGTGCCCGGAGCGTATGTACATAAAAATGTACGAGAAAAATGTTGTCACTATCGCTCACAGAGAGTATCATTACTTGTACGATAGTTTCGCTTATCATTTCGTGGTGTCTATACATATACAGGGTGTTCTAAAAAAGGGGGGGTCAAAATTTAGGGAGATATTCCTCACACCTCAAGGATGAAAAAATGTTATATGAACATGGGTGCGAAAACGATTTTTTCAGGAGTTATGTTGAAAATATTGTTGACTGTATTACTTACACAAGAAACAATTTAGGATTAATCATTATGTAAACAAGTAACTATAACATTAAAGGTCAAATTCTTCTGATTTCTGCCTGGCAGATAAGGTCACAACCTCATTTAGCCGTACTCAGAAAAGAAGCTCTAACTCTTGAGAAAAGCGTTTCCGCACCCATGTTCATATAACATTTTTTCATCCTTTAGGTGTGAGGAATATCTCCCTAAATTTTGGCCCCCCTTTTTTAGAACACCCTGTATATTATGTGCGTAGAATCATTTTCCAATTATTTTATGACAGCCAGTTACGGAATCGTGAATTTATTAACCACCCAGACAACATCCAAAATCAGGACATGAGACGTCTTAAAGATGTCTTATGTCCCGATTTTGGACATGCGCGCGCTGTCTGGGGAGTTATTGAAATTGTGCAGTTAAATATTTATCAGCGCGATTTTCTGGGTAGTCGCGTTCTATTAACCCGCAACGCTCGTAAGTAATTGCGAATTGTTCGTTCCTCGAGAGTTCGTAAGCAGAGATTCCCCAGTAATGAGAAGAGCATGCTACACTTGAATCTTCCGCGAGCTTACCGCTCGGGCGCTCGCGCCGACTACCTAAATGCAAATTCTTTATGAAAATTCGACGTGCCGCGAGTGCCGGTAAAAAGCAACGATATTGCGAAGTCGCGTTTACGTATATACACATTGCAGACTCGCGAGCGCGGGGTCTGTGCTGCCTAAAGTCTAAAGTGTTGGCAAGAAGGAAGCGCTTCCTTCCTCCGTGTAGGCAAGATTCCCGAGACATAGTACGCCCGGCATACAAGCTCGTATTAATTAAGTTGGCTTCTAATTAATGCAGAACCCACTTCGACCGCGAAGGATCGCTTAAGATGGAACTTCCCTTTAAGCTGTAATTACATTTACGGTACACGTGTTGGTGTATATATCCGTCGGCACCTCGTGCCGCACAATACGAAGCCACCGCGGTCCCTTCTCGACGCTCGCACTTATCGCTTGCACCCTCTCGTCGCCGTCGCCGTCGACGCGATGTTTGCGCGGATGGGTATTTGTTCCGCAACCAAGCTCAGTTTCGGTTGGAAGAGCGCGCGCGTAAGAATATTCATCGTGCGCCCTGAAAATGGCATCCAGGGTATTTTCCGCCGCGCGCCGCGCCGGAACCCGTGAACCCGTGGGCCGTGAGTTGACAGCTCCGCGCGGCCGAGAAGATTCTCCGACGAGCGCGCGTGCTCACCGGCGCGTTAAATAGATCATGCGAAAGGCATTCCGATTCGGTGGCGCGATAACGTCAACCTCGTCGTGCACGTACCAACGATCACGTCACTCACCATTTCTTCCTGTTAATGTCGCCGCTCGCGCTGGCGGATGATGATCGTCGGCGAAAGCGGCGCGTAACACTGGCGCCGGTATTTTCCGCCTTGTGATTTGCGTTTTGCTGATTTACCTCGATCTCGTGCAACCTTAGCTTCTTCCGCGACCGTACCGAGAAGATTGCCTTCCAGCGACCGAAATACTTTCTTATTTTTGTTATTAAGGTGATATACTAACGAAACTCTGACATTACCGTTAACCGTTAATCCAGCTAATATCGTCCGTGACCAAGTAACGTTCACGGCGCGGCGGCGCGGAATGAAGATTGCGACGCGACGTTCCGCGCGTGCAAAAGAAATTAGCGAAATTGGATTATTAAACGCGTAAACGTGCGCGTTTAATTAGAAAAACGCAATTACATATATGCTCTACTGACATTTACTTCAATGCCAAAGTGTAGGCTAGTGATTACGGAATAGATAGCAAAAAAGTATAGAACACGAAGGCGAAATTTGAAACCTTTAATTTACGTGCCAAAGTATTACACTGAAAATGTCAAATTATATATATATTTTCCAATATATTTTAGTGAGCATTTAAATAAGAAAAAATTTATCTTGCCGAAATGCATTGACATAGGTCTATTGGATTTTCATTGTATTATTGTAATACGTACTTAAGCAAAAATATCTTAAATAATCTTAATAAAAGCATGTGTCCTATTATTTAAAAATATACCTACAATGTGTGTGTGTATTTGCCATGTTTAGATATGGGTTAACAATATTTAAAAAGATTAGGTATGTTAATGTAAAGATATTTTTGGCATCAGCTTTCATGAAGATATATTCAAATTCTCATTCCAGTAACATTTTTAAGTGTACCCTGTCTCTCGAGCAAATATCGACTGTTTTTTCTCACATCCCGAGTCTTTTTTGAATGAAAAGACATGCCTGCTAGTTACCACATACGCGTGGTAGTATCGTGCGCGAAGGGACCTCGCAAAGGGCGTCATAATTGTCAGTGATAAAAATTCTTCTCTTTGCGCTTTTTTTAACAATTCACCCGCGCAATGAAACACAATCTCTAGAGGTGCGTACGTGCTAGGGAAGAAAAAAAAGGATATAGACCCGAGAGAGAGAGAGAGAGAGAGAGAGAGAGAGAGAGAGAGAGAGAGAGAGAGAGAGAGAGAGAGAGGGGGAAGGAAAAAGGGAAGGGGTACAAAGAGGAAGAAACCATCGTTATTTACAGCTTCACTCGTACACCCACCGCGGGTAAATACCACTTCTTCCCAACCCTCGTATCTGCGACGCCATACTCGTTTCGACATAAAAACTCTATCTCCCTTTGCAGCATCGCTATCGGCTATCGTCGCTAGTTTGAAACTGGATTTTCGCGCCTTTGTCGCACCCTTATCACTCTCTCTCTCTCTCTTTCTCTCTCTACCTTTCTCTCTCCCTTTCCTCGGAATTCTTCCTTCGTTCAAGCATCATCGACTTTCCGCTATAAAGCGCTTTGGAAACTCATTCCCGTTGATCTCGTTCCATCGGGTCCCCATGCAAAATTGCTATACGTGATTCCGCATACGTACGTGACTACCATAGCAGAGTGACAATCACGGATAAACGCGGTTATCGGGGTCATAGGTATAGTTAACGTTTTACAACATGCCGCGTTGAAACCACGTTATTTGATTGTAATTCGGCCAACTTGAGAAGATCTCTTATTTCACCTTGCGTCTCTATAACTGCCGCTAGATACGCGTGAACCACGCGTTAAATTTCAGCGAGATAAATGTATTAATGATTTCCCTGACCAACCTCGGTTTCGATCGATCTCTCCGACCCCCGGCACGTTTTCTCGAAACTCATTCTGTTCAAGCATTATGCGCTTCTCTTGTAAAGCTCTTTCCAAGCTCGTTTCAGTTGATCTTGTTGCGTCGGATACGTGACCGTGCATACCGTAGTTGAACGATAATCCGTCGAAGAAAAAGTTATATGCATAATCGCGCGCACGGCGAAAACATGGCGTTAGGGAAATGCAGAAAATTTTGCGGGGGTTCGATAAATCGCGCGTGTGTAAGGAGGCGCATAAGAAAAGCCAGATTTTATCTCTATGATAATCGAGGAGGCCTGCGCCAGTCAAAGGCAACCCTCGCGGGAAGAACAATTCGACATTGATTTCACGTCTCGTACGCTTCTTTCACGACCCAATTTCGCAGAACTAGCGCACGTATATATATTACGACTGCGATATTACAACGATAATTGTTAAATCCTGCACGTATACAATTTTCTGCAACGGTGTAACGGGCGAGAGAATGCCCCGAGGAAAATTCTTTGCCACGGTTACGTAATTACAGCGTTACAACGAAACAGATCAGAATCGCGGTCCGCGAAATTAGGTGCATACGAAAGGTAGAAAAGCTTTTTTTTTTTTGCGTTCTGAATACGTGCGCTCGAAAATAGCTGGCCGTGTTACGCTGTGTTACCGCTACAGGAAATTGCCGTTCGCCTACATGTGACTATCTGGTATTTCTAGAAAAAAAAAACTCGTAACCATAATCATACAGGTGTACGAGATGTCATATCAAAACGAAGATTTGAGGAAACATGCAGAATAGCATTCCTATTGGTCAGAGAGTCAAATCGCGTCGATATGAGAATTTCATGATGCAATGTATCTACTCGTTTAATAAATGCAAATTTTTTATCGATTTTATACATATAACGCAGGATTATTTTAAAAAGGTATATAATATACAATTAAACATAATTATATAATACAGGATCAAGCCCAAAAATCAGCCTTTTTTATTACCTATGTAGTATCTTTTTAGAAAAAGAAAAATTAGAAATAAAATTCTAAAAATAATAAAACTGTGTGACATATTTTGATTGAGTATATTATATCAAATTATATGTATATAATTAAAGCATAATACATCTCTAAATATCTTTTTAGAATATAATTTTCCATATTCAATTTTGGTTTAAAGTAAATTTTGCAATAAAAAAGCAATCAGTAATACCACATTATATAATTAAGTCCAACTTTTTATGAAATAAATACACATTGAAATGCCTATTATCTCGTATATTTCGTAGAAACATTCTGATTTTAACAAAATTTGATAAAATAATTGTTAGCGCAAAATGTATCAAATTACGCAACTAATGCAGGTTCATTACCGTTCGTAAAGAAAAATTATATTTTCGTCTCGCCCTTTGCGATGTGATCTGATTAACGGCACCTACCGAGTAATTGTGCCGGTAATTAGCGCCCTAAAGTGGGCACTTTCATTTATCAAATCTCGCTGTCAGCGATAGATCGTCGATAATAGAAAATGTAATAAATCACACATAAAAATTATGCCAAATTATTTTTATCTGCAAATGCTAATTGTATGAGATATATATATCTTCTGTTAACGATTGCATAACTTTCTTTCAGTTATCGCTTCTTTAATAGGTCAAGGATCTTTTCTTTTTAGTGGAGTTTTCAAATAGGTACAATTAAATTTGAAAATTAGTTTATAGTTTATTCCAATCTTTGAACGTAAATAATTATCAAATTTTTAAATCAATTTTATAGATTTTTTTAAACAATTTTAATTTAGAATTTATTTAATTATACGTTTAATTATACGGACAATTGTGGAGAGCAATTTTTTAAATTCAAGAAAATTTTGCAATATAAGAAACTTTATCTTCCAAATTTCAAAATTATCAGTATTCTACTCATCTACTGCACAGTTTTTGCTAAGTGTCGTTTTAAGAGAGATTATAAACAACCGTCCATATTAATGAGAATGAAATTGCGTTCGAAATGCTGAGGCGCATTAAGTGTTCTTTGTATCCACGGTGATTTATCGTTGAAAGATGTCGATACCAAGGACGAGTTTCTTTTCGCCTGACAGGACAGGAAGGAAAAGTTTAGTATTCGTACGAGACGCTTATGTACGTCTCTGCTTCTGTGTGACGGAATTTAATTCTCCAAAGTGCTGAGGCCGTCGTGATCGATTACGCAAGCTCGCGCCACTTCTAAACTCCTCCTTACTTTTGATAGTCCTTCTGAACAAAAAAACAACTGTTTGATACAGCCTGATACATATGCACATATTTGGACAAATTGGCAGTTGATTGACAACCGTCTCGATAAATTAAATTAGCACACGCATGCATACGCGCGTTTTTACGAATGATATGTGATGAGTAGTTAAAGAAAAATAGAAGCAAAAGATAACTGAAACTAAGAAAAAAAGAGTAGATTGAAATTTATATGTATAAGTGTTAAGAAACTTTATTAAATTGAAAATACTAAAAATTTAAAAAAATTATGTATATAATTATAATGTATATAAATATATGTATATAAATATTTGTATATAAATATAGATATATATATATATATATAGATATATATAATATATTACATGTAAGTATATCTTTCATTATGTGCAAAGCGCTGTCGTTATTTAATCCTTCTCGAGAGAAGCTAATATTATTATACAATGAATGTGTAGTCACGTATAAAGGTTTCTGATTGCATTAAAATGTTAATTAATGGATAGCGATGTAGGTGTAATTCCTCATTTTATTCGACACGTTAATGGAATTTTAATAATTTTACATCACATATGAAGATCAGATATTAGATTATACTTGATATCAATATCGGATATCAAACTGACAACATACATGAGATATCACAAGAAAGTAATTATATATCAGTGAGTCTACAAAATATCTTTTTACTTTAGTTTTATGAGGATCTTTCATGAATAATTCCTGTTACGTCCACATGTATTTTTTGTTACGTGTTTGAATTCTTTATTTGACATTATTTAAATTCTAGCCAACGAATACGTACGTGAAGTTTGGCAATCTGCAATATTTTTAAATTATCTTGTAGAATTAACATCGCCAACATAATGCAAATGATAAAATTTATCTAGCAGTTGCATATTAAGACATATAACATGAATTTTGGCAATTATATCGTAGAACGATATAGGTACATACGAGGGTATATGCGGTAGCAAACCAAATTATTGGAATCGACAAGGGACCTCTGTCGATTGGATTTCGCTAGCCGCATCGCTATATTTGCTTTTTATTTACGCCTCCGCTTCGTAATCGTTGCGGCATGATATTTCCTGATATCTTTGCGTGTATGTTTTTTAAATGGAAATTTCTCCTTAAAACTTTGCACTACAGCCGCGTTAATTTTAATTCTAATTTCTTTGTCAGTTTTAATTTATGTCACGGCTTACTAATTATCATTATTCGTTTAAAAAGCCACCCCCTCTCTCTCTCTCTCCCTCTTTCTCCTTTTCTCTCGAAGCAAGTTGACTACAATAAACGTAAATCGAATAAACTACGAATAAAATCGTGCTTCATTAACGCGGTAAATTCTGAAGGATATTATACGCTAATGGCATACAATCCTTTCTATTCCCATTCTGCCTTAATTGGCCTATTTTTCAGTGGTAGAGTCGAGCATCCTCGAGAGCCTCGACAAGAATTTCTGTGGAAAAGAGAGAAAATGAACGTGGAGAGAAAATGCTAAGAGGACGTGCGCAGCGGTGAGTTTTGCATATACTTGTAGTTTCGGAGTGGTTAACGATTCCCGAGAGTCGGCGATGCGAGCCGCCGCGCTGCGTCGCGAGCCGGTACGAGTGACGAGATGAATCCACGTAATTGCTGGATCAAAATCATGCGGTCGATCCCTACGTAAATTAATATGCTTCGTATAGCCGACGATTTAGTGACGTGTGCACTAGCACGACGGGTCAAGGGTGTTTAGTAGTTCGCATAATTAAACTCCTAGCAAATTCGTATTTAATTTCGGGTATTAACCGTGGCTGAAACGTATGTCACGTATAGTTTACGCTACAATGTCCGTCAGTCTGAAAATTACAGTTTAAAGTGAGTTGCGAACTTTCGGCAAGGTATGATATAATATTCATTTTAGATTAAACGATAACTTCGACTTCTCGAACACAATCCACTCAGGCGTAACGCGTCGAATTTTCATCCCACTAAAGTAATTACGAAATATCTACATTATTTTAAAATTCTTTTTAACACACACGTATATAGCATATCTATATTTTTTGCATATCTTAAAAACATTTTTTAAGTTTTTATCATTTAAATAAACGCGTAATGTCAAACTGGCTAATAAATCGCTTGCTGTTAACAAGAAAGGTATTGCATGATATCTCAAACGCTCACCTATCGCGTGTTTTAACTTATTGGCTCTCTGTTTGAAAGGACCTATAACACCACAACGTTTCAGCAAATACATATTTGTTCTTGTCTAGGGATAATAGGTAGGATTCACATTCAGAGATATCCCTCCCAATTGCCTTTCCTTTCGAGCGCTTATTCGCTAACTCGGCAGCTCACGCTTTTAGCTCGGATGACCTGTACACAAATCTCGAAAATCGAATTTCGTGGGTTCTTCCATGTCAGGTATCTCCGTCTGGTAGATACTGCGGGGCGAATTTGCGAAAATCGGATTTCGCGGGTCAAGTGCAATTCGACAGCGTCGCTCCGCCGCGCCGTTCGTTCATCTCCGTGCGTTAGCTATAGGATGAATTCGCCGCAATTATCTCATTGCTGACTTTGATAAATCGATCCTTTCCTGCGTCTCATCGGGATTGCTAAGTTAACGTAGAATTCAAAACGCCGAAAGTAAACGATAAGTGCTATTTCTTGTTGGCGTAAAATAGAGATTCGAAATTCTATTAATCTTCTTTCTTCCTTCGTTATAAAAACTGCACGAAGGACTTTGACGTTATTTTTAGTGTGAAATATTTAGATGATACTATTTTCAAAGTTTTAAAATTAATGTCTAAGGTCCGAATTAATAGACGTTTCTCAGTTGTCAAGATCAGTCTGTCTTTGTCTCGCGTATGGTAAAACGGTATATACTCGAGACAGACTGATCTTGACAACTGAGAGACGTCTATTAATTCGGACCTAAGACTACTTGAATACTCGTTAAACAATAGGGATACGAATTAAAAAAGAAGAAGACTTAAAAGTTCGCATTTTTTTTTTCATTAATATCTAAAGTACAATATTTGCAGATATTAAATATGTTTTTTAAACATCGAACTTAGACGACTTTATCTTTTTCACGAGAGGAAATGTACCGAGGACTTATATGTCCCGCGTATAAAGTTTTCGGAAACAGCACGGAAATAAGAATGTTCGGTATAATATTATGATCGTGCGAGTCTCGCTTTTTGTAAGCGCGGATGGCAATTTAACGACTCGTATGAATCCACCGCCTGATAGGGGGTGTGCGCAATGAGCACTACATATAAAACATCCGTGGACAAAAAGTATTCGCGTCAGCCGGTCGTACATAAGCGCTCACACAATGACCTGCAAGAGTGCAGTCGTTATTTTAGCGTGTCACACGTAATTTATGAGACCGCGTCGCACACACGCGGCCCGTGCAACAAATAATATCCGCGGAGAAATATGATAACACGAGGGAACTGCATCTTTTTAACCCTTCGCACTCCGCATTGTGCGAAGGTTTAGAAAAGACGCGGCTCTCCTTTTTCCAAAGAGACGCGCAATTTCTCTTGAAGCTGTGATTACAAGGAATAGGTACGTTCCAACATAGCACCGGAAACGTTCCAGTTTACATTGCTAATTTGGAACGAGTTGTGCTATCAAAATATTTTCTTACGGAACGTCTGAGTTCTGAGAAAATCAATATAATTAATGTGAAGTTCTTGCGCTGGCGCTGGCGCCGAGATATGGAAAGAAACAATCGACTTGTAACAAAGTAAAGACTGATTACGTTTCAAATTAATAACTTTTAAACTTGAGAACTCGCTGTATACTCGGTTACGAGCTCGGTGTGTGATACGTGAGAGGAAATTTTGCGGAATCCTTTATCTTCCCTCAATTAACTGCATTCCGGACTCCGGCGGATCCCGCTCTCTTCGTGCTCCGTGGAAACTTTCTAAAGGTAAAATTGTGCGAGCATATATACGAATATATAAATTACACAAACAAGAAGTCACGAAACTTCGCTCTTATCTTGGCAATCTTTGATCCGCCACGCGCACCGAGTCTTGAACGAAGGTAAAAAGTGGGCCAACGATCTATGTATATTAAACTGTTGGGATCAGCCGTACAGTCTACTGGCTGCAGTGGATTTTGAGGAATAAATTTTCGTGACTCTTCTTAAGAAGTATTGTGTGGACGAAGTTTGTACTTGGCGGAGTTCTTATTCCTGAATAATGGCTTTGCGAAGTCAGTCGCATTACGTACCAATTTTCAAGGAATAATTTCAAGCTCCCGTTCCATATTTCCGTTATGCATTTTTAAAGCAGATAAAATACCGTACTTTGCATGAACATTGTTGACGTTTATATTATAAATATCTTTACATTAACAGGGGAAATTTGTACAATATCCCCCGTATACTTATGTCGAAGAATGTAAGATTTAAGAGCGCTTCTAAAATGTTGTATAACATATGTTGTAAACTCGAAGTATCGAAACATTCGGGAACTTCGATCGTTGTCTCATCTCTCATGTTTCTACCGTTATACATCAAGCACACTATGACTTTGTTGAAGTATGATAGTATGAAGTTACTTGAAGTCTCTACGTTCTTATACATACATGCAAATATATTTTACTCCGTATATCGAATACGCGGAAAGTTTTTAAAGAGGAACAACGAGAGATAAAAGCGAAATTACACGGAAGTTAAAATATACTGTAATACTGTAATTAACCTACACGAATATTATAACGCAGAACATTAGACATTCGTAAATGTTTATGGTGTGCAAGTTAAATTCAACGTTTCAAACAGTTAGTACTTTGACCATGTTAAATTACCCATTCGTCATTTACATATTTGTCTGTATAATATATCTCGCACAACTGTACTATAAATGTTCTAATTATAAGTACTCATAATTTTAAGAGTTTTATTGCTTCTATCTTTTCATTTTATTCCTATAAAATATGGAAACTATACGGAACTTTTCAAATCTATCAACTACGTTTTCTTTTTCAATTTCCGTATTAATTTATTGACCAAACTATTCAAAAATACATCGAGGAATTGAATATTTTAAATTAATAAAAGAAAAGCTGTAAAAATAAAGGTTTTAGTGGGATTTACAAAAGGGATTAACAATCATACTTTATACAAATATCAGATGCATCCTAATTAGATATAATTTCTAATTAAAGATACGAGTTCATAAAAACTAATCTAGATTGTATTTATTCAATCAGAGTTGTATGAATCTAAAACGCACTTTTTATTAAAAATTAATTTAAAATTATTCGAGTCCGAAAGTCAAAAAACAAGCAAATCTTCCTATAATACATCGTGTGACGTAGTTCAATTTAACTTCTTAGTTATACAGATCGTAGTTTCCTGTACCGGTGGCACTTTACATATTGACTGAAACTTTCTGTCGTGGTTGTACGTTTCACTAGCGTTAAAAGTCACTATATAATACGTATTAAGACGTGGTCGTTTCCGGCTGAAATTACGTCGGGGACTTGTGCCCTTTGGAGCAAGTTCGATGAAGCGCGAAGTTACATCCGCAGCTAGTTTTGCAGGGTAGATCGAGAGGGTACGATAACAACCCTTTGCCTAACAGCCAAACAGCAAGGAAATGTGCACGAGAGACTTTTAAACGAGGAATTTAACCATTTTGCGGTGAACTAACCAAATTTGTACGACTGAAGCGAAGTGGATAGCAACTGCTCGTGGACGATTGTGTTTAACGTTCTAACTTCACTTTTACGACATCAAATACTTTTTTATCATACTTCGAATACACGATACATGCGCTAAAATGCTATATTTCTTGCGAAATTCATTAGTCGACATGATAGTTTTATGTCTGTCAGACTTATAATTCACGTTATAGAAACCGTACAAAATTACCTTTTACAAAAAGGTAAAAAAAGGCGCCAAGTACACGCGTGGTGTATGTATTTATCTTGAGAAAACCTATATCTTTGTACCTCGAAAAAACCCAAATAGTAGTAAAAAAAATGACGCTGCTAAACAAAATAATATATTAATAAAAGAAAAAAGAAAGGACTCTCGAAATTGACAAAATAAAAACACTGGAAAAATAAAAACACTTTCATTATATAAATTTAGTCCAAGCTTTCCATTGAGCCGAGTTAGAACTTGATCCGTTTACTAGTTATCGAGATCTCAAAATCTCGTATGCTCGCAACTTGTCGCGTCGCGTATATAGAGCCACGGGGCGGTCTCGCTCCGCGCGCGTACTTGGCGCGAGACACTACCGTGTCTCTTGATTATATCATCTCGTCTCCTTTTTACTCTTATTATTTGTATTGGCAGAAATTTATTGGAAATGATAACGCTTTATGTTAAAGAAACGTAGTTATTTTTCAAGCATTAACATTCCGTTTATTTATATTAGCGCTAAAAGAGAAAAAATTACACGAACTCATAAATATGAATATATTATATATTTTTATGAAATTGTTTTATGAGACTGTTCTCAATGCGTTATATCCGCTTTTATTAATAACACATTATTGCAAATATAAAATGTTGATAAAAAATAAATCCAACCTCTTAGTATTTAATTAATTCGGATTTGGCTTTTAAAAACATTTTTAACGTTATTTTATCATCTTGTATATAAAAAAAAAAAAACGGTCAAAGGGCCTCTCTCGTTCTGCACGAACAAAATTTCTAACGAAATAGTATCCCTGTCACACGGGGATTTTACGTTACGGAACAAAATCGCTCGTTTTGTAATGGCCTCCTCACGTTAAAAATTACCTCCTGTCACGCATTTAGTGGTGACTTTCATCAAGTGAAATTGTGCTTGACGATTTTCCCCGGGGTTGGAAACCCGTTGAGGCGTGAAGTCGCATCCCCCAGCTATTTTGCCAGGCAGATCGAAAGGTTGCGATACCAAGTCCTTATAGCAAGAAACTTCGTGGAATCGGCCATGAATGAAACGTTAACGCGTCGCAATTAATCATGGGATGAATCGTTTCATAACGAATAATTGCATAAACCGGAACGAAAGAAAATTATTTCAAGAAATTCATGGCGCGTAACGTGCGCAACACTGTTAAACTCGTATACTTACAATTAGTGTCAAATTATACCCAATTTGAGTCAGTTTTAATCATTCCCAATAGTTCGCCACTGCTCCTGCTCAATATGTTGTTAATTTAACTAAAACAATGTTAATTTAACTAAACTAATGGAGCTAAAATAATAATATTTTGTGTTAAAATAATAAATTTCGACACACAAACGTAGTAGTTAAAAATAACAAAATGTTATCTAACTCAAGGTATTGGTTTAAATTTCATTTAATATTTAACAGTGAAAAAAGGGATAGTTTAAGGCTGCTTAGGAAATTGCTCTACAAGATGCTCTACTTTTGTCGAATTATTTTTTAGTTGATAAATTCTTTCAGAGTATATTTTTCAAGTTGTTAGCAATTAAGGAGAAGAGGAAGGACTTACGATAAATCAGATAAAGAGAGATGTAGGATACTTGGTATATGCAAGTAATATGATAAAATGCAATTGCGATCGTAAAATACATATGTTCGTGCAGATAGATAGTTGACAACGGTTTTACAAATCTCGAGATGAAACTGTTCACCTGCGATGTTACGTCAAGATGCGAAGTTATTACGCGGCGCGCACGAAGCGATTGGAATTACTGTCGTAAATCGTACTACTCGAAATTCGATGGTGCGAGAAAGCGCTTCCGCGAGCGTTTCGCCGCTCGGAGATGGACGAGACGACGACAAAGAGCCGACGAAGACGTTCTCTCGGCGAAACGATCGATGAGAGGGCAGGGGAAAGCGTATCTCGCTCGCAAAGAACAGGTTCTTCGAGCCGCGTGGAGAATCGAATTAAGCTTTTGACCGAGCGGCTTGTACAACCTCGTAACAGTCACAAATTTCGCCAAACTATCGCCCGCTGCGAAGTTGTGGTTCGTGTTAGTTGGATTTGGAATTGTATTAGAAGTTATTACACAGCACATCTTGCGTGTTCGGTAAGAGAAGTATATTTTTACGGATGTATATCATTTCTATAATATGTATATGTCATATTATAAGATATATATAATAAAAATAATTTTATTACATGTATATATAATGTATATCATATTATAATATATCAATAGATTTTATCTAATTTCATGTATGTAAAAGATGATTTATTAATTATCTCTTACATCTGATTAATATTTAAAAATATATCCCGGTTTACGATAGATGTGTATTTTTATTCATTTATACTTTTCTTGAAAAAAACATGACATGTCGACTTTTATTATTTATATCAGATATCAAAGATATTTTCAAACAAGTAAGCATTTCGTTGCGGGGAAATAAAATTCACATGGCTATAAAAACGTGCCCTTTCATATCCTCCATGCACACGATAAATTTTTCTTTGAATTTATATTGCTCCGCGCAGAGTTACGTTAAAGTTACAAATGTGTCTAGTGTTATATTTATGGAGCTGTTCCACATTTTTGCGTTGCCGGTATTTTGCATTATGTTATCGTCTCGATCTTTATAAGACGGTAATTATTTCATCATAAAAATCATGTAAAAATTAAGAATAATCTGGACGCGCGAATCAAGATTATCAGGCAAGCACGTAACTCGTACTCGCACGTGATGTTACAAATTAGCCTGAAGTTTCCAGCTTCCATAAATCCTCGCCGGAATCCTACGCGTTAGTCGCAAGTTACAGCGCATTAAGAGTCGTTACGTAATACGGATCGAGATATAGTTCGTGCGCCGTAAGACGACCGAAATTACGTTTGGGACTCTCGGGGCACGGTGAAAGCTCGGTGAGACGTAAAGTTACACCCGCCCGAGTGCTTGCAATCGTCGAATAGAAGGCTTTGATCCCGAATAAAGTGCCGGCGGGAGAGATAGAGGAAGTTGCAGATAGAGATAGGATGCGCTTTCTTTCTCTAGGGTGAAAGTCGATACGAGTCGCCTCGACGCCGCGCCGACGGCGGGCGTCGGAGAGTCGACCGGATTCCTCCCTGCGTTTCACTGTCGCCGCCGCGCCGCGCCGTTATATTTGCCAGAGTATTCGCGGGATGACGAATAATCGAGCGATTTCAGTTGCAATCAGTTGCAATCCTTGGAAACTGCGCAAATTACGCGTTAAATCAATAGCGTGAAACGATCGCGATGTGGCGACGTTTTAAAGTCCAAGATTCAGCGTTCGGAACTTCCGTGACCGATCACGCGCACGATTCTTGCGGCGTTTCCGGCGCTGCAATATTGCGCGTTATATGCAAAATGCATCGAAGAATGGTCGGCTCCGTGCAACTCGAGGGAAGTAAATTTACAGTTGCGACGAAAGCCGATTTCGCATCGATTCGTTTATTTCCCAATATCGCAGCCTCCCTCTCTTTCAAAAGAAATAATTATGAATAAGTAAAAAAGGCAACTTTTCATCTGACACTTCAGTTAAAACGAAATGTCATTCAATCGAGCTTCGCCCTCCGGTGACGGCATCAACCATCAAATGTTTAGTTATGAAATACCGAGACACGTTTATATCCGCTTACAGCGTTACAAGATAAGTGAAAGATAAAAAAGCAAACTCGCGTCAACGAGCGTTTAATTCTGCCGTGTAATGGAATCTTTGATTCAAGGTTGGTCGACGAGAGTGTCGGGAATGTTTAACCGCAGCAACCGAGACCGTGGCTAATGAAAGCGACGTTTGATCATCGACCACGAAGTAATCGACTTACCGTGACTGACTCTGCCTCCCCTCTTCCCCACCGTCGTCACCGCCGCCGCCGTCGCCGCCGCCGCCGTCGCCGGCTCCTCCTTCCGCGACATTCCTGTATCGGTCTCTTGCCTCCCCTGCTTCCGTTCCTATGTTAATTAATGAAACACTCGCGATAAAGGCGATGACCACTTTCCGAGATCAACGTACTCCCATTTATATTTTGTTTTATAGTCCCGATGTGTCGATGCGATCGACAGGCGTCTGCCTTTCCGCACCCGATGCGCTTCATCCGCAAATGAAATTTCGTACACCTCGCGATCGAACAGAAAGAAATACGTCAAATACGATTACCCTTTCGAGCGTTGCCTTGCTTTTTATTTTCTTTACTTAGCATCTCTCTCTCGCGAGCCCGATAATTCGGAAGGATCGTAAAACGAGGAAAGGGGAAATGAAACCGCGTTTCAACTGCCGAAGCCAATTCGCGAACTATTCTCTCCGCGCGAAAAATCGCGTTACACGTGAGCTTTCTAGCTTACCGCGGAAATAAAATTACTCGCGGTCATGCACAGAGGTCCGTTATCTTCCTTGTCGAAATGTTCTTATCGAGTGCATCCTAATCGACATCGATCGTATAATTAGGTATTCCAACGGGAAAATGCGGGAAGAGCAAGCAAGATATCTGCGCTCGACTCTCCCTCTGAATTTCCGTCGTGAACTCGCGCACCTGAATTCTGCTCGCGAATCCCTCGCGGTCGTTTAAGGAACGCGACTAGGAGTTTGCGGGCCCGAGAGATCGAGAGAGTCGCCACTTCATCCCCGTCGAAGCACGGGGGTCGAAGTCCCGCGTCAGACTGCAGGGTGTCACCCTCGTTCGTACCCTCGAACCTCCGCCGCGATTTCCACCCTACTGCCGTCATTCCGCGAGTTGTACGCATGCCCGCAGGAAATCCACCCTCGCCGTATCTCGGCGTTGCCTCGTATATATATGTATATATATATATGTATATATATATATATGTATGTATACATATATCTATATATATGTACGTGCCACCACTCGAAAATCGTGGAAGCGTGCACGGATGGGTGGACGGGTGGTTGGGTGGGTGGATGTGCGTGCGCCGTGTGTCCACACGTGAGAGCGCGGTTGGTGACACGGGTGGATGTGCGTGCATAGACATCACGCGCTCACGCCCGCGCGCGCGCGCGCGCGTGTACGTGCGGGTGTATATTATTGAGAGCGTTGGGCGCTTCGGAGGTAAACACGCGTGCGATAAATCGCCGCTCGAGGATGCGTGCGCGCCGACGAGGACCGTCGGCGACGACGACGGAAATAAAAATCGAGTGGACCTAGAAGAGGTATGGGTTCATCGCGTATTCGGCTGCACTTCGAAGGATCTCCCGTCGCTCTTCACATTCTCGCCGGCGCGGCGCGGCGAGGGAGTAGGTATAACATCGATGAAGTTCGGTCGCCGTGCCGGACGCAGGGTTGCAATTTTGGCGTGCTCCGACATGGCTAGGCGCCCGCTAAACGACGACCAGACGCATTGTTGCGTCTAGTTTGCGCATCGTCACACGTTCTTGTTATTTACGAGCGGCCTTCGCCCAATCATAAATCTACTTATCGTCTTTGACGTGGTAACTACTCGTTGAGGATGTCACGCGTTGAAACTTCACGCCTCGTATCTGGAACACAGACTCTAATTTATTGAGTAAAGTTGGCGCTAAGTTCACGCGCTAAACGCTAAGCTTATTTACTTAATGATTAAGTTGAGTTGGCTTGACACGTTACTCCTGACAGCTGATGCGATGGCAATCTTTGCATATTCTCGTCCGCCTGGTACTCATTTACGTTACCTAGATATCTAGATTGACTTGTTCGCAGGAAAAATTTTATATTTACTTCTCTTAAGCTAACAGCAGATGTAGCAGAAAATCTTATAATTGTGTAAATTATTCAGCGCACAAATAGGGCAATTAAAACTCTTACAATCTTATTTTTTCTATTTTTTTCTTATATTTTTTCTTACATTCTTTTAATATCTATATGTATAACTTATCTTTTGATATACACATACATAATAAATAATATTACTAGAATTTCAAATAATAGAAAAAACCAATATAAAATATTATATCTTGCTTCGTTTTCTTCCTCTAAATGCAGAGCTGCCGAGATGAAACAATTTTGCTTTAAAAGTCATACATTACGTTGCTATTAATTACAATACAATTATCACTAGAACAACAGATTGCTGGAAAAACTTGCGTAGGCAGTATTAACTGCCTATACGTAAATTTATATCCGGTTTCAGCTTTTCGCCTGTTTGATTTTCATTTCCATCATGATTTTAACAGAAATAACCAGCAATTCACAAAGCGGAAAAAAATGAACAAGGAAGCGTAATTCCACACTCGCAAGCCGGCACGCTTCAGCGTCGAAAACGAAATTAATAAAGCGCAGCCGGTGCAACAAATTTCGATAAATCCGTGGGCGGCGACGCGATAATTTCGATGCTATGCAGTCTCCGCTCGATTGGCTCGCGTAACGCGATCCACGCGAGTAATTTGATTGACGTACCGTGATATTACCATTCAATATATAACATTCGCCTGATGATAATGCGATATTGATTTAAGAGCGCATCGGCGCGGCGACACAAATATCGGCCTGCCGTAGATAAGAACCGCGGTATATCCGGCTTCCTTGACTCAAGCACGAACGGAAAGTAATCTCCGTTCTACCGGAACGTCGCTAAATGCGTAAGCAAGACGAGCCCGTTTTAGCAAATCTACGAAGCGCAAATTCCTTTTCTCTCTCTTATCCGCGCAAATTTTGCGTCTGTAAACGAGGGCTTTAATATAATTGTTTGCGATTCGAGTCGTCGCGGGTGTGATAAAAGTCCTCCTCCTAAGTAAAGGAATCAACAACGACGGTGCTTTATCCCTGCCCCCGCGCTCTGCTATCCACCGCGTACGGCTCCTCGGAGGATCTCGTTTTCTAGCTTGTAATAGTTAGCTTGATGGTGAAACTTTTGCGGCACCCCGGTGGAGCGAGCGAGGTTTAAACTGCATTAACTACGGTCTTGATAATAAAACTTTTCGGAACGTTTGACGGATGAAGCCGAGCAAACGATTTGGCTTTCTGCATTTTCGATTCCCCGCTCGGTAATTAATTGAGGAGCGCGGGAGGGATCCCGTCCGAACTTTGCGTGGAGTATTTTACGTTCAATCTTTCCGCGGCTTTCGACAATTCCGCAGTGTGCACGGCGATATATTGCTAAAAAAAAAACAAATTGAAAAATGGAAATATTGCTTTTTATTCTGTCAGGCTTCGGGATAAGTATAATTCATTAAATTGTGTATACTGACAAAAAATTATACGTGTTTAAACGTAAATTTTATTAAACGTAGATTTTATTTAAATAATCTGCGAATGTTACAATATATCATTGCTATGCGTATGATGGAGAAAATTGGTCCAGAATGTAACAATAGCGAGCATGAAAATGTAAAAGATTGCACATGTACGAAAAAAGTAGTGGAAAAGTTTTCAAAGTATCAAAATTTTTTGTATTCTTATTGTTAGATATATGTTTGTTAAGATTGTATTTATTAGGATATTGCACAACAACTTGTTTCTCAGTAATCTTCGTAAAACAGAAAATAGCCGCATGAACATATCGTATCTCACACATATCGGTATTTCTACAATTTTGTAGTAGGAAAATATGTCGACGTACGTGCAATATCCTTTCGCGGTACGACCGTTCTAGAAAGAGCCAACGCCAACGCGTTCAAGTTTGGGAAATAGGCTGTCCGGATAAGGGTTAAGGACGTTTGCAACGATAAATATGTGCAGCAGAAGAGAGAGATATACGACGAGCATACCTCGTAAGACGTAAAACATCATGCCGACGAACGAGAAGGAATGAGTGGTAGAGAAGGAAGATGAATTATTTCCGATACGTCCCGTCGCATTTTCTAAAGGGGCGATTGTGTATTTGACATCCTCGGTGAGGCCGTAATTAATTGAGGGACAAAGATACCCCAAGTTCATTTCGGCGTCATCGCGCATCCGCGCGTGAACATCAACGCGAAAGATTTCTCTATTTTTTCATTCTCTCTCTTTCTTCAAAACGTTCCCACGCAACTCTAATGCGGATAAAAGTTTTCCCGATATTCGATGCGTTGTTATATGCCGCCGTTTAATTGAAGAGCACACACACAGTGCGTTATCTGCAATCCCGCTTTTTGCGAGAAAATGAAAACTAATGTCGTGGCGCTTCAATTTTTTGGCTCGGTATCGCATACAGGATCTAGCACGGCCGAATGCAAATTACGCCGAGTTCGACGATACTTCGGCGTGAATAGTAAATTTTGCATTCTATTGTGATGGTGGGCATTAATCTCGTCAGGTCTAAACGTAATGTATCGTTTCTCCCGCGATATAACATATCGCGTAACAGCCAACGTGGACGCGCTATTTCTTTCCGATACTACGTGATCGCACGTAATGTCAATATGGTAATTAGAATCATAAAAGCCCGACGGAACGATTGCGGCCAAATTTATTTAATTTTTTATGCTAAGTGTTTTATGCGTTGTTCAATTTTTTCCCTCTTTTCCATCCCCTCGGAGTTAAATCGTTTGAAATTTAAAGCACTTGCATTTAACGGCGGAAACCGAAAACAGAACACAATTGCATAAATTGCGACGCGCGCTTGTTGCAGCTTGTAGCGCGGCAGATACTCGCGTAACCACCTAATGTACAGTCATCAACGCGAACCCCGTTGGCAGATTACGGAATTTTAATTTTGCAACTTTTTCGAGCGCGAGGCTCGAAAAAGTGGCGATTAATTCTGCCGTACGTTTGTTAAATCACGCGTAAAGATGTGTCGACGTGCGTATGCACAAATACTCCGGATCGGATTCAGACACGTTCGTGCCACATGCTTGTCAGACTTTTAAATCATCCGCAAGTATACAGAAAAAAGTTCTTAATTTGAAACTATCTTTAATTTCAACGTGGAAATCTTGAAATAAGATTACTTATATTAGTTATATTACGTTAAAGAAATAATAATTGCGTTAAACAAAGAAAATTTGCATCAATGAAGAGACATTACAGTTGAACCAAGAAAAAAATGTTGAAGTAACACGTTGAAATTCTTATAAGAAGATTATATTGTTTCATATATACGCAAGATCACTATGATCTTCTTATAAGAATTTCAATGTGTTATTTCAACTTTCTTTTCTTGGTTCAACTATATAAATGTCTTTATTTAAGCAAGTTTTCTTCGTTTAACGCAATTATTCTTTCTTTAACGCAATATAATCTTATATTTCAAGATTTCCATGTTCAAAACTAAGGACATTTTCAAATCAAGAATATTTTTTTTCTGTATAAGGATACTCGGATAAACGCGAAACGTCACGCTGCTCTTTCATCTGGCGAAAGGACGAAGCGGTTCGTCAATACGTGTAAATATTTCGCTTTCTTGTTAACTCATAGCTCGAGGCTCGAGTTCTAAGGATTTGCGAATGCAGAATAGACGACCTATCTTTCTTTTCATCATCGAAAAGTAATAAATTTTCTCAACACGGACTCTAAAAGGTAACATAATGTGGCAGTGTCTACTTAATCAATGATTTCCCAATAATACGAGACATACGTGCAAATGCCATTTGCACGTGCACCGGAATCCAGCGAAACGAGCCTATTATCCGTGCAATACGTTAACAGTAACGATCTTTCGGACATAGTAAACGGCGAAGCGGTCAGAATAAATTGATTGTCTACATTTCGTTTCACCGTCGCCGCTTATTACGGCGTAATTAACGAGGCCGATGTCGAATTAATGGAAGTGTGCCCCCGCCCCGCTTCCCCTCTTCATCAGCCTTTCCAGCGATCATAACGTAATCGATGCCACCGGCCGCGGCGTGTACATAGCAAATATATGTTTAGGAATATCGCGGCGTGGTGACGAAACGACCGAGTTACATTTATAATGATTGTTCCACCGCGCGCGCGCTTATAATCGCCGAGCGATTCGGGTATCGTCATGATATGTTTGCGATTCATCATTATCCGTGTTATCGGATTATTTTTAACTTTATACTCCAAATCGGATTTTGCGCCGCTCGTTCCCTCCCTTCCTCCTTCCTATCCCACAAGATGGTAATGGGAATAAAACGATAATACGGTATTAAATAATGTGTGTTCGGCGCCGAGATAAATCTTCGTTAAAGGGTTTTCAATTCTTTCGACATTTTTTCAATCCGTTTAAACGACGACTCGATCGTACGGTCACTTCGTTTTCACGAGCCATTGGGAAAGCGCCCGCGGATTTTTTACGCGTCGATTGTTTCAAAGGATTTTTCATGGAGCAGCGTGGCGCGTGGGATGGAAAACAGACGGAATGCCGCGGCAATCGAAGTATTCGCGCGATCGCTGACTAGCCACCCAGGATTTTAATACGCTTCCATCAAAATCTGTTTCGAAAACGGCAAAAACCGATGACATCTCGTTCTCGTTGCTTCGACGTCGCGCACTCTCGTGTTATTACACATTTAATTTCTCGCAACCGAGCGATTTGATGATAGAAGTAAGTAAATATATTCTTGGCAAGAAACTCGGTTAATTTTACTGCTCTTCTTTTATTTCATCCTGTATTTAAATGTGCATGCAGTAGGTAATCGTTTCTCATCTTTTTGAATTTCTTTGTTTTATGACTTTATCTTTCTTTAGGATTTCTGAAAATTGCTTTTATAAGTAGAATCAACTGCTTTGTTTTTTTTTTATTATGATAGTAACGTAGCATTCTGTTTAATAGTGCAAGGATTATATTATTTCTCCAAAGAATACTGTGATAGCAGCTCGCTGCAATTGCACCGATTCTGTAACTGTAACAAACTGGTCTTCATGTGCCCAGCGGAATTCAACTGTGCGGATAGATTTACGTGTCCGACTGGAAACTGTAAACGAACAGCGTAGCACGGCAACAGATAGGATAGGAACGAGAACCCAAGTTTGAGTATAAATTCTCCGACACATGGAAAGTGTACTTTCAGCTTCGTAGCGCGAGAGTAGTGCTTCGTTTCGCAAACAGTTTGATTGCGCGGTAGCTAGCTATCGTATTACTTTAGCCTTAACTTGGTGTCTGTCTCATCTTCGTGGCATATCTCATTTTCTCTTTAAAAAACATAGTTGTCTTACTTTGCATAGGACATCTATTATATAACAACTTTATTTTCCGATTAATTTCGATTAATTACATTTCTCCAGAACAATTTTTATCAATGTTATATTTTTATTATTAAAAAAGATTTAGGAGGTCATACATCTAGAAAAAGGCCGAAGAGATATCTATTTTCATGATCTTTTGTACAAAAACTATTAATGTTATTTCAGCGAGGTTTTCACTAGTTTTTTATACATATTTTGGTGAATGTTGCATAAAATTTTGAAATAAAATGCTAGTAAATGGCTTCGGCACAACAAAAAAAATCCAAGAACTTCTTGAAATATATGAATAAATCTAATCTTTGTTGTGGCCAATTCAAAAAAATTCTTAATTTTAATAAAATGGCAGGCTTCTAAATTCAATAGAGCGATTTTTCGCTATAAAAATTGATCATATTTTGACTGCAGAAAAAATGCTCTAAATTACTCTAAAAACTACTACGACAAAATTTGCGTAATTTTATGCAAAATAAATAAAATATTTGATTGATTAGTTCTTGAGTTATAGCCGTTTGAAATTTCGGGAAATCCGTACATATATGTGCAAGTTTCTATTTTGCACACTTTTTTATCATATTGGCAATTTTTTTAATATTCTTCACTCTTTTCTACCTTATTTCATACAATTCTTTAAGATTTAGTTGATTAGTTTTTGAGTTACAGATGTTTAAAATTTCGGGGAATCCGTACATACACTACATACATAGAAGCCTTATGAAGCTGGGTCTAATCAACGGAATCTTAAAGAATTATATTTAAGAAATAGGGGTAGAAAAGTCTAAAGAATATAATAGAATTAGAAAAATTGCCATTATTTTAAAAATTTAAACCCTTAAAAACTACATCTCAAGTCTCAACCAATTGAGACTTTTCAAAAATTGATGTTTTTGGACAATTTAATATTAAATATTAGCAACTTTTCTAATTCTATTATATTCTCCAGACTTTTCTACCCCTATTTCATATATAATTTGTTAAGATTTGGTTGATTAGTTCTTGAGTTATAGGAAATTTCGGAAAATCCGCACACACACACACATACATACATACATATGGACATTTAAAAAGAAATGCGATTTTTCGACGTTTTAGAACATTCTGAACACATTGGCAGAGGCGACTATAAAAAGAATCAAATCCGTTTAATCGTTTCCGAGATATTTTGGTTATGGTTTTGAAAATACAAGTCCGAGAAAAATGCGTTTGAAGTTTAAACTGCACGGTTTGTGCGCTATTAATGAGGCAAAAAATATTGTACTTTTTAGGATGGACTCAACAACAGAAAGATTGAGCCTTAAGCAACCTTTTAAAACATTTTTATTCGAAACTTTAGACAAATATTTTTAAAATGTCATTTAAGAAAATATTGAAATTAAAAAATCGATTTCTTATTCTTCTAGGTGTCTCCCTTTCGCACAATAACTATGCATCAAGTCTGTTTAAAAATAACATTAAAAACATTATGCTGCTCGAATCAAATTTGATGCCTCCTGCTTATAATTAAAAATTCTGTTCAGACGTAATTCTCAATGTGAAATGTCTTGTTGAAAATATTTTTTGTGGTCCATCGTGCCGAGTTGCCACGGGCGTTCATTTTTAATTAATTTCCGCCGATTGTATGTATGAGTTCATTTTGCCTTTTAATGTACATTTGTTAACATCAACGCATTGGTGATCACGATAATTTTTGTACAATATAAATTGGCCATGAGAGTCAAAATGCGGTACTTAGTGCGTGTTTAATCAAAACTGATTTATCTCGAGATACAAGAGAGATCCGATATTTCGTACGTTTCCAACATATTAACTGCGCGCCAATTAATATGTTGGAAACGTACGAAATATCGGATCTTGTGTCTCGAGATAAATCAGTTTTGATTAAACACGCACTAAGTATCTCGTTTTGACTTTCATAGCCAATTTATATTGTATTTGAATTTTCGAGAGTCCTTATATATTAATAATTTTTGTAGTTTGCTGATGATGGTCCAAACGTAGGACCGAAACGTACGAGGATTAAATAAATAAATAATGGAAATATAACTGTGCACCTGCAACCGCGCCTGGCTCTCATTTGGCCCGTTTATCACTTTTCGTTTTCCAACAGAGCCTACTCATCGAATTTAAAATATTTTTTATCTAGTTTTGTTTATCTTATTGTACAATTATAGTACATATTTGATCTTTTTATAACCAAGCAGCTATACGTAAATGAGCGACAGCTCATCGAAATGTTGGTATATAAATGTGAATCTTTTTATAGAGAATATCATCTCGCAAACGAAATAAATCGCTCAGTTTATTAAGTGAGTTTGTCAAAGTGAGTTTATCAAACCAACTTGCGTGCTTTTTCCGCGAACAAAACGTTGGTTTCTGAGTACAGAAAGCGATCTTGTAGAGACGTTGCTGCCAAATTTGTAGAAGACATGTTATATCAATTCCGGGAAATCAGCTCGACGATGTCTTTCCGAGAAAGACTGTCAGCATCCCTCTAGTCGCAGGTACGGTTCTACAAAATATGTCCCCTTTAAACGCGCTGTCGCGGCAACGTAACGCGGACAGAACGGCACTCTGCAGAAGAGTCTTAGACCGAGAAATAAATCACGCTTCAGCTCCGGACCCGAACGTGTCCTAATTCCGGGCAGATGTCTGGAATCCGGATAAAGTAATCTGAAATCTCCTCGCGTTATCGAAATTTAACTCTTAGGAGATGGATCGCCACCTCTTTACGTCACCGGGAGTTCAGGATTTATACATAGAGTTTGCCAACAAACACCCGAAGACGGTCGTTACCATATTTGTGCATTAGATTATATATATATATATCTTATTAGATTATATATCCAGATTGCCTGTCCGAGTCTCGCAAATTCTCGCTCTTAGTCTTACTTTCCGTTGACTCGGTGAGCTGTTAACGAGAACTAATTTCACGGAGTGTCCGATTAACACGTTGCACGGATGAAGCCTCCGCTTCTTAATCCCCCTCTGCATAATCGTCTGCACAACTACACGTAATATCAATAAACCATCAGCAGGAACAATGCATGAATAGCTTAGCTATCTCTCTAAACCAGCTTAAGATACGTGCGGGCGCGAATATATTCGGCCATCACGGGCCGCAGGAGTTACAACGGTGGCCACGGTATTACGGGGGCAAATAAAGTTACGAGGTTGCGGTTTGCTTGGGTCCGTACCGTTCGCTATAACGACGAATACCTCCGCGTCGTTTATCCATTCATATCCGCATTAAGCCCATCTCGAATGCGACGAAAACCGTTTTGCCGA
The DNA here is from genome assembly GCA_035220615.1 of Leptothorax acervorum. NCBI lineage: Eukaryota > Metazoa > Arthropoda > Insecta > Hymenoptera > Formicidae > Leptothorax > Leptothorax acervorum. Next base: position 128,291 of record JASTWQ010000176.1, on the reverse strand, counting down.
AAGTGGATCTGGCTACTTTGCGTCGCGGGCCGGTATTACTTGACGGCTCGTCCGTAAAACGTCGCGAATAAATTAATCGGTAATTAATACTTTCTGAATAGAAACGAATAGAGACGCCTGAAAGAACTGAGATTCGTTCTTTGAATAAGCCGCCGATAGCAAATGTCGAGACGTGAATGGCTTTTGTAACACGCTGTTGAAAAATCAAGATCTCCACGTGAATTAAACTTCGAGGAATGCAAATAAGGAAACTTTTATTCTTTATTTAATTTGGAGTGGACTTTATTTTAATGGAGTTTTAATTCCGAGCTTAATTATACACCAAGACACGAGGGTCGAAAATCAAAAAGTTACGATAAATAATGACTTCTCTCGATATTCTTTTATAAGGATTTTTATTTCAAATTAAAAATGTCAGAAGATCGACGTTTCGCGTCTTCGGTGTTTAACACAAAAGTCGCGAACCGCGAACCGCGGTCTGTGTAAGTTTTTATGAAGAGTATAAGTATCCATTTTTCCTCTATCGCAGACATTCTCAAAGAGACTAAGCTCGCTCATATCTGACAATTTTAAAACGCGTTTACTCGAAAACTTCTGCCGAAAGTGTGCCGAAAACGACCGAGAAAGTCGTCAACTACCCCGCATTTCGGCGTACGACAATTTCCCGCGCTATTAGACGTACTTAAAGTGTCCGACACTGCCGGCGGTTTACAAGCGCGTCTTTCCCGGGGAAAGGGTCTCTACCTCCCTGCGCCCCATTCGTGGCGTAGTACAAGTCGCGATATGCAAAAGAGGACAACGAGGATTACGCGTTTTCTAAAACACGAGATTGCGCGGGAGTCGGGACGGAGTGTGCTTCTCGCCTTCCCGCGATACGCGGGATCCTGGAAGGATCTTCCGTTTCGCGGTCGTGTTTCATCCCCTCCGTGTTTCAACCCTCGCCTAACGCCGGGTCCATCGCTATCATGCTCACCTAGCTTAGCCATTAGGCCTACACGTAGCCATCGTGTCAAAGTGGTGATGCGGTTGGCGCCCTTGCCAAACGATAACTGCGACTCCCTCCCTTCCAGTCATCCTGGTTCTCGGTTTTCGACGCTGAGGCAGCCAACGAGGGACGAAGAGGCCTGCGAAATAAGGCCTGGAAGAACGTACGGCGAGGTGGAAAGCGGCGTCATTTGTAGAGATATTCGTTTGAAACTACGCTCGCTCTCGTCAACCGAGAATCCCGTTTAATTTCCACAGAGGTGAAATTAGCACGTTGCTTATCAAATGAGCAGATCTAATTCTCAACGGTCTCGTCGTTCTCGATCGTTTAGCAGAAGAGAGATTGCAATCAGGCTTATTGAGATAAAACTTTAGCGGAGACTCTGGGAGAAATTTTGACCGTTATTTTTGTAGTTAAGCAACTTAGCATTTTGGTTAGTGCCCCTTAAGTTAAAATTATGTTTGCGTAACTGAATATCGACAGAACTAATTGAAAAAATTGACTAGTATAACTTAAACATCTTTGACATAGATAGAATAGCTAATTGCGATTTTGAGTTACGCGCCGGGTTAACTATAAATCTCGCTTAAGAGAGAACTGTGACGTCACAGATGAGGACGGAACGTATCTCTAAATCTGAATTACGTTTTTGCAAATGTCAGTTGTCGGTGGAAAGTTGAGTTAATCATCTTACAAATGCGATTACCTTAACTCATGTTCATAACCTACATAACTTGGTTAACCAAATTAAAATTAACATTATATGTATAACCCAAATTTGTGGATGTAAAATTTAAAAATTAGGAGAGTGAAATTGAATTGTGGTTGTTAACTCGAAATGTGTTTTATGGAAAAGTTTGAGTTACAACTCTGTTTTCAACTTGACTATTAAAAAATCAGTGATCCGTTATCTAAAATAGATATGTCGGTAATCTGAAATTAGGAATTGATAATTCAGAAATAGGTATGTTTAATCTGAAAACTCCTTACGGATTCCGTAACCGTGATTTCAGATTAAACATACCTATTTCTGAATTATGCTTAATCTGAAATCACGGTTACGAAATCCGTAATCGTGATTACAGATTAAACATACCTATTTCGGAATTATCAATTCCTGATTTCAGATTATTGACATATCTATTTTAAAATTATAAGTTCCTTACTCTGCCGTTAGGCAGTCAATGTCTCGCTGTGCCTGTTAGTTCTTGTTTTCATCTTGTATTACCTTAACTCATATTCATAATGTATATTGTATATAACTTGGAATTGTGGTTGTTCGAGCGCAGAAATATAAGTTTCAGAATAGTTACTGTAAAATAGATTGTTAGCTCAGCGTTAGCGTACTAGGCTACCATTCCGGAATCTTATAGGTTCTTAGGTTCGAATCCCGTCAATGCGTGCGTATACAAAAATTGTAAAACAATGCGTAATTGTAAATAATAAAATAGAATATAAGAGAAACCATGAATACAGATTAACTAAAAAATAGAAAAAATAAAAACAATTTACAAATAAAAATTCTTTTTTTTTTTTTGTTAACATATCCGTAATAGTCGGTGTCTAACTGAGATGTGCAATTACTGCAACAACAATTCGATGATATAACTGTGTTTGGAGGACTCGAGATGTCTTCTCATAACCAACACTCACACTTTCTTAAGTCAATTTTTAGGTTTTTTAACTGATATTATTCCTCTGACGTCATCATTTTGATGACGTATTTCTAGTCTAAATACGATGTTACATAAAATTAGCGTTACGAGCAATCCCAATCTTTTGATTACTAGTCTTGGGTCCCAAAATGGGTTGCTTAACTATCTTTTTTTCTCCCAGAGGAATCACGCGGAAAAGTGTAATTTTGTTTCTCTTAAGTTCTAGCTATATTTCCTTGCGATAATAACAGCGATATTATCAGCGTAGCAGATTAAATAATAGAACTAATGTCTAACACTTACAATGAGATGAAATCTGGATCAAGTTAAAGCTATTGTTCGAGATCACGTAATTCACGTAATTGTCAAAATTTTCCGGAGTGTAAATTTTATCACGGCACGGCTTCAATGTAACCCACCGCAGAGCTATTACGTGTATGCCGGCTCATAATTAGTCTGGTAAGGCCTACTTAGCGGAGACCGTGATAAAATTTCCAACCACTTTCCGTGAAACTCGTGTTCGTCCGTCCTCGTGCAACAAACAAAAGATGCAGAGTATCGCTGGGGGGTAGATCGTCGTGAATGGCAGTTCGCGCAGTCCACGGGAACGGAGCCAAAAGTATTATTGCGGGACGCGTATGGTGAACGGCGCGGCGCGGCGTTTCGAGGACGACGCTTCGCAATGCACCCCGTGCAAGAGTGAGACGATTGCGGGGAACGAGAGGCACAAACGGGAAGCGCCGTCTTCGAGCGCGCCTTGTCCACAACGGATTATGGTTCACCGCACGGTACGAAGCGTAGCTATTTCACGGATCGATTATAATACGACTGCACTTTGCAGATTAACGGGCCAACGTGGCGAAGCCAGGCCAACCGACTTTTCGTATGAATTCGGGTGATGAGGGAAATGAAAAGACGACGATAATACTTTCTAACAAGTTTCAGATCATTGAAGATGTCAGATCTTTGTACCAGATCACAATGTAAATAACTTTCCAGATAGAAAAAGAAGAAATAAAGTGTCAAATCAACACTGATATATCTATACTTGTATATATGCAAGAATACACAGAAAAAAATTCTTGATTTAAAAATATCTTTGGTTTCAACAAGGAAATCTTGAAATACCTAAGATTATATTGCGTTAAACGAGGAAAGCTTGCTTGAATGAAGTTATTTATACATATACGATAGTTGAACCAAGAAAAAAATGTTTAAATAACACGTTAAAATTCTTATAAGAAGATTATATTGTTTCATATACCTATACGCAAGATCACTATAATCTTCTTATAAGAATTTTAACGTGTTATTTCTTCTTACAATTAGTTAAACCATATAAATAACTTCATTCAAGCAAGTTTTCTTCGTTTAACGCAATATAATTTTATTTCAAGATTTCCACGTTGATACTAAAGATATTTTCAAATCAAGAATATTTTTTTTCTGTGTATATAGGGGAAATGTGTCCAAAATGATCCCTCGAGGTAAAATGATCCCCAGAGACTTCTTCGGAGGAATCAGTATATGTCAATCGAGTGTAATGGCGGGTCGCGTTGACGCGCCGTCAATTTTTTAAAAATATATGTATAAAATTTGCCAATCTGATGTAAGGTAAGAGTGATTTTGATTACCGGGCAAAGTACATTTATGCATGATTATCATATTCTATTATTACTATTGTACTTCAGCACTATGGTAGCACAAGGAGAACGCACAACCTGTATGTGAATAATATTTAACAATTCTCCACGCATAGTAAATTAAATGAAGAAGCTACCTGTTTCTTCGCTACATTTGAGTTCTACAAAATTATTTCATTCTTGCACGATGAGTTCATCAACAATTTTCTGCCGAAAGCATTCTACATGTATCCTACTGTGTATAACTTTTTGAAGTTTTTATATTCTTACTTCAGTTAGAAATATACTAATCCGATAGTGTATGTATATTATTCCTAACATTTGGAGAGAATACTAAAAATTAACTACAATTTAACTAATATGAAGTAACAGTATCAAAATGATGTAGCACTCTCATAGTGACTACTTGTTGATGGCATCTACCTGATTACAGTAGGATTATATTTAATTCCATGCATACGCGCTTTACGAGAATATCAGATTTCATTACAATATCATGCTACTGTAGTAGTTCAACGGTGAAACATTTTAATGTTTATCTCTAGCATTAGGATTATCCGATAGATGGCATCCAATGGGATCTGTTTCTCGTATTTAAAGACGAACAGTGCTATAAGAACGGTATCAAGAGACACGGCACTCACTGCAGTATCTCGCGCCAAGTGATATAAATCACGGTACGGCACAACTTTTGTATCAGTTGTATGGTGGAGTCCACTCTTATAATAAAGTGGCACACTTTAAAAATAATAACATTTAAAAATAAAAGTACATATTACTTTCGATCTACTATAGTGCGATAGAAGCGGGCATTAAATACAGATTACTTTCGATCTAGTATCTACTGTAGATTAAATGAAGCATGGATGAAATACTAGCTACTTTTGATATACTGTAAAGCGATAGAAGCGGGAGCGATAAAGTACAGCCAATTTCGATCTACTGTAGCGTAGTATATGCTGTCACAAAATGTGCGTCACGCTCAATCTACTATGAGACAATACAATTAAGAAAGCGTGTTTGGATACAATTCAGATATTGTATGAGCTAACAGGCTTCCTCATCGAGAATAACATTTACCCTTCCATTGTTGATTACGACTTGCTAGCATTGGGGAACCTAGGGAGAGCGGTTGTAGCTGCTTTATAGTTTGTGGAATTTAGAATGCTACAACCGATCTACCGTGCTACCTATATCTAAGTTTATGTTTTCATAGTAATTCATGAAATAATTTTAGGTTAGGTTTTAATATCGAAATGAAAAAATGTCATTTGGGGCAAAATGATCCCTCCCATCGTGTACAAAATAATCCCAGGATTATTTTACCCTAGCCTTTTTGTTATTTGTGCTAGATGATTATTCTTGTGACTTTTGTATTTCCAATCCCTTTGGTAAATAATTTTATTATTTTATCATTTTATAATTCTATATATTTTTATTTTATTTTATTTATTCCATTTTTTAAATAATTTTATAATTTAATAATTTTAGCATGATGTATTTTGGAAGCTATATTAGGCGACATGAGATGTATATGCGTTGAGTGCTGGCAATTGTTATATTCCCTCACTTGAAAAGGGCCAGATGTTGGCCGAAACGTTGTGAGATTTAATAAAAGAGAAATTTTGGCCATTTGGGTCGCTCAAATATATCTTATTATTTTATAATTTTTTTTACTCGACATTTGTAGTTTTATCTAATGTTAAACATTTTTAATTTAATTTTGTGTATAAATTTTAATTACGTTAATTATAATGTTTTTTTCATGTACTGACCTATTTTTGTGTAATGATCCCTAGGGATCATTTTGCCCATACCCCAGGAATCGTTTTAGACACTCCTGGTACCAAATAATCCCTTTACAAGATTTTAGTAGAATAACAAGTAACTATGTATCTAGCAGCATTAATTCAAAACTCTATTTAATTAATTTTAATTGTAGTTAAACAACCACTAAACCAAAAACCATTAATGATACACATTATTTTATGCCATTTATAGATTTCTCCCTTAAGGGGATCATTTTGGACACCTTTCCCCTAATCTTCTTATAAGAATTGAAGAATATTTTTAATCGGCATATCAAGATATTCAACGCTCTCAAGATATTAAAACAAGAGATTTAAAATTTATTATGAAATAATAAATTTTCACATTTTTCGTGTATTTCCAGGTACCTACACAAATTTCCAATTTACTAAACTGCGCGCCGATCAATTGTCGGACATAAAACACAGTTTTCATTGGAGTATTAAAATCCCATACCCCCCCTAGCATATAATTATTGTAAAGAATTTATTGCAAAAAATATTACCTCTGGCAGGGTCTTTTTATAAGAATTTCAACTTTTTTATCTTCTTTTTCTTGGTTAAACTATATAAAACTTTGTTTAACTATATAAATGACTTCGTTCAAGCAAGTTTTCTTCGTTTAACGCAATATAATCTTATTTCAAGATTATATATTCTTGCGGATATACAAGCATATCAGTATTGATTTAACACTTCTTCCTTTTTTTGCAGCACCATGTCCAAAATTGAGACATAAGACGTCTTAAAGACGTCATTAAGACAGCTTTTAAACATCATATTGTAAGACGTCTTAAAGATGTCATGTCCGTTTTATGTCAGCACATGCGTGCTGTCTGGATTCTCGTATTGCAAATGTGAATTTTATTATACATTTATACCAATGACGCGGACTGTAATGCCAATAATTTTTATACAAAATAATTTTTTCTAAAAATAACACTTTTTAATACATTATAGTTTCATGTATCTATAATTTATACTGTTAGTAATTCTCAATATTATCATGTACACAACGCTGTTAATTTATTTGGTCATTTTGAAAGACATCGTTATCGGGTGAAATGATCTTCGAGCTTCTTTGGATCTCAAAAGAACATTGACGGGAAGCGTGAAAGGGGCGAGACGAAGAGCACAGTGGCGCGAATCGCGAGGGAATGAGCGGGTGTATCTGCAAGCTTATCCTAATTGCCGGCAATAAAAGCTTTTTATCGGGCAGAGTTATGCTTTCGTTCGTTTCGGTGGCCACTATTATCTCGCCTTGCCGCCGGCGAAAAAATAATATCTAACCAACACGCGGATATAGACGGACTTTGCAGATGGCGTCTATTCGCGAGGGCGAATCTGCCCGTGAGGAATTATGTGCCTCGGATGCGAATTCTTGCGGGGCTTCTCCGGAAAAAGCGGGAGACCGCAGGAGAGTAGAATTTTATGCACAGATAAAATTGCTACCTGCGCTTCTCCGTCAACTTGTTCTGATTTATCAACAAGCTGGACCGGAGCCAGCGTGAAATACCGTAAGAAGATGATATTACCTTTTCTGTCGCCGAGCTAACGGAGCAATAACGTTGAATGATTGAACGAACTGGTTTTTCCATCGCGTTCGGTAATACGTTTCACTTTTTCAATCATGCGCCCCAGATTCAACGCAACGATAAGATATTGTAGATTGTAGAACAAACGTAGTGACATTCGAGATAGCTGCTTTATCGTCAATTTGTCGATTCACATTAGTCTTGGGAATGTCAAAAGAAACACGGAGTAAGCTATTAGGATAAAAGCCGACGAGATGTAATTGTCGACGTTATCGAATGCTTTTCGCGCTCGCTTTTCGGAGCAAAGAGGATAAGTAGTCGAAGTCAGTTTCAACCGACGGTCGACGGACCTTTTGCCGGCTTGTTTATTAAGGCCGTTTTACTTTTAATAAGCTAGAACCGGCCGCGCCTTCGGTGGACGCGCGGAGATCCCTGACTCTCGTTAAAACCGCGGTTTCACGCTGACCAACTTTTATTAGATTCAGCGGCGTGTCCGTCGGTTGTGCGTTGTTAAAGCCCACTAAGTTATGCCAGCCTGTTAACCCCGGTGTCGGCCGTAACGACCGGCTATTTTCCTGGATATTTTTCCGTCCTCTAAAGTTCGGTCATCATCTGCCGGAAGTGTATAATCATAGGATATAAAAGCTAACAGAGTAGGTATCTTATGCAATTCATATCTTCATCATTAAAAGAATTCTGTTCATGCAATATTTATTATGGGATTATGCACTGATAAAAAAATATTTTTATCCAAAAAAATATTTATTAAGTAGATCCTAACAGCTTATTTACTTAATATAATACACATATTTATTTAAAATTAGATAAAATATCTAGTTCTAAAACATTTTGTCTAATTCTAAATTAATATTCTATTATATTAAGTAAATAAGCTGTAGGAGCCACTTAATGTATATTTTTTGGATCCAAATATTTTTCTCTCAGTGTATTAGTTTTATCGTGTTACGATTTTTTAAAACAATTTTATAAACTTAGCTTAAGAGCATTTCTTCATAACGCATTTTTATTAATTTAAAAGTCACAGTTTACCAATTTAGCCCACAATGTATTGTTAAAACAAAATGTACATATAAAGCAGTGTTTAATGAACAACGGCTTTAAAATTGCTTGGTGGGTGTTTGTATACGCGCTATAAAGCATAACACGCACGATAATGCTAAAGCTACGAATATCCGCGAATTGAGCACTTTACAGAAAGCAAAAAACAGCCGACAATAAAGCCATAACTTACGCGATATATCCGGTATATATACGGTAGTGAACATTCAGATAAGTTAATTACGTTTACAAACATAAATAACGGCAATTGCATCCGATAAACGGATCGCGCGCGACCCTTTTCGTACGTTCTGCTTCTTGCGACATTTTTTATATGACAATCGCAATATACGGTACGTTATCGTTGTCGTAAATAAATATTAATGTGCGAATGTTTCAATCATCTTTAACCATCGCGATAAAAGCATTTTCACGGCGTTAATTTACGACGAGAAAAAAATTGGATTGAGTCGGATAATTCGAATATTTCAACCATTTAACTCTTAGACGGTCGCGTCAAAATTTGAAACATAAACGGTCGTGTGGGGTGTAACTCACACCTCAGAGTATTTTTCTCGTATAAATGTTAATGAAGAAAAAATGTTCACTTTTCTCTTCGACTTTATGAAAAAATTTAGACTTTAGACATATCTTTAACGTAATTTCTGAAGTATGAAAAAATTTTCAATTTCAACAAAAGAAAAAAAAGACTTTTCCTTAACAATGATAAAAATCTCGCAATTTGGATAGTAACTGGAGTATAGCCTCATGCGACCATCCAAAGGTTAAATGTAGAATAATATAAGGCGCCTCTTGATCCATCGCGACTCAGGCGCGCGAAAAATAATTTTCAGCCGTGTCACGCAACTCTCTGTCTGTCGCCTGCCACAGTGCCACTTGTCGTCCATCTGCTCGACGCACGTGATCTCTTTCCGAGTATTCTCAGCGCGACTTTTCTGTCGTGTCCATCCACAGCCAGCACCGCACCGCGGCGGCCCGTATGACCTTCTTCGCTCGAGTACGGCAGTCATCTTCCTTTTGTCTTCGACCCTGGCACCCTGGGGGCAAAAGTCGCAGGTTCCCGCAAGCTGTGCGGGATGGCCAGTTTCGCGGAGCGGTAAGCCGTCTTTTATTAGTTTGACCAACAGCGCGGTCCGCTTTCCTTCCTCCTTGCGCCGCGACGACCCCAATCGTTCCCGCGCGGCCCGTCGCCGTCGGAGAAAAAAGCGCCAGCGGGCAAGAAAAAAAATGACCGACTTTATCTCCTCGGGATGCGCGCGACGCGACGCGACGCGACGGTATACTTCTCGCCGCTCATGTATCTAAAAAGTGCCACGAATAATAGAGAGACGTTCAGATTTTGCGAGGTAGCCGATAAAAGTAACGTGCTCTCGCTTGACTCGTTCTGTTAACGCCGAGGTCGCCGAGTCAAGGAAAAGAAATATGAATTGCACGAGTGCGCGTGCAAAAAGGTGGGAATCCGTCGATCTTCCGTCGAAATGGCATCCGTTTTCCGCACACAACGTCATGTAATAAGGTAAATGTACCAATGCCTGGGTCAGTGGTCACGTACCTATTTCTGGACACCTGTATCATTTATAAGTATAACACGAATTAAAATCAAAGATAAAAATATTTTTCTTGTATTTTGAAACTTTAGTTATAATATCCAAACGTTTATTTCCATAAAGTTGTATTTTTTTAAAGGTGTCCAGACATATTAGGATACGTGTCCGTCAGGCATTGGACATTATACCTACTCTTAAGTGTTGTCCCTGCATTGGTACATTTACCTTATCACGATTTAGCGGACATCGTATGCGATCTGGTAATTTCCGACGCGAATGCTTAAAGCACTTTGATACCTCGTGGGGGTCGATGTCGAGTTCAGCGTGCGTCTCTAATAGAGCGGTTAGATATACCTTTAATGGAAGTCACGGGAGAGTTAATTGAAGTGTGCTCGCAATTACTCACCTCTCGAGCGATTATTCATGCCTCGGTTGCGATCTCGCGTATGATAATTCGTTTGGTGCATTGACTACGTTAATTACTAATTACTAAATGGAGTTATGTAACCGCCCCCGGTATTCCCCGCGCGCAAAGATGCGAGATGCGTGGAGGATAGCGCGGCAATAGAGTCGCAGCTCGTTAACGAGGTTTGTCGTATACGAAGTAAACGTTCCAGCGGTAAAATGTTCCTCGCTTTTCCTCTAAGAACGCCACGGATGTCGTATCGCAGAATAGTGTTGCGGCTACGTAATTAAGGCCGATAGAACGAGAAATCGATCGGTAACGATCGCATCGCCGCGGCCGCGCCGCGTGCGAAGCGTTTCACGGCGAGCGTTCTCTCTTCCGCTTCTATATTACGATTCAGACTACTATTTGAGCAGTCTCTTTCCAATCTATTTCGGATGAGGAGAACCAATGTAAATTGAAATTATACGGTCTCGCTCGTCCGCGCGTCGTCGTGCCCGTTCGAAATTTGTTCGCGCGCGGTATCATCTTCACCGTCGATTGCTCCAAGAACGATGTGAAACTAGGACGGATGAAAACAAGAAAGCGATTACTCCGTCCCGCGTTCGCGAATTACAGCGCGAATGTCGATTTCGGTGATAGATAAACGGCCACCGGGCCGTCGATCCGCAATATTTTTCACCGATAACCGATCGACCGCCCCGTTCCCGTCTAATATACGTTCGGATCTTACTTTTCTCATCGTGCACACGTCTTCTCCGTAAAGAGTATAAAAAGACGCGTATACCCACGAGGATAAGAGAGGAAAAAGGGAAGAAATAAGATAAAAAGTGACGTCCTGGACTCTGGAGCGAATTAACACACGGCAGGACGGCGCAGCGGCGGCGCGGGCGCGGCGGCGCGAGAGGAGAGTATTCGCAGTGAAAGATATAGCATAAAACGAAAGAGTCCGTAGCCGACAATCTCGACGTTTACCTTCCATTTCGAAATATCGTCCCTATACACTTAGCTAGTTGTCCGAGAATCTACGGCCTCGTAATTGATCGTAAAGAGGCGCCAAACTGCGCGTGCAACGAGCGTCAGATGATAGACGGAAGCGACGAGGAAGAGAGAAAAGGAGTGCGCGAACGAGGGAGGGAACGGACGGCAAAGGGCAAAAAGGGGGCGATGTGGAGGTGAACGAAGGACGGAGGGACCGACCGCTCGTTTCACAATTTCCGGAGTGACTCTCTCTGGCCGAGGTGCGTTTTTCGCGCTAAGGAAAAAGCGCGTTTCCACGTCCCCGCGTGTACACTGCTTTTCTCCTCCTATTTCTTTCCTGTACGCGGCCACGCTCGGATAACGCGGAATTGTCGACTTCGCTCGTTATTTAGAAGCTATCCGAAAAAACGCCGCGACGAAGAAGTCTCTCAGGTTTAAAATCCGCTGTGCCTTGCATGTGCAATGTTATATAAATAAATGTATACTGTGGGTCATTAACTTGTGAATAATCGTGGAAAGTTGAATTTTCCAGGAAAGAGCAAAAACCCGCATTATGTAAATTGTAAATGATAAGAGTCAACTCTTATCGCTATAAATTTTGTAATGTGAATAATTAGCAATGTAATTATATCTATATCAGCAATGAAAAGAACAGTAATCGCGACGGTATATGTAAAAAATATATCAGATTTTTTTATTTAAAGGTAATATCAATTTTTTTCTAAGAAATGCTGTATTTTTCCTGTTCTTCTAAATACCAAAAGAATTTCTTATTTATCTTACTGTACTTACTCGTTATAGTACGACATACCTTCAGGCTTCAGATAACTGACTCCACCGACACTGGAACCGACACTTATTGTTAGTTTCTGCACAAATATTGTGGAAAAATTAGATCCTACGAAGCGGATCTTCGTATCAGACGTCAACTCAACGTTGATATTTCTGTAATAGTTTTTACATCCGTAATTAACCGATTATCATCACCGGCACTTGCATTGAGTGAGTTCAATCATTAGGCAAACTAAACATTTTTCTTTCGTCTTGAGATCTGGGAACTTTCCAGGCACGATTTAAGAAACAGCAGGAGCATCGCGATCGATCGCGACAAGAATCAACTTCTGAGAGACGAGAATATCGTCACGACGTCTCATCCCGTAATATGTAATTTTTATATTTTTCTTTTCTTATTATAGAAATAATATCGAAACTGAATATAAAAATTTAATATTGAAGATTGTGTAAAAAAACGTAAAAAGCGTTTTCTTTGTATTGCAATTGTAGAAAATATTATCGAAATAATCTTCACGCTTAAAACTCTCATTGGTTTCATTATAATAATATAATATATGTAGGTATGAGTGTTTATTAAGTATTATGTACATAGAACTTCAAAAATCCACATATTTGGCGAGACGATGTCTCATTACAGATAGGTAAACTATTCACCAAATGTACATAACATTTTTAGTTTATTTGTAAACTTTACATCTTCTTAAAAAGGAGGTTTCTATATCTTGAATATTAAATATTTAAATGATCTGAAAACCGCGACTAACTTGATTAAAAAAGGAACCAACCATTTTCTTTTTTTAATCAAGCAAGTGATTTTTTTTCTTCATATAGTATAACTTATGCGCACAATTAGGCGTTCGCTGCTTAATTAGTACAAAGGCGGTATTTCAAGGAGAAGAAATTCGTGGCTGGACGTTAGCGAGCTATCGTAATAATTGCAGACCGTAAAGAGTGCGAATTCGTGGTTCTGCAAAACAGACGAAACTACCGGTAGAAACACCGTCAGACCGATATCCCCGCTCTGCCTCCTAAGTCATGCGTTTAAATTACCTTATTATATGAGGTAGGGCTGTCATAATTATGAGCGCGCGGCACACGAAGCCGAGTCTGCCGCGAGAGGAGTTGCCGCCAACGTTAGGGAAGCGGGGGGAGGGGTGGGGGAGGGGGAGGGGGAGGGATGGCCGAAGAGCCGACCGGGGGAAGGAGGCCAGACCGGCGGATCGTGGGTGGAGTGATAGAGTAATTAACATCCAGTCAACTCCAGACCGTGCCAATAATTTCCTACCTTCCTCCACCTGACTGACTCGACGTGCTCCGCGCGGCGCGAACGCGGGGAAATATTCCGCATTCCTGGCGTAACGCTCTCCCCGGGGAAAGTATTCTCCCGTCAACGTTTTCTCGGGGGGATCGACAAAAGGAAAAAAGAAGGGAGATCGTGAGGCGAAAAAAAGGGAGATACTTATTGCCTACAGTCGGGGAACGCTGGCCTCGCGACCGCCGAGTATAGACACGCAATTGTAATAATTGCGTATTAACTCCCTGATAGTCCAGCAATTCTCTGAAACGCCACGTTTTTTTTAGGGGAAAATTGCGAGTCCCGTCGTTCCGCTGCGTGGTACGAAGTCTAACGAGACAAATAATCATTCTTGGTTCTTTTTTTTGCACGTTGTTTTTATTCTATTGCAGAGTGCGCTTCTTTATATACAGGGTGTCCCGAAATTCGCGAATCAAAATACCATAGCAATAAAGTTCTCGAAAAAATAAATTTAAAACGTATTTGCCACTTTTAATTCCGAGCAGTAGTTTCTGAGATAAAAAGGTTTAAATGTGGCCAATTACAGATTACGATTAAACGGAAACCTGTCCGTGAGTCGCGCGTCGATAGTGTTAGTGACCGCGTACTTCACGCTCTCACAGGCATTAGACAAAAGATTATTTGCGTGACGTTCGTATAATACCGTGTGTTGCGTATAATATTTGTGGCGAATTAGATGATGCTGTTAATAAACAACGTGTGTTAAGCATAAATTTATCTTATTTATTACGTAATGAATAAGATAAATTTATAATTCATCAGAATTATATCGCTACTAATTTGTGTATCACAATATCAATAAGAAATATGAATAAGAGTTAAATAATTGCAATCAAGTAGCATACATACGAATCAGTATTTCTTTACAATAATTCTAATCTTTTTAATTTTATACATCTATTCCTTCATTCTCTTTAGTCTTTAATAATATCGAAACATTTATTTGATTATTTCTTTCTTATCATTCATTCATTCATCCTCTCAAAAATGTACCGGTTATACATTATTACTTACGTGATATTACTACTCATACATACATATTACTACTTACGTGCATACTGATTTATAACTATGCGAATTTTAAGGTAAAGTAATTCCATTTGTCATTACAGCTAGTGACTTACTTTTGAATTAATTGATTGAATTTTGGCCCAATTATGTACTAAAATTTAAACAACAATTGTTAATTGAACAAATCATAAATTACAAAATTTAATTTTCAATTAAAGGGATATTACATTATTAAATTATAAAAGATTACACGGTAGTATTAGATTTTAAAAGTAGTAAACTCTTAGTTTACTTAGTTTATTTTATTTATGTAAAATTAATTTAGCAATAGGATTAATGGTTCGTTTTATTCTCGTTTTATTCTTTGTTTTATTTTTTAATTATACATGAAGAAGCTAAGAATTGCATTTAAAAATTAATATGTATGGCACGCCGTTTTGCTATTTAATATCATCGTAAAAATTCTACCAAATTAAATTAATATTCAAAGAAAAGAAATTATTATTATGTCTAGACATACTTATAATTCATCGAATTATTATTAAGCTATAGTTATTAAGCACATAATTGCAGAATTAAATTATTATGTCTAGACAAAATATTAATTCTAAATTTATTTTATGTTTTTACATATAATTTTTTCGGGAATTTTTTTATTGATATTGTAATGCACAAATTAGTAGCGATATAATTCTGATGAATTATAAATTTATCATATTCAATACGTAATGAATAAGATAAATTTATGCTTAAACACACGTTGTTTATTAACAGCATCATCTAATTCGCAACAAATATTACACGCAACACGCGGTATTATACGGATGTCACGCAAACAATCTTTTGTCTAATACCTGTGAGAGCGTGAAGTTCGCGGTCACTAACACTATTGACGCGCGACTCACGGACAGGCTTCCGTTTAATCGTAATCTGTAATTGGCCACGTTTTAAACCTTCTTATCTCAGAAACTACTGCTCGGAACGAAAAGTGGCAAATACGTTTTAAATTTATTTTTTCGAGAACTTTATTGCTATGGTATTTTGATTCGCAAATTTCGGGACACCCTGTATACATATAAAGATTCTTTAATCTTGATGTAAGGTTCTTCTATATCCTTCACAGAAATATTATGATGCTACCCAGACAGCACGCATGTCAAAAATCGGGACATAAGACGTCTTAAAGACATTTTTAAGACATCTTCTAGACGTCTTATATAGACTACGAAATGATGTCTAAAAGACGTCTTATGTCCCGATTTTGAACATGATGCTGTCCGGGTAATAATTGTTTAAAATATTGGAAATTTGTATAATAATTATGTAGTTGTTGATGCGAACCTGCAATGTAACTCTCATAACATGTGCAAAATGATATAATAATAGATATAACATTTTTTAAAATTATATTTATTATACATACACATATACGCACATTAATCACGCTTTTTGTTAAATGTCATAAGATTTATATCTAACAAAATATTCTATAACTTAAGAAAGTTTGAGAATTAAGATGAATACGCGAAATGTATTGTAGTTGTATTGTAGATGTCTCCCTTCTTCTTGCGTTGACAATAATATTCCTTAAGCGCTGTAGGGCATCGAGTTCGTGCGGAAAAATACATATACTTCCGCCATAAAGAAGATATCCACCCTTCTTCCTCGTGCTAAAGTGACAAGAAATGTACAGGATTTGCAGCCATATGGCAAAGTAACGCCTACGTTCCCACGATAAAAATTCTCACCGGAAATAGGTCTTTATGTCTCACAAATCTCTCGCATTCGCGTAAACGGATGCACTTACGTGGTTAGGCGAATAAAGCACGATACTCCGTAAACGAGTCATGTTTATACCGGAGCGCGGAATTGTATAATCATATCTTAAATATATGCAGAAAACACACTCTCGGCATTCGCTAATTTTACATTAGCATTCGCCGCATAATAAATCCCGTTATGCTTTGTAGTGAAATATACGCGAAATAAATTAATTTTCCTTCTCGTCGCTCGAAGCATGCGAAAACAACGTGTCATCCAATATGCAAAACATATCCCCAGACAATATTGACATTAATTAATCTAAATTCAATTTAAGTAAGGGGTATCACCTTTCCACTTAACAAAGCGTGATACTTAAAAGAAATTTTTAACTCAAATTTTGTAATATTATAAAAAGAGATATGATGATTATAAACAAGTGTAGAATAAGCAAATGAGAGCCAAACGCTAGATGATCGTGTGATAATTACAGTATAACGATGATTTTCTTAATACAAAATTTACATGTAGATAATCTATACGTTATATATAATACAAAATATTTCACAAACGTTTCGGTTCTTTTTCAAACCTTCATCAGTGTAATGATACAGTTAATTCTGTTAATTAAATTGCAGATACGAATTAGCCGACATTGCTGCTGACGTTTTTTCTCAAGGAGTACGGATGTCATGCATCGTGAAATTAAATTGACTGTTGCCTGATATCCGTACTCCTTGAGAAAAAACGTCAGCAGCAATGTCGGCTTCGTATCTGCAATTTAATTAACTGTATCTTTACACTGATGAAGGTTCGAAAAAGAACCGAAACGTTTGTGAAATTTTTTGTATTATAACGTATATAGATTACATGTAAATTTTGTATTAAGAAAACCATCGTTATACTGTAATTATAATTACCGCTCAATGCTCGATCACGATCACCTAAGCGTTTGACTCTCATTTGCCTATTCCAGACTTGTTTATTTATTTCGAGAGCTTAAAATTATTTTATATTTTGATGATTATAATTTAACATTGAAGAGAGGAAGCTTACAAAATCAACTTTCCTAGTTACTTGCAAATCTATCTTGCAATCAGCTTTTCCTCAGTGTGTCAATATTTATCTCAAGCGAGACAAAAATTAGATTTCTACGGAGTTCCTGATATGTACACGCCTGTGTCGATAGCATATTCATGACGCACGTTAAGCGGATTATATTTGAAGCGTATCGAGCGAACTCGCGCGGCGCGGGCGCCGCGTTCGGTGCATAAGTAGCATATACTTCCCCTGATCGCGTTCAGGCAAAGTTCCGCGATATATGTATCTACAGCTTCGCCGTAACCCACATAACGTGCTTCTCGGTTTCGCGTGGACGGCAACAGATACGAATTGGCGAGGCACACGAGAACTGTAGGAGACGCGTAGGTATGTCCGCGCGCGAGTTTATGAGGGCATAACTTAGGACCAAGTATGCGACGGAGGACACGGAAATTCCGAAGTTCTCTGGATCCCTGGCCCCCTCCGTTTCCCCGAGTATACGCTCTTCCTGCCTACTCGAGCGCGAGGGTGACGGGCGCGATGTCTACGACCGGCGGACGTGTTGCATGCGCGTTGCACGTATAGCCACGTGTGCACGAACAACAGAAGCTAATTATGCGGCCGCAACTTGGTCGCAGATATACGGCGCGATTCGCTTTACAGTCAAAACGATGGATGATCAACCAAAATTGTTGGAAAATATTAATACAGCGCAAACGTAATAAGAGAGTGAATTAAAACGTAAATGATGAGAGGTTTGAAGCGGGGATGTTGCGATTGAAGGACGCGTGTGCAGAAATTATTGCATTCAATCTTCTGTAGCATTTTGAATTACAGTTTTTTGCCATACTTTTATAATTAAACCTCGAGTTAAAATTCCGCTACGTCGTAATTTATTCGACATGAACTGAGATATAATAACCGACTGTTAACGAATCGGCAACATATTTTGAAACAAATAATAAGCTTGTTGAGAAGTCTAGCGGAAACTTATCGACGATATGTAATATCGGCGGGTAAAGCAAAGCTGACAATGAGAAGAACAAGATCTAGGCGGCGGGATTATATACGATAGATACGTTCCCGTTCGCTTTCGAGAATCAACAGCGCGATGGGGAGCGGAGGATAAAATGGATAAGGGTAGACGGCAAAAGGGAGCAAGGACAACCCCATTCACGACACACGAGATCCAGTTCCAGTCTACTCACGGTCCGTCCCTTTCGGGCGACAAACAAAAGCTAATGCACTTCTGCCGGATAACTGCTAACACTCCTTGGTGTCATTCTTCTTTCTTTCTCTCTCTCTCACTTTCTCATCTCGGTGTCTCTCTGCCCACCATTATGTCGCCTTCCTTCCTGCTCCTTGCGCATTATATCCTTCTTCCATTCGTCTTTATTCTGGCCGACGGTTAACTGGAACAGCAGCAGAACCAAGAGCCTTCTATTCGAATGTTCAGAAATGTCGCCGGCCTATTTCAGACAAATCCCTACCATCTCTTTTAGCTGATTCACTTTGTAAGTACAAAGTTACGATAGCCGATGGATGTGCGCTCAATAAATTGCAAAAGCAATGCACGAGGATACTCCGTGGCGAGCTTCTCTCAAATTTCTTGCAAACAACGCGTAACATTCGAATCTTCGCGTTCATATTTTACTCGACCAGGTCAATCTGCACAAAGGGCAGAAAAATAAGAATTTGTAAAGAAAAAAGAAAAGCAAATGAATTGATTGTTAATCTCTAATTGGTCCGGGACAACTTAGCGGCGCAATAATTCAGGCAGATCGCGAGATCGGCCGCAGGAACGGCAGGCACCGCGAGACAAACGTCGAGCATTGAATAATGCATTATGGATGGCGAATAACGGAACAAAAAGATGGGCTGTTAAAGAGGAGAGGGAAGGGGTTTGAGGACGTGCCGCGGAATTTTCGAGAACCCGCGAGGAAGCGAGATGAAACCGCTTAATGTTTTGCATTTCCAGCCTGCAGAATCAATATCCCCGTTTTAACGAATCCTCTCGGGAGCTGCACGCGCGTTCCCTCGAAATAAAACGCGACGGAGCGTGAATATCCTCTTCGGCAAACGAATTTCGTAATTACTTTACTTAGCGACATTCGCACAGAAACTACAGCGAGAGGAGTCGAGTCAGAGCTGGATTGTATTTTTTCGATTGTTAACGCCACGGTAATTCCACGACGCGAAAGAAAGGAGACGAAAGAACGTTTCGTCGATTGTACAAATACAATCGACCGTGAGCGTGCCTGTCTTTCGGAGGTGATTTCGCCTAGGAAAAACGGCAGAGATTGAAAAACGCGTAATGCGCATACGTGGAATAAAATGCGCCCCGGCTAACTGCGTGTTTACAAGGCAATGCCGGACATACGTTTGCAATGTCACCGCCAGACGCGCCGCGCGCGAACTTTATTCCGCGCGATACCATTTTATCGTTTTGCACCGGTAACAGCAGAAAATTTTCTGCAATTACGGCGAAAGCCCGTGGCGCATACTTTCTCGCAAGCGCGGCGCGGAGATAAAATCCGCGGCCGGCCGCGCCCCGTGTTCATAAAGCATATTTAAACGGCATTCCAAATTTGCGTCGTGCCGAGGAAATAAATTTACGAGCCGCTTGAATAGAAATATACGCCGCATTTAAATTTATCGTGATGTTTATTGTGCTATTTTATGGCCGAGCGGGATACTTATACACGTGTAAATTGATCGACACGCCGCATGAAATTAGAGTCGCTGTGTAATCCTGCCGCGGCTTACGAGCACATCATTTCGGCAGCTATTTATCGATTAACGCAACGATCGTAATATTAAAGATTCAACATCCGCAAATATTGGTACAGTAAGATACGTAGACAAGAGAAATTGCAACCGGCGGTTATCGAGCGAAATTTTCGAGTATTCGAAATGTTCAAGATGTTCGTTCAAAATTATAATAATGTTGCGAAATGAGGCGGTGCCGAGAAAGTTCTTTATACTACCATTGAGAGAAAACGAACAAAGTTGCCCAATTAAATCCACTGCAATGATTCAATAAATTTAATAAACGAGGTTGCGTAGAGAAGTGTATAGTGAATTAACACGGTGCGGAATCGCGACGGTTTCTACCGTCAGCTTTAGTATCGGGGGGCCGATTCAATACTAGCTACAGTGTTTGCCGATTGACAGGAGCTCGCGGGGAATAGGGTTCTTGTCCCACTTTTCATCCGCTCCGATCGATCGTGCCGGTATTAAGTGCGTATTACGAGGTGATTAATTTGACACTTGTGCCGCGCGGCCCCCCCCCCCCCCCCCCCCCCCCGCTGCCTGTCCCGCTTGTCTCCCCATTCGGCACGTAACCCGGGTAGAACGTGCTCCCGGGTCCCGGACTAACAATTTTCTACATTTAAATCAATAGTCTGTAACATTGAGAGCTGACGCGTACATCCCCGTTTTGTTCGTTCGTTGCGATGATTAGGAAACCGCGGGGATTACTTTACGCGGAGTTAAATTACGGATGAGGCGAAGAGAGGTTCTTTCGGAGTAATGCGATAACATGGGAACGCGATCCGACGCGTGTTAATTTGAGCGAAACTTCATGAAATGCGATATATCGCTGAATATAAATCGCTGAATACATTGAAGGAAGCGAAACTCCGGCTGCCGATCAAAACGTTGTATCAGCGAAACACGCGACCATTTAATTTAGCATTTAAACACGGCGCTTTAAATAGCGAACAAAAACATATCGTATCGACACTCATAATGCTAATGAAATATTGTACGGAAGCACAGGTTCACTGTAAAAAAAAGTATGAAAAATTACATACATAATTAAACTATTAATAACAAAAGCACAATAACGTAACAATTACACTATTAATAACGAAAATATATAAATTCATGTACTTAGATTGTCCCAATATTACTCACTATAATAGTTATAATATATTAAAATTACATACATAATTAAACTATTAATAACAAAAGCACAATAACGTAACAATTAGACTATTTAATAACGAAAATATATAAATTCATGTACTTAGATTGTCCCATTGCTACGTTATTGCTTTTGTTATTAATAGTTTAATTATGTATGTAATTTTACATACTTTTTTTATAGTGTTGTTTGATAATAAACACATTTGGCGAACGGGCCAAAATACTCCTCGTTGAACACTGAAATATCTTTTCTCTACCAACATTTAATTGGACACTATTCTTGCCCCCCCCCCCCAACTCTTAATTTTATATTATTTTTCTTGTAACTATTAGGTACATCTAAAGTAAATATTCTGTATTAAAACAAAGACATCTACAATTAACAAAAAAAATAAGGTTTTATCATCTAGTCTCATAAAACGGAATTTTTTTCAATTGATTAAAGCAGTCTGTATTTTGATTTTTTTATGAAAAATCAATTATTTCAGTTTTTTGCGAAATATGTTTATGTACATCAAGTGCATCTTTCACCCAATACTCTGTACGATATCTGTGAAAGAGAAAGAAATTGAATTGCAAATATACGTAATTAGATGTCCACGTCATAGAAGTACGCAGGATATGTTATTATAATAAATGTGTTTTTCCCTCTACGCTCGGTCGTCCCTCGTGTTACGAAAACTCGTCGCCTATCCGTCGTCCACGAAATTAAAGTAATGTTCTAATTAACGCGGGTTGCTCGTTATTTCTTCGAGTGCCGCAAGTGAGCAACTCTCTCTCTCTCTCTCTCCCGCGGGGTGGATATTGTCCAATTAAAGCGTCGCTCGTAATCGGGGACAAAGGAAGGAGCGAGAGAGAGAGAGAGAAGTCGGTAAAACGCGAGCGGCGACATTACCGGGCGTATATCGAGAAGTCAGTCACCACGAGCCGCCATAAAAGTTTGAGTGCGTCCCTTAATGCGGTATTCGCATAAGAGGAAACTGCGGACTGGAGGAGGAGAGGGCGGCTGCCGCGGCGAGGGTCGACTTGAGAAAAAAGTCATAACTGCCCTGGTTCACGGTAGCCCGTTCCGCTCGCTACTTCCTCTTCCAGCTCCTTTCGCTTCTCTCCCCCTTTTCCTACTCGCGCTCCGCTCTTTCTTCGCGTGCCGGGTTAGATTTTTCCAAAGCCCTCTGTCATCGTTGAGTTTTTTCAGACTTTTCTGCAGTGCTCCGTTAAGTAAGGTAGTAAGGTATACGTTGCCTCCCCCTCCCTCCCTCCCCCCTCTCTCTCTCTCTCTCTCTCTCGTCGCCGTCTTTTGAATTTATTGCGCACCCGCACTTATGTAAATCGCCTGCTTATGAGAGATTCCGAATCAGCCAATTCGCTCACAAGATGTTACTACCGATAGGTGACGATCGATACGTTCGATGGTCTACTTTAATTTTAAGATAGTTCTCATATGTTCACCTATTAAATATCGTGCATTTTAATGCTCCTGCTGCAATCTTATTAAAAAGAATAATAAATGTAAACGATTTGCTATGTCCTCGGTTTTAGCTATGCTCTCTCCTTATAATAAAGCGATGCTATATATACCGATTTTATATTTTTATTTATATTCTAGTCACACGTAAAGTAAAGGCAAAGTTAATAAAAATGTAGTTATTGCTATTTGAGAGAATTATGTAAAAAAGCATTTTATATAAAATTTCGGGCGATGTTCCGAAATGAACTTTATCTTTTGCCGAGCCCTTTGCAGTCTCATAAACGAGATTCTCTTATGAAAAAAGGGATCCACTATTTTACGAAATTATTTGGAGAAAACTTTACGAGGACCCTTTACACTTTACAGCGACGTGGCTCGATCGATTCCGAGACCCAAAGTTTCATTGCAAAAGTCTGATCGCGTAAAAGCTCTTTTACGAGCAGTTTAATACTTGGAAGCTACTAAAGGCGCATCCGCGCCTTTTTCTTTTCTTTGCTACCGATATGTAGGCGACTACAAATTTATATCAAGCCTTTATACATGATTCGTATTATATCGTCAAATGCTTATTAAAGTAGTTTGGTTCGTCTAGAATCCTAGCTATTTGCTCAATAAAGTAGTAAAATGGGTAATACATATAACGGGCTATCTCTCACAGTCCAGCGTTTATAATCTGTTGCAGTTTTTGATAATCGAGCAATTACAATAGCAATCGCGCGCGCACAATCATAGCGATATTATAATTAAATCCAGTTTATGTTGTTCAGTGGATCACCGCGTGATTGTCATTTAGTCATTTTAGAAGATTAATTGAGTGGCTGTTTTGTCTCTAAATTGTATATTCGTATGGGAATGCATCACAGGATGGAATAGATAAAACGAAGTAACATTCTACTCGAGTGACCGGTAAACAGGAACTCGCAAGTTTCCTTATCGGGGGGGGGGGGGGGGGAATCCAACACGCGGCCTAAAGATTTAAGCCACTTCGGTAGTTTCTTGGCCGGCGACATCCTCAAATTATACGGCGAACGATAAAACGAATCCTCCGCGAACTTCCCTTGAGTCGGGTCTTACGACAGAAGCCTCGGGGTTCCGGGACTACTTCTCTTCGTTTAAATATCGCCCTAATCTCGTTGGCCGGAACACCACGTCCTCTCTCTCTTGCTCTTCCCCGTTCCTTCTCCCTTCTCCCGGTTTTCGTGCTTTAATTCTCCGTGAGCGTAAACTTCGGGGCCCGGATGACAAATCGCCGCGGTCGCGGATTATCCGCGGACGAAAAACTAATTAAGCCGAAATACCGGGCCGGGGCGTCGCGCCAGACCGAAGCTCCGGATCGAGCGCGGATTCCGTCGTCCTCCGTGCCGAATATTTTCCGAGAGGCCGCGGATATCCCCCGTCCGTCTCCGCGACTACTTGTCCGTGCACCAAGTATACGCGCCAAGTAGGAGGGATCACCGACGCCTACCACTGGGACAAAAACCGAGTTCGCCGGTGTTCACCTTCTCGCTCTCTCTCTCCACTCCACCTATCTAAATAGTTGTCGGAGTCCATAAATCCGGCTGCTTAAAGCTGACTTGTGCTTGCTCGCTTAACCCCTTTTATGCGCGACATATATCTCGGCAGAATGCCGCACGAAGATTCGAAGTCCTATCGAGAGCACGTCATGATAACAGGAAAGAGGGAGAAACATCCGTTCAGGCGGTATTCTGAAAATTCCCGTCCGCCAAGTTTTAATACCTTAAATCTGTGCTCTTGATTATATCGAATCTGGCTTTAGTTCAAAAGTGCTATTCTAATAAGTGATTTCCGATCGGTGCTCCGACAATTCAATCATTCAGCTGTAATAACGAATTATGCTTTCTCTTAAATGATATCTTGACTAAATCTGACTTAAAAATTCTGCCAAGTATAACATCCCTTTCGTAGCGAGTTATTTTTTTCTGGAGCTTTTCTTCTTTCAAACTCCACATTTATTTTTAAATGTAATCTGGAAGAAACTGTTTTGCCTAATGTTTTTACTTTAAAATATAAGACCAAACAGGTAAGGAAGAATAAAACTATATAATATTTAAAACAAGTTTCAAACATTTTTTATCAATATATAAAGGAGAATGAATTTGAAGTCCTTAGATTTTTGGAATCAAATAAGAGTCACATTACGTAATTCTTTGTCAAAGACACGATATAAAGCAAATGAGAGCTATACGCTGATATTAAAGCGAGTGATTTAAAATTTATTTAATAAATTTTAAATCTTTCGTGTATTTCCAAGTACACGAATTTCCAACATACTAATAAACCGCGCGCCGATTTTTTGTCGGACTAAAAACACAGTTTTCGTTGGAGCATTAAAATCCCTTACCCCCCACCTAACGATTAAATAATTTGATGCTAATTGAAGCATCTAAATTAATATAAAGAATTTATTGCGAAAAATATTACCTCATCCAGGGTTTGAACCTGGAACCTCCTGTATTCCGTTCGGGCGTCGTACCAATTCGACCACCGAGGCATGTCGCAATATTTATCGCAATAACAAATTAATAGAAACCGGTGGGACGCATTGTTTCAGCCTGCGTAAACTAATAACAAGAAACAAGCTCTCCAGATACACAATCAATGACACGATATGAGGCAAATGAGAGTTATACGCTGATATTAAAGCGAGAGGTTTAAAATTTGTTTAATAAATTTTAAATTTTTCGTGTATTTCTAAGTACACGAATTTCCAACATACTAAACCGCGCGCCAATTTTTTGTCGGACTGAAAACACAGTTTTCGTTGAAGCATTAAAAATTTAACATTTATTAAACAAATTTTAAATCTCTCGCTTTAATATCAGCGTATAGCTCTCATTTGCCTTATATCGTGTCTTTGATTGTGTATCTGGAGAGCTTGTTTCTTGTTGTTGTTAGTAATTCTTTATCTTGTTTTTTTCCAAAGCTTAAGTTATAGACGCAGTACTTACATATAATGATAAATATTAGACAAATCATAACAAAATGCAGCGTTGATCGCTATAGGTACATGAGTATGTTGCAAGAACTTAATTCCTCAAAAGTGAATGAGATTTGGATGCGAGAGAAGATTTCGCATAAAGCTTTTCCATAACAAGAAACTTTGTTTTTCACTTCTTCCGCGATCCGCGTATTCTTGTTTCTCTTCTTTAGTAACTTCTCTTTATGGATTATGCTCTGTATGCTTATCGCGAAGATTTAAAAACTGCAAATTGTATTGCCGTCTGCTATTATTTAGCGGCGTACTCAGAAACATGGGCTATTGCATATAGGGAAATGTTGCGATACCAGATACCTACCTCGGAAGAGATATCTACTCGGAGAGTCTCTAGTTGGACCACCGCGCACCTTACTCTAAGTACATTCTAAGACGGACTTACCTCATTGGAGATTAAGCTTAAGTCCTTTCGACAAAGTGTCACATTGTCTCGTCCTTATCGCGGCAATTTACTTTGGCGCGTATCGTGTTGGCCGTGCGTCCGCCGTAAGCCGCTGCAAAAAATACTTTACGACGGTTTCCAAACTGTATTTCGAGAGCAGCTCTCTCTCGTTAAGCTATTTGCATAAATTTCGATTGGATATTTACAGTTTTTTCTGGTCAACCTAACGTTGACCTAACATTAATTCTGAACGCAGAATAATTAATGCTTTAATCTGTCTTTGCAAATATTTTCTGCTCGTTACAAAGACTCTCTCGTTACAAGCTTTTATCGCCGAGATTTTCGCCTTTCTTGTACATTCTTTACTCATCCCTAATGTAAAAATATAAAAAAAATTAAGTCAGTGGCTTATTGCGTTATCTCAGGGAACACGAATCTCTAGAGAAGCCCAATGAAAATGAGTTCTTGCAAAATGCATCACGTCAAAAGGAAACGGGCCGCACGCGTACTGACTTTGTGATGAAAGGAGAAGGGAAATGAGAGAGAGGGAGAGAGAGAGAGAGCTGAATTTTCTTCTTTCCACGCCACTAATAGAAGTGTCACGAACAGAGCCAGGTCTTATAATCCGTTCGTGCTAATTTCAAACCGCATCGGGAATACCCGGGGACACGAAGAGCGATCGAACCACAGTTTTCCCAGATTTGTCGTCTCTCGGAAGCTTTAAACTTTTCAAACCGCTCGTGGAACTCGTGACATGGAATTCCTAAAAGTACAGATTAGGACGTCTCGACTTTTGCCTTGACATATCATCAACGCGATTAGTAAATATCTTATTTTTATCTACTCTTCTTATTCTTTATTATCATATGTTTGTAATAATTTTTATACACTATTGAAAGTTTTACGCGAATCAATTTTTTGTTTATCAGATCCGTACAAAATTACCTTTTACAAAAAGGTAAGAAAAAGGCGCCAAGTACACGCGTGGTGTATGTATCTTGAAGAAACCCATATCTTTGTACCTCGAAAAAGACCTAATAGTATTTTTATTTCAAAAAAATAAAAACCCAAAACCCAAAGTGGTACATATCACAAAATTGCGTTACCTTATTCAATCCAAGTGATTATTATCTTTTAAAAAAAAAAGAAATAATATCTTTAAATTGCGCCAATTACATACATATATAGGTATTATCTTAAAAAATAACTATTGTACTTTTAAAAAATTAAACTCGAGGTAGTCTTTCTAAAAAAAAAGAAATATATATAAAATCCACAAATGGTATCTATATGTATTCCTATTGAAGGGAAAAAATTAATATAAAATTTGAAAAATTTTAGTTAAAAGAACTTGGCGCTGCTAGATTTTAAAATATTTGAAAGCAATAAATAACTAATTTAAAATATTAAATTAATAATTACAGTGTGAATGTAGAAATACTTTTACACATTAATTTTAAGTACTTTTCCCATTTATAGAAATTGTTTCATTAATATATTTAAAAAATAATGAACAATTATGCTAAGAAAGTAAAATAAAAATTATCTTTATATTTTGCGCACCAACAACTGCGTTGACTCTCATAGCCCTTTCCACATTTTTTTTCAATTTCAAGTCCTTTCTTTTTTCTTTTATTAATATATTATTTTGTTTAGCAGCGCCAAGTTTTTTTAACTAAAATTTTTCAAATTTTATATTAATTTTTTCCCTTCAATAGGAATACATATAGATACCACTTGTGGATTTTATTTATTTGTTTTAAGAATTTTTTTTAACAAGAAAGTATCAAATATATAATTCATCATTTGTCCATGTCCGTCACATATCAAAGTCCTGAAATACTTCTATTATACGGTCGTATAAAAGAGCTTTTGCATCGATGGCCCATAGAAAATCAAGGTGGGTGAACAATTTATATGGATTTTCCTCCAGCAGAATAACGTTCGGCAGATGCTTATATGTCTCGAGGACACTCTGAGAAAAGAGAATATGAGAAACGATAAAATTAATAATAATAATTTCATAAATAATAATATGAGCTGAAGAAATGAGTAAGGAGAAAGAAAGGAAGAAGAGAGAAATAGAGGACGGAAGAGAGAGAAAGAAGGCAGGAGGGAGGAAAAAAAGCGAAGGAAGATATTCCGTATAACATTATAAAAAGGAAATTATGCGATTTTATTTAAAAACTCGAAGTAATCTTAAATTATTTATGAGGAAAAAATATATTTTTGATCATTTTATCTAATTGTAAGTAAATAGCTCTCATGAAACAGATAAAGTTTTGTCTACACGTATAATTTATAAAATTTTATTCCCCCTTTCCCTTTAATATATATTCTTTAGTCAAAGAATGATTCTATATAAAAATTAAAAGTATATAAGAATCAAAAGCTTACCGATTTTGGAGCAACAATATCATTAACGCTGTACAATAAAGCCAAAGGCGCAGTAACTTTTTTAAGATCATACGTTAGGGGTGTTGGCTGTCTGTAGTGCTTGTAATTGCCCAAGTATCCATAATCATAGGATTGAAATTTCTCTGCAGCAATCAGTATGAATTATTTCACATAAATGTGAAATTACAATTAAAAGATATTTGCAAAGTAAAAATTTTAATTTTTATTTAGATAAACGTAAAGTATCACGTGATTACGAATAACGTGCATAAAAGACTCACTACTGGAACAGTTATTATTAATAAAGATTATTATCTTCTTATTATTATAAGATTATTATTCTTATTAGAAGAAAGTAAAAATAAAAACTTATAATATTTATAAACAAGATTTTAGATACAGTTTAACAATATCTCTTTCTTTATAATTAACACATAATAATTTATATTGTTATATTTCTAAAGAGGACAGGAATACTCACGAGTAATAATAATTTGGTAAAAATGATGTAGCGTTTGCACGGAAGTACCGGCCGGATAATACGATAATATTTCCGGTAATGCCGTCTACAACGAATAACTTTATTAAACACAACTTTGTCGTATATTAAAAAATCGTGTTAAATTAAAGATATATAAATGTACAGTGTTAAGTTGTGCTGGACCGGATCCGGACAATAAAAATAATATTGCAACGCAGATAGGCTGGGTAATTGTTTTATCTTTGCATAGTGTTCTTCCGACTGTGATGCTTTTTGATGATAAGGTAGCTAATTCATATATTTCATTGAAATCGAGAAATTCCTAATAAACAAATATAAATGTAAATATAATAGATGTAAACATAAAAGAAATATAATTGAAACTCTACACAGGACATAATATAATATCAAAATGATTATGTAACTATATATATACTCGTAT
The DNA here is from genome assembly GCA_035220615.1 of Leptothorax acervorum. Lineage (NCBI taxonomy): Eukaryota > Metazoa > Arthropoda > Insecta > Hymenoptera > Formicidae > Leptothorax > Leptothorax acervorum. The sequence continues at coordinate 98,612 of JASTWQ010000176.1, read as the reverse complement.
ATATGTATATATAATTTATATATAATAAAAAGAAGTTTTAATTTACACCGAAATGTTTAACAAAATGATTACATTGATTATGCAAATTAATTATTCCTTGTATGCCTACATCACATAGTTTATACAAGGAATAATTAATTTGCATAATCAATGTAATCACTTTGTTAAACATTTTGGTGTAAATTAAAACTTTTTTTAATTATAAATAATCAATAAAGTAAAAAATCTTAAAAGTTGCCATTAGATAATATAAAAAATTTTATAAAAGTATTATATATGTATAGTATACAAAATATATTTTTATCTTATTTAAAACGCGATTTTTATATCACTTTACCTTAATCTTTGGTACTTTAGGACGAATATATTCCAGTGCTGGAGATAACTCTTTCCAAAAGGCAACAGGAGCAAGAAGAATACCTAATTTTATTTTTGCATTGTATTCGGGTTTCATGGATAATAAAATAAATAATACGGTAGTTCCCATAGAATGACCGATGTAGCGCAGAGTCTTTTGTTTTGTGTAACTGAGTACATAATCGATCATAACTGGTAAATCTTTTGTTCCTATCTCGTGAAAGCTAGACAATAAAAGTAAATATTACTTATTTTATTTTTTACCACTTTTTAATATCGCAAAATAAGCAAATATTCTTTTAGTTACAAATTTTTCAATTTAGTTAGAATACATTTTTTCTTAATAAGAATATCGAGATATATAATCTGTATTCAATATCATAAATCTTCATATTTTATATTTTAATCAATTTTGATTAAAATTTTGAAGTAAAATCTGGCTTAAATTCAATACAATTAAAGAAATAAAGAAATTAATATTATCTAATAATTGAAAGCTATTTAAATAAACAAAAAGTTGAAATTAACGAAGTATGTTTCTTTAAAATGGTTCTTATAAAATAAAATTTTACCTAAATTGCCAAAAGTCTCTATCGCGTGGAGACAGTTTTACATGTGATCTGCAATAAGAATTTCCCCTGATATTTCCAAACCATACGTCATATCCTTGATCAGACAACAAAAATGCTATAACACAAGATAATAATTAAAATCTTTTTTATTTTAATCGACTCTCGATTGGCTAATTGTCATGACAGTACGACCATTGGTTTTGGATCGATTATCGTTAAGATATTTCCGACTATGGATTTTGGTCCGTAGATGTATTTACAATACATCGAGTCGATTAAAATAAAGAAGATTTTAATTGTTAATTATTAATTAACGAAATAAAATACTATTATTCGACAAGATAATAATGCATAATTATTTTCTCTTATATCATATTATCGAATTAACTATTATTAATAGTCGTACTTTTTTTCGGATAAAAACGTAATTGCTTTCTTCTTTCCTCAGGGCATATATCTATGCTATAAATGGTCTATTCTTTATTTATTCCGGTGAGTATTATCAGTTTTTCCAAAAGATAAGATATTTTGTTACTTCAAAAATTTTTTGCAAAAAAAGGGTTAAAATCGTACAATCAATAAAATTTTTTATTTGTATAAAATAAATTTGTTCTTAAAGTATTTAATTAAATTAAAAAGATAAATAAAATAAAATATAGGGTTGGTTTAATAAAATAATCTTGTCACACACAAGAAGATAAATATATTTCTATAAAGCATATAATAATAAATTCTTTGATATTACATGAATTGACTTTATAGAAAAAAATAGTTTATTGATTTATTTAATTAGTGTTATTGAGTCTATCATGCTTTATTAAAATGTAACAAAGTCTCTCTCTCTCTCTCTCTCTCTCTTATTTATTATTTTTCTTAATTTAACAAAACTTTGTAAAATTTTATAAAATAATAACAAGTAAGATTCTTCTAATGAAATTGATCTAGTTAAACTTGCAAAATTATTTACTTGAACTCAACGCGACTTTTATTTTCTGTTTCTACTGGTTATTCTTGATCTGTTTCATCTTATAAATAGTCGCCAAAACTTTCACTACTTGTGTGTGTGAAGTTGTCTTACTCTTACCGATGTGGATGTAGGTAAGAAATTAAATGAAGTCAAGGTGAACATATTATTGATCGTAATCTTCGATTTTAGCCTTATAGTTGAATGGATACACGTTCGCGCGCGTGTGAATATACATATGTATGGCTATCTCATATCGTATCCAGAACTGTGACCACAAATATTGAAAATTCCACGGCTTATGATGTCAATATAATAATTCTCTTAATTTCTACATCAATTCGTATTTATAGTGATTTCATTTTCCGCCACATCCAGGAATAGAATCGCTCGGTGTGCTGCGAGAAGATACATACGAATTTTATAGGATACGCAGAAAGTGAAAAGTGAGGAGTTTTACTCGAAGTTATATCGCTATAATACCTGGATGAGGAAATAATTCTGAATCTGATTAACATATTTAATAGTGACATTACTAACGCATTATGTATTGACAGTCACTCACCAAGGTCTTTGCCAGCGCCAATCGACACCCAGCAATCAGATGTGCCCATGAGACCATGTTGAAGGAACACAATTTTTCTTCTTTGTTGATTGTTAGATAAAGGACTTCCTGATATTCTATGTATCACCAAGTTATAACCATCTTCCGTTGTGACGTAATGCTCCTCGGCGGGGTAACCGTATCTTTGTACCAAGCCGATCTGCGTAGATACATAGAACGTTAAGAACAGGGTTCAAGGTTTTTTGCACATAACGATCCTATCATAATACTTTATACGTAATACTTGGATAAAATAACAAGAGAAATTTATTTATGCAAAAGAATTAATAGATACTTTATGCAAAATTGTGTGCAACTAATGTGCATTATCAAGAAAAAAATCATTTCTATCTCTCTGTCATAAAAATTAATTTTTTAATTAATTAATTTTTCGATCCACGTCAATTTAGCTTTCTTTATTTACTAGTTTGGTAAATACTATCAATCCTCTATAATAATAGGTCTTGAAATCTTTGTAGAACATCCTATACAATTCAAAGTGAAGTTGAAATATTCCTTATTTTACAGACAGTTTTATATTTTATTTAATATTTTTGTTATTTGTACAAAAGAACCTCGAACCGTATTGCTAATAAACTGGTTACTATACAATCGTTAATAATACATAGAGTTATGTTTTTGGTATCAACAAAATTCTTTCGTCTAAATAGTTAACCTTGTAATCACGCCACATTATTTTTCCAAGTATTGAAGTATGTCTTTATAATGGGACAAAATATTAAAAGACAATCTTGATACACTTACAAAATCCAATGTAGTTACATTGTTCACTTGTGTTATGATTTCATCTGGATTCCTTACTCTCACTATACCGGGATTCTTAGAAAATAGATAGTTGATTATTGCTTTCCAAGAGAATGGTAGATCTACCCAGAGATCTAGTTTTGCCTCCAGAATTACTACAGTAAGCATAAGTATGAGGGAAAGAAGTTTCATGTTCATTCTCATTATATTGTCAATACTCGCGATTGTAAACTATAACTTTTAAGTGCCAACAATATTATTTGATATAAGTTCTATGGCATCCTGTCTTTGTTTGCATTTCAAGAAACCTATAAATGCAAATAATAGATATTAGTTTATTCATTAATTATTTGACGTTTATCTTTCCTTAATATATCGAAGAAATTTGTTAAATGTTGTTTTAATTTTCAATTTTTTACATCAAATATTTAGTATCTAATTATTAAAGTTTATAAAATTTATAAAGTTTGTTTAAATTAACTAAAGCTCACTTTGTAAAAAGTAAAGGCTTGTTTTTAATTCATTATTTTATTAGATTACTAAATTATGTATTAAATTAATATTTTGATATTTTGACAGTAAATTTTTACCATTTTTAATTTTAACACAGATTATTTAAAGAATTAATTATTAATCTCAAATGTTTTGCAAGTATTTTCAATATGTGCACTTTAATGGCTTATTAAACAGGTTAAAGTGTAATTAAGGGAACCTACTCAAACCACCTATTTTCAAATAAAAAAACGTAATTTTTATGAATAACTGGATTCCTAATCTATATTTCTTAATCGTTGCTTGATTATGCGTGGTTGTGTAATTTTAATATGCAGAACGAATTTTCGTAAAGGTAAATTGGGTAGTGAGAGCAGGAAGATGAAGAGAGGCTACCCGGATTTTATCTGTGAAAATTGCTAGTGCTAGATACTGTAATCAAAACCGCAGTATGATATATAATCATGCACGGTTTATAATACGTCTTATTCCTAAGGTTTGCAAATGAGATTTGAATTAAAATGATCTCGATCTATTTTTTTAAATAAAGCATCAATAAAGTCTACGAGATCAGTTGAATATCAAACACGGTCAAATCAATTTTCAGAGCAAACTTTTTTGCAAAACTAATTTTCTTTTTATATAAACTGTGTTTTTACATTTTAATGTTCGTAAATATCCTGAATTATTTATTTTTATGACTTATAATTCTTATACATAATTTTCTGACATTGATTTTTATAAAAAAATGCATGTGTATAAATTCATTGCACACATCACATTTTTCTCCTTAAACTGTAAACTTTTATGTTAAACATTAAAAAAAAAGATAACTTTTAGGATAGATATATTACTTATACAATATATTTTAAAAATAACAAAATTTATGCAGAGTGACATATGCTTATCCTAAATTATCTTTTTTTTTAAATGTTTAACATAAAAGTTTACAGTTTAAGGAGAAAAATGCGATGTGTGCAATAAATTTATCCACATGCATTTTTTAAATAAAAATTAACGTTATTGATATTCTTCTAAGTGCGGAATTGTATGATTATAGGTTGATTTCTTTAGCTGCTTTGCGTGCAAAAGTATTAAAATAAAGTTGTAAATTATTTTGTATGTTTCTGTAGCTTATATTGTCCATCATTTTTTATGTACGTTTTACATTAATGTACTTACCAATGTATATATGTGTGTGTATTTATGTAAAACACCTTAAATTAGCAGTCAAAAACTAGAAAGGTACATTCTCAACACTAAATTATTTGATCTTTGAACACAAATTATATGTATATGTTATAATTTTACTAAAGTCTGAAAACAACTGTTACACACGGCGGATAAGTTGAAACTGTGGGCAACGAACAGCTGCGCTCAGACAAATATATATGCAGAAACGTTGCAGTATAATCGGACATTACACGAATCCTCAGGGTCGCGTGAAATTTTACGGTAACTCATCTGACATTTAACCAATCGGCTTCTATCAAGGCCAGTCAAATCTGAAATAGATATTCATTGACTAAATTATCATGGATAAATATACTTAATCAAATAAACTTTGTTGTTTTTTTACAGTGTAATATTTTACAGTATTTATTACTACACGTCGCATAAGTATATAGATAAATAATAAAAATAATAAAAAATTTAATACGTTCTAAGAATTATTTAGCATTTCCTCCTGGAGGAAATAATACAACGTTAACATAAATAGAACGTTAATTACCTGCTCTAGATATTTATGGAGGAAATGCTAAATAATTCTTAGAACTTATTAAATTTTTTATTTATTACGTCAAAATGCAAATAAATAGAAGTAGAAGATAAAATTCTTGAAAGATAAATTAAACACGGTAATTATTTAGCTCTTCAGTCATAATCATAAATACAACGTTAATTACCTGCTCTAGATATTTATCTTGAATTTTATGCCTTGCAAGACACAGTCTTGTAAAGTCGTTCTGTCTCATAAAGCGACAAAAATTCTGCTATGTAAACACATATAAACGTTGTCTGATCGGGATTTCTGAACTGTTTGTTAACTTGTCGAATGACACCAAGCATTTCCTCCATCTTATTGGAGAATGTATCTATATTGAAATCCGTTAATCCCAACAACAAACTTATGTATAAAAGAACAATCTTTTTTCAATTTAAATAATTCGGGGAGGACACTTGATATACCTAATATGTATTAATTTTAGGAAAAATACTCAAAATAGCATGGATTAATTCTAACTTGTGTGATAAAGGGACCAATCTTCATTTTTAAACGCATTAGTTTTCCCAATCCTTTTCCACCACTTGCGGAAACGATAGTAGCCTCAATGTGTGCCCAGTAGGTGCAGTATCAAACACCACAACAGAGAAGTTCATTCCTTTTACAAGCCTAGAACCAGCATGTAAAGGAATTAAAATAAAAAAAAAAGGAAATAGAGAATAGAAGATCTCAGATGTATCTACAATTTTAGTTTACTAGAAAGGTAGATTATCCTATTAATGTTTTACAAAAATAAGAAATATAAAAATGGCAAATTTACTTCATAACTTCTGCATAGCTCATTGCCTCATCTATACCAGGGAATGCACCAACAATTTCTTGCATAACATTTTTGCTTAATCTCATCGCTTCTCCTCATGAAACTATATATGATGTGCCTAATATGTATAATATACTAGAATTCTTTAAAATAATTCTGCATACAATGTCATTTCTTTTGCTTCAAGTGCATAACAATTATTGCAATAGTTATTACTTATTATATGCTATTGTATTTATTTATTTTAATTATATATTTTTTGTCATAATTATGCATTTTTTTATTGTAATATTGATAATTGTTAATAAAAATTGTTTGTCTAAAGTTATTTATATAGGTATATAAATATTTATATGGGTATATTATTATTTCTTACATTTCTTTTCTAATATTGGTCACTGGTCATTTTACTTACCATTCTCTGCTCATATTCCTCTTCTCTTTTTTCCTCTTTATGACTGGCTTTGTTCCTTGCGTCAAAATACACGTGCTTATACTTCTTTTGGTATTTTAAACTATTCCGACACCTTGTATAGATTGTCCATCTGCTCCGATAATATGTCACTGCGAAACTTTAGGTTATGGCCGTGAGCAGGGACCATCAACTTTCACATGACAGAGTGCGTTCCAAAAATTAGAAAAAAAAGTCGGACAACCTTTTTGACCACGATCATACAGTGAATATGCGTAATCAGTAAATATAACTATCTATCGGGCAATACCTGTTTTATTACCATGTATATTTATTAAGATAGAATAATCATATACTTGTTAATAGTTACTGCAGACGTACAGTGAATATGCGTAATCAGTAAATATAACTATCTATCGAGCAATACCTGTTTTATTACCATGTATATTAACATAGAATAATTAATCTTTTGTTGTTTAATTCAATGGATGAAAACTAAGTAAATTAGGAACAACAAATTATATAAATGAATTTTTGATTTAAGCAAATTTATCGATTATATTAATCGCCGATTAAGTTAGTCAGAGTTTGATCAAAGTCGACCTACATTTCGCACAGATATAGGCTGCGGTCCACTTGACGCTCCAGAAAAGTGCACGCGTGGTGTATGTATCTTGAAAAACCTATATCTTTGTACCTCGAAAAAACCCAAGTAGTAGTATATTTATCACAAAAAATTGCGTTACCTTATTTAATCTAAGTGATTATCTATTACAAAAAAAGAAATTATATCTTTAACTTGCGCCAATTAAATATATATTATTTCGAAAAATAACTATTGTACTTTTGAATAATTAAACCCAAGGGGTAGTATCTTTATAAAAAAAAGAAGAAATAAAATCCAAATATGTATCTATATGTATTCCTATTAAAGTGAAAAAATTAATATAAAATGTGAAAAATTTTAGTTAAAAAAACGGCGCTGCTAAACAAAATAATATATATTAATAAAACAATTTCTATAAATGGAAAAAGTACTTTAAATTAATGTGTGGAAGTATTTTTACATTCACATTGTAATTATTAATTTAATATTTTAAATTAGTTATTTATTGCTTTCAAATATTTTAAAATTTAGCAGCGCCAAGTTTTTTTACATAACTAAAATTTTTTACATTTTATATTAATTTTTTCATTTTAATAGGAATACATATAGATACATACTTGGATTTTATTTCTTCTTTTTTTTTTTTATAAAGATACTACCCCTTGGGTTTAATTATTTAAAAGTACAATAGTTATTTTTTGAGATAATATATATTTAATTGGCGCAATTTAAAGATATTAATTTCTTTTTGTAATAGACTAGCTGGTTATTCGAGCTTCGCCCCGGAGGATCTCTCGCCCCTTTGTAGACATTTGTGCATAGAATTTGAAAATTATAGAGGTTTGTTACTTAAAACCAATGAAATTATAACCTTTTACAAACAGGTAAAAAAAAGACGCCAAGCACGCGTGGTGTACCTTGAAAAAATCGAAGTAGTTATCTTTGTACCTAAAAAAAATCCAAGTAATATCTTTACCTTGAAAAAATCGAAGTAATATATTTATTACAAAAAAAAAGAAATGATATCTTTAAATTATGCGCCAATTAAATATATATTATATCAAAAAATAACTATTGTTCTTTTAAAAAATGTATTCCCATTGAAGTGAAAAAATTAATATAAAATGTGAAAAATTTTAGTAAATAAAACTTGGCGCTGCTAAATTTTAAAATATTTGAAATCAATAAATAACTAATTTAAAATATTAAATTGATAATTACAATGTGAATGTAGAGACTTTCACACATTAATTTAAAGTACTTTTTCCATTTATAGAAATTGTTTTATTAATATATATTATTATGTTTAGCAGCGCCAAGTTTTATTTACTAAAATTTTTCACATTTTATATTAATTTTTTCACTTCAATGGGAATACATTTTTTAAAAGAACAATAGTTATTTTTTGATATAATATATATTTAATTGGCGCATAATTTAAAGATATCATTTCTTTTTTTTTTTGTAGTAAATATATTACTTCGATTTTTTCAAGGTAAAGATATTACTTGGATTTTTTTTAGGTACAAAGATAACTACTTCGATTTTTTCAAGGTACACCACGCGTGCTTGGCGTCTTTTTTTTATCTTTTTGTAAAAGGTAATTTTGTACGGATATCACCTCGTTTTGTTATAGATACATCAAACGCCATAATGTCTATCGACATCGATTTTTTTAACAGCACGAAAATACAATACTAAAGTATTCTAACTTTTTAAGTAATTTATTAAAAACTAATTACCATGTAATTTTCACCGACTATCCAATGATCGATAATAATTGATTGTGATCGTCGTGACAGTTATCGTAACCTCATCGATGAGTTGCAACTTGAACTCTGACGATAACGACACTTGTTCTAGCGTTACAACAGTAACCTAATCTGTCAGCCTTCTCGACGTGCAAAGAAAAGTGCAGTGTTTATAGATACATTCACGAAAATTGCGGCTCGAATCGCCTACACATTTTTAACTTTTCGATTTGTTAAATAAGCATTCAGCATAACGAAATAAAAACAGCAAGAATGTTCAGAATGATGAAAAACGTATTATGCAATTTTAAGAATATGTAAATAACCATAGATAATAGAGGCTAATGAAAGCAATTGTTTCATTAGTTCAATGGAAATATCGAGTTATAGAATAAAAGATAAATTTCGGAAGTCCTGTGCGTGATTTTTCAAGAAAAATATTAACATCGTGTTATTAGATTACTAACGGTAATACTAAGTGTTTCTGAACATTGGCGAAGCAGTCTTGTGCGTTGATAAATGCATCTGCGCATCATTACTCTTAAATAATTGCCAACGTGTTTAATTATCCCGGCTGACATAATCATATCTTTACGCTATTTTGACGCACAGTTTCTGAGCGGCGAAAATAACCCGTTTTGTCAGCTCTTTTCACTTTTCGTACGGCTTAAAGTTACATCTTAAACGATGCTATAAACGATATTCTAATTCGCAAATTATTCAAGTAAATCTGTCTACTATATTTCATCGTGTTTTATAGGAAATGACGGCGTATAAATGGTGTTATGTAAGGTTTTAAGTCTGCTGAAGTTACCAATATTAAAGTTAAATTGGTATTTACTAGAGTGTAAATTAATATTGCATAAGAACACTAATTCATCCATGATCTAACTTTATTAAAAGTAGCAGTATTAAATTAATATATTGTACATAATAAAGGAATTGACAAAGAAAGAAATTTTAAATGCTGAAAGAAAAAAGATTTCAAAAGATTACACGATATAATATAATCTAAAAATCCGTAACATATATCCGTGCACATATGCCCATTTTAATCAACGCTGACATGTGGAAAAAGTACTGAGCCGCACATATCCGCAGCAACATTATGTACTATTATTGCGGCAATATAAGATTCGCGAAATCTATTTAAATTTTGTGCAACACACGCAGCTTCACCATTAGTATGCCGCTTGCACTATATATCGCATGATTATTTCCGATATTAATTACTTAATTTAATGAACAGCTAGCGCAATCCGCTTACAGCTCAACGATCGCGGGGAGAGAGGTAAAAAGGGAGAGAAAGAGAGAGAGGGGGGAGACAAAAAACTTCAACGTTATACGTCCTAAATACGATAATGCCACTGCAACCACAATTTTCCCGCTCTTTTATTTTGGAATTAAGGGGTCTACGATATTGTCTTGCCGCCCAATTTATCACACAGTGACATTCGTGCGGAATGTGGAAAATTTGTGTGTATATGTGATCACACAGCAAAACATTATAAAATCGATACTTATCATATTAATTCTTCTATCTTTAATTTTCTAATCGTGATACAATAAACTTTGTAAAATAAAAGTTTAAATTCTTCTTATCTAATATTGTCTTGAAAAAATTTATATAATTACATAAATAACAAATAATAAATTTTAATAGACTAATAAAAGTTTTTCTAAAATTTTTGCACAGTTTTCTTAAATTTTTTTTTTTTAAATAAACAACAGACTTTTTCTAAATTTATAAAAGTATTCTGAGTCGATACTATTAATTACTTGAGATATTTCACTTCACAATATTCGATGATTTCTTAGACGCTTAGACGCGATCGCGTACGCAAATGTAACGCGATAAGAGCAAAGAGAAAAACAGCACGGCGGATCGTCGTCGTCTTAATTGGTATATTATGGCGTTTGATGTATCAGCTGCAAAAATGAAAATTAAATTAAGCAAGGCTGCTGTACCTTGAAACAAAATTCCCAATTGTAAAAAACTTCTGTAGTACTTTCTTACCAGATGGTAATAAAAATTTGAATCCTTTTTTATTGGAAGATATATACAATGTACTGTAATAATATATTTCTTCAAAATTTTTAAATTAAAACTGTGGCTCAGAAAAATAAATAACATAAAAGTATTCCAAGGTACAGCACCTTCCCCTACTAATATTTTAAATAAGTATAAATATATAACAGAACGGAGGAAGTAAAAAAGACACAACGGGTCTTGAAAAAAAAATTGCACAAATCAAACATATTGTTACATATTTTAAGCAAAATACCATTGTATCAGATACACTTTGTTAGATTAGAGCAGCGAAAGCATGGGAAGAGTGAAGGTATACTGTATTTTAAACAAGATATTTCGATTAGATGAAATTCTGCTCTCGAAATTGTTCAACAATTTAAAAGATCGCGTATCTACCCGAGCTCGCGCTCGCGCCCCGCTATGCGTGACGAGCGAGGCCGAGCCGGCCCGATCCGTCCGCGTCGTCGTAAACAACGTTCGGGCCGATAGAAGATGATGCGAGTACCCGAGATTTTTAGATCTCGATAACCAGTGAACGGATCAAGTTCTAACTAGGCTTATCGTAAAGCTTGGACCAAATTTATATAAGAAAAGTATTTTTATTTTTCCGCTACGTGCCCTACGAGCACGATATTACGATATGTCCGACGACGACGTGGACGTTTCTTAAATGAAAATTTTCAGGATCGGAATTTGCATCGTAATATCTCCGCTCGTAGGGTACGTAGCAAAAAAATAAACACTTTTCTTATATAAATTTGGTCCCAGCTATCCAATAAGCCTAGTTAGAACTTGATCCGTTCACTGGTTATCGAGATCTAAAAATCTCGGGTACTCGCAACTCGTCGCGTCGCGTATATAGAGCCAACGGCTGTCTCGCTCCGCGCGTACTTGGCGCGAGACACTACCGTGTCGCGTATATAGAGCCAACGGCTGTCTCGCTCCGCGCGTACTTGGCGCGAGACACTACCGTGTCTCTTGATTAGAAATATTTTAAAATATTAAGATAATAGTGAGAAAAGTTATTTGGAGATTTTGAAGAATTGACGCATGCAGAGTGCCTCCTTTATCAAAATATTCATTAAGTATTCGCCAATTATTTATCGATCGCTAACGTATACAAATTATACCGTCAAAAAGTCCTTTTAACTTTATAAAACTGTATATTATGCACGTACACAATCTTGTATCATGATCTGAAGAGCTTTCGCTGTTCTTGGTAACATTACGAGCCCTTAAAGCGATTAGGGACGGTCCGTTAAACGCACTACGATAGAAGGGCTCCGTCGGCTAGAGATAATTAAAAAGGTAATGAGTAAGCGGATATCTGCTCGTAGCGGAAAGGAGAACGGTACGCCTTAAACACGGTTCGACAGGCGACCGATAAAATAATGACGCAGACGAAAAATCAATCTTCTTCGCAGATAGAGTTTCTTCAATACCTATTAAAGGAAGCTAGAACCATCGCGATCGGTGTTAACTTGTATCAGGAGTGCAACAACACTAATAATAACAGAAGCGCAATGGAACATACAAAGGATTTAAAAGTAAAGTTCTGAAACATTCGAATGTCCAGTGATCTGTTAGCTCGTTTATTGCATATATTTTACTATAATTTATTATACTATTATAATATTTTTACTATTATTATGTATCTTTAAAATAAAATATAACGAAGCAAATAGAAAAGTGCAACTATATATACATTATTTAAAATAAGTGTTTCAAATACTTTTTATAAATATATAAAGGAGCGAATAAATTCTCAGAATTCTTATGTCCTCAGATTTTTTAAATATAATGAGAATCATTGCGTAATTCTTTATTTTATCTTTTCTAAACTTTAACAGTTTGCACACAACGTTTATAGGATGACAATCATTAGATACTTTGTTGTGAAATATAGCTCGCTATACGTAAAGTACATTACAAGAACTTAATTCCTCAAACGTACGAACGAGATTAAGGTACCAGTGAAGTCTTCGCACAAAGCTTTTCCGTAATAAGAAACTTCGTCTTTCACTTCTTCCGCGATCCGCATTTTCTTGTTTTTTCTTCTTTAGTAACTTCTCCTTGCGGATCATGCCCTGCATGTCGGCCGTGAAGATTAAAAACTGACAACTCTTGTCGAATCAGCATGATGGTGTTCCGATAAACGTTCTTTTAGGAGTTGTCGAAACTTTGTTAATAAAACATTTCTCTCTATTCATCTAACAGTAAAGCGATGTTTAAAAGGTTTCTTTAGCACAAGGAAGAGAAAACAATAGGTACATTCGGATACACTATTACTTAATTACTAGACAAAATAAACAGAAAAATTAAAGCAAAAAAATTCAACATTTAAACCAATGTATATAGAAAATAAAGAGGTGTAAATATATGTAACTTTGTAAAAAATAGTTATAAAGTTTTCAGAAAAGCATTGTAAAATCTAGATATATTCTATTCTAGATAACGGTAAAAAGATTTTTATGAAAATATTATAGTGTTTTGGAGACATAATAAAATTAGTTTTATACATAATTTTTCACAATGAATTCATTAGAAAAACTCGGCAAGACGGACAGATTTATTAGAAACAGAGAGTTATTATAACTTTCTTAGATTATTTGATTTCACTTAATTACTGTATGTAAGAAAATGATGAAGAAAAATATGCAGCATCAACATAGGGCGTGTACATTTGCCAAGAATTCGCAGAGATCCGGTTATTTGTTCTCGCTGTTACGTTCGTATAAGAAAATATTTGCCTCTCCATGTGATCTAACAGAACAACTCGATTTCTTTTGCGCTACATGGAAAATATTTTTCAAATCCAAGTTTTCCTACATAGCACCAGAGGAAAAATAAAAGCATTGATTATCCCCAGGAAAATCTCGTATCCTCTATGCCATGCTTGATTGTTATATCACATCGTATAAAGTGTAGATACTGCTTGTTTTTGAAACCTAATTAACTTTCGCTGCATTGTGCGCATAATTTTTATGCGTCAATATAATGTTAAGTTTTTTATATGTCACAAAGAATTAAATTTTACTTCCGTATTGTTAAATAAACTTAAAGTTTCTTTAGCAAAAACATTAAAGACTTTTTAATTTGGATCTAAAGCCTTGTGTCCACGATGCTAGAACTGTGTCCGAATTTTGATTTAAGCCAATGAAACTGCTACATTCTATAAGAGCTGCAAGTTGATTGGCTTAAGTTCTAGCATCGTGGACACAAGGCTTAAGATCTTTCTCTTTTATATTTTTTGTTATTTTTCTAATATTAGACATTCAATAATTAAATATTATCTATGTTAAAATTCTCTGTTTGAGTTCCTTAAATATCAAATGAAAAATAACATTTGCTATTCATTCTCTATAAAGGTTAATTCGCGAGTGGCGATTTATTTCAGTCATTTGTATATATTATACAGGCTATCACAAAATTATAGATATAAAAATTTGAGGATTGCGTTAGGATAAACATGATAAATATAGTCGATACTTTATATTTATCCTAACGCAATCCTCAAATTTTTATATCTATAATTTTGTGATAGCCTGTATAATATATATAGTAATGCAACTGTGACGAGATTAAACATATAAAAGACACTTGGAAAAAAACAGCAATGTATATGTTATACTTCTATCTTTATTTTTTATTATTAATTACATGGTTATTAGCTTATAGCGATAATGAATTAATGCATTGAACAATATTAACAATTAATATTAACAATTCATGTGGCACAAATATTTTAGGATCATATTATCGCGCACGATCACACAACAGCGGAAAGATTACGAGATCACGCAATCTGAAATTATTAAATGAGTCTGTCATTGGGACCAGGAACAGGATCTTCGTGATAATTGTCTATAGTTCTGACTGACTCTTTCGTAACACCTAAACTTTTGTTCTTCCTTCGTGGCGGCGTAGGAATTTGCTCCAACAAATCCTCCGTTACGTCTTCCAAATTTTGTAACAGCCTGGTAAGTTTCTCGGATGCTTCTACCACAGAGCTTGCGCTATCCTTCGTATCACCTACGATGCTTTTGAGAAAGTCAGAGCTTGATCCTAGTTCCGACTTAACGACAGAATCTTTCAAATTAAGAGTCGTCGCCCCGCCTAAATTTTGTGGCACTTCATTATGCGGCGATGCCTCGTCATTTTTCAAATCGACGTCCATCATGAGCTTCTCTTCCCAGGTGCAGAAGGACACCTTTCTCTTCTTCGGTGTCGACGTCGAGTCTCCGAGGAGCTGTTCTAAAGACAACCGATCTGTCTTATTCTCAGGCGTACTATCGACTAGAATGTCATCATTAATTGAACGACATTGATCCGACACGCTTCTGTCGATCGCGTTGTGCTTCTCCACCGGTACGATTTCCGGCTCGAGAAGCTTCTCCGCAGGAGTCTGTTTGCATTCCTCGCTCGTGTTATCTCCCTTCATAATTTCGTCGGGCTGATCCTCCTTCTCTAACATATCCGAAAGCGCTGCCTCGAGCTCGGTGAGGCTCGGCGTCATCGAGCTGAGATTACTTCCGTCGGCCGCCTCGTCATTCAGAACCTTCAGCAAGGTCGAATGATCGTTATCCAGGATTTGGGCTTTGATCTTTGGCTCCGGACTCGGTGGTGGCGTCTTTACCCGCTGATCCTGGCAATCCTTCTTCAATTTGTTCGTCGCGTCCTTGGCCAGCTTTTCGTCGAAGAAGTCGACCATCTCCTCGTCGACCCCGACCCCCTCCAGCATCTCCTGCGGCAGCGACTCCTCCGATATCGTTCTGATTAACTTGTTCGTTACGTCGGAATGTGCACGCAACTCCTTCGACTCGTACGGATCGTCGTATGGCTCGCTCTCGTTCGACAGGCTACGGCCGAAGATCAGCCTCGATTGGTCGGATCGATCGGATTCCCGGATGACGGCGCCGTTCCTGCAGGACCCTTCGATCGTATCTGCCAAATGGAACGTCCGCGGTTTAACTAGTCACGTACGCGAATAGTTGGGTACCTTCTACACTCCAGACGATTACCCGACCGGGATAGAATCCAAGAGCGAATAAGTGTATGGGATGGGAAGGGCGCGGAAGTTGCGAACGGACATATATTCGGTTTACATAGCCGACAATTTCTCGTAAATAGGGAGAAGAATTTCACTCATCGTCACTTTTTCCAGATTGAGATTAGTTTTGAATCATTTTCTATGGTACTTCGGAACTTCGGAAACGAGGAGATTGCGATGAAATGTCGGAAAGTTAAGAGGATTTTATAATCAAAGACATTCATCGACGAAAAGTTAGAATTAAACTATTTAATTTAATTATTATATCACAAAAATTTTCAAACTCTTAAATTACAGTAAAAATCAATTTTTAGCGTTAATTTCAAGTCAACAAATTATAGAATGAGTCTTTAGTATATTAATTGAGATCTTTTAACGTGTTACAGACCTGTAGTATTTTTATATACAATATGTATATATAATATATGTTCGTTATATTTAATTATCGTAAATATTTACCAAAAACCGAGCGATGAAGTTCCTCGTTTAGAAAAAATGGCTCCCTACGAACTGGCGAGGTCGCTAACTCGCAAGTCGGTGATACTTGACAGATTTCCGACATCTTGGGAGGGTCGAAGTACCTTAACGATCTGAAATAAATTGATCACACGTTACGTTATGTATCAATCCTCTAAGATTTATTATACAATTTTGCGCGGGAGGTACCTTGATTGATTTCGATACCTGTTTTGATCTGTTAGCCATTCATCAGGGTACTCCGATTCTCTACCGGAATCGTCTGTCGGCGATGCTGTCTTGCCGAAAGATTCGGGTTTCTGTAACGGCGAAATCATATCTTGAACGCACGAGATTTTCATCTCAGTTGCCTCAGCTTCCCTGGCTTCGATATTTCGCGAATGGTCGACAACATCTACACCATCGGAAGGTCCACTTTCCGCAGGTTCGTCGTTATGGATTTCAACTCGCGGTGTATTCTATAATCACATTTAAAATATACGAATTAATTGTGTTTTATCACTTTAGAAATATTTGAATCAGTTATATTATGTAACGCAGAAATGATATTAATCTATCTAGGGCATCTATCACGGAAAAACTAATTATTTCCTACTTACAATTAGAGCGATGTTCCACGGTGAAAATAAATTTGCGAACATTCTACATCTACTCTGTTTTCAAAAGCGAAGATACGTTTCTTAATGCGATTAGTTTCTTCATTGGAATACCAGCGCTAACGGGCGCCAGCTTAATATCGATTTCAACGCGACTCGCTTTGTAAACGTACCTCGACAGAGAGACGTTGGTTCGAGTCGCAATTACTGATGTCACTGAGGTCCCAATCCTCCAATTTACTCGGATCGTACTTCATGAATCCGCCGTCGGTGACCTCGTTCTCGCTGGAGCCCAACTTCCCCAGCACCTGATATAGCGACAGGTGCTCGATGCTGCCACGTCGCGGGATGTAGTCCTCCAAATATACGCTGGTTTTCTATACAATCGAGAAATAACACGGGTGTAATCATCGTCTTAGTTCTGTAACTCTCTTTTTACGCCAATACGGCGAAAAAAATCAAATTAAAAAGTTGTCGGAAAGAAAAATGAGGAAACACATAGAAAACGTAACTTTATGAAGAAATCCCTTTAATAAAATAATGAAATACTTCGAGAAACTTTATACACACTCTAAGTGAAAAAGAAATTTGAACGATTGTTTTATATACGATGACGATTGTATAATAATTTTGAAAAATGTAATTGTGTGACGATAACAGTCTTCTTTTTTTCTTGATAGACACCACGATATTTTAAAATTTTTGCGTTTAATCAATGAAATAAAATTGTGGAGAATGATTGTACTGAACCTCGGAAAAGGGCGACAGAAAAGATTCGGCCGGAAGCGAGACAGTACTGCATCTGACGGGTCTCCTCGACTTCATTTTCTCTCCTACAGTTCCCTCATCGTTCGCCGTGCTTCTCGAGGGATGCCTAGACACGTCCAGCTCATCGTAATTCGGCAAGCTAACGGTGCTGTAGTTCTTCGTTCTTGTATTTGTTTCCGGTCTGTCGTCGTCCCTCGAGGAATCCCTGATCCGCCTCTCGAGCTCCTTCGACTTCCGTCTGTCCTGGCGATTAGGAGTCGAAGAGTCCTTGATCGACTGATTCCGGGCGCATCTCTCGTATTCCTCATTCTCGAGAACTTTCCGGTGATGGTGGCCCGGCTCCGAAGTCCTCGAAGTTTTCTTGTCGGCGGGCGTTCTCTTGCCGGAAACCACCTCGCTAGATATTATCCTTCCGGTGCCGTTAACCTGCCGAGGTAAGTCATTACTTTCGTTATCGAAGTTGAATAGAACGAGAAATTCGCGAGATTAACGCAATTCCTAATAGTACGCTGCATATATTTTTCGCTTTTTATTTTTTTCGCATAAATTGGACGGTACCGTGCAGAAACGAATTAATAATCTATCAATCAATAATTTTAAGCAAATTAAACATAAAATTAAATTTCACGGTGCAGCGTCTATAATTTTCTTCTTAAACTTATAAATAAAGTAAGTATAGGCAAAACACAGTCGCCAAATTGGATAATCTGAATAATATTTCATTAATTTTTGTTAAATTTCTAAAGCTTAATTTGCATAATGTGCTTTATTTTTAATAGCTTTCAATCCCTAGAAGATCGTATATTTCACATATTAGAGAGTCTTTCTTTTGTCTTTCTTTTGATGTTTTTAAATTTTAAATTTGTTTATTTTTTGTGCATTACAAGTGTGTCATATACAGAACGTTTTAGAAATCATCCTCTTTGATTGCTAATTTTCTTCCTTGTCCCATCAAATAATGCGACAATTTAAGCACGATAATATTTAATAATATTAGATATTGTGTGTTATGTATGCATCCGCGTTTGATTTATTCTACGAATTCTATGCCAAATAAAAATTAAAACTGGACAAGTAAATTTCACTAAAGAGACACAGATCGTTTTATACAGTCAATAACATCACGCAATATGACGTTGCATGGGCACACATTACGTTATTTATCAAGATATAAATTAGCGAAGACGTGAATGGGCCAAGAAGCGCCGCCGCGCCGTTTCATATTGTGCTATATATCAAAATGATGACGTGACATTGATTCGCCAGCTCTGGATAAGTTGGAGAACGTCAATTACGATAAACTAACTCGCCTTATGTTCGTAAATCTCTTTCAACCTTCGACTGTCATGCTTCGGATCTTCCGTGCAGCTCTTTCCCGTTCCCCGCGTCTCGACGTCACCGTTCTGGTCGTTGCTACTCGTCTTCGGCGATCTGACCGACAAATATAACGGTTCCTCGCTCGTATCGCCGCGTCTCAAATTATTGGTCACGTTCTCAGGAATCTCATCCGGTTTCGGCGGCAAGGGTCTGCTCCTGTTCCTTTTTTTTCGTCTCGGAGGTGGCACAGGAGTGTTGTCCTTCAGATTGGAGCCTGCGGCGATACATTTATCCGAATAAATGGTTACCGCACGCTGGTTATACATGTACTCTATCCATACAAGCGATACAACGACGCTTGCAGCATGCAGATTGACTTTAACGACTTTAATAATGCCGAACAATATCGGTGGCCGTTACCCCCGCTATCGTCGCGTCGCCGCGCCGTCGCGGTCGCAGCGTTAACGCGACTCGTTAAAGATCTACCTACGTAGTGTAGCGATAAATTATGCGGGCTTATGGCTTACGCTCGGACAAGAAACGGAAGAGAGGGCCGCACGCTGGCGGTTAAATTTGCGAGAGCCAGTCCTGCGGCACGTACTCCTGTTACGGCTTATAACCGGGTACTTGAAATTGCGTTTCGTACGGAGACGATGGAAAGGCATGCAGCGATATTCGCACAGGCGACCAGCAGCAATTTTACGCGACATCACGACGTTTCTATATATTCAATCTCATCGTGTCTTTAATTCTCTTAACTGCGCTATTTTTCCGAGAGTCACGTTCATTAAAAATTTTTAATTAGATACCTTTCATCTTTCTTAATACGTTTTAGATTCCGCATTCCGCTGTACGCCGCGCTATAATTTCATTTCGTTTCGGTCCGGATCGCGCGCTTTCGTATACTCGGTAACGATCCACCGATTGCTGTACAATCTGACGATAAATTGTCGAGCTTACAGCTGAACGTGGGTGTGGCGGCGGGACGCAGACTAGTGTCGACGATCGAGTTGGTGAGAGTCGAGCTCGCTCTAGGCGGGCTGGGCACTTCGAGATTGACGTCCACCCAGTCGCTAGGATGAAAGGGCCTGTCCACGGAGTCTATGCTCCGTCCCCTCGTGAGCACCTCCCTCGGCGGTGAACCGGCGTATCCTATTTCGGAGCTACACAGAAAAGATTAAGTTGAGCCGCTGCTTCCCCGCTAACGCTCTAACGCTCTATACCTCGGAATGTAAATATATGACAGCCGCGAGCGAATTTGATACGTGTAATCGATCATCGTGCGAGTATACTGCATTAGGTTTGTGTGGAGACCCATCGCGATTCGCGCGAAGATATCTTAACTCTTAGCGAGATAGATCAGCGATAGCGATACATCAGGCATGAATAATTAAGAAGAAATGCGCATATCAGTTTATATGTATAAGATATTAGCAGTAATCTTTGTTGAGAACCAAAATAGACTTTTTCAAGTAAAAGTGTTCAAGACATCAAAATAGATTTTATTATAATAATAATAATAATAATCTTTATTAACAGGTGATAAACCCTTTAGCGTACAAAGGAAAAAAAAACAAGAACATAAAATTTCACAACATAATATAAAGAGTATTTAAGTTACGAGAGTAGACAAGAAAGTTTTCGTTTAAAAGTTGATACAGATCCACCAAAAAAGTCAACCCTATTGGAGAAATTACTAGCAGATGTAATTAGCCTATTTACACAAGAATTTGTGCTATACAAAATACGGTGATGCCCGATGTAGAAGATAGAGTACTGTCTTAATTCTCTAGTCGGGATGTAAACATTGATACGTTCCAACAAATCCGGACAATCAGTAAAGTAATTGAGAAGCTTAAAAATAAAAGTAAGATCGAAGGTTAGTCTCCTATTTTCTAAAGATAGCAGATTTAATCTATCTAATATGGCACAGTAGTCATGACAAGTAATTGACATGGGATTACCTAGCCGATAAGCAGCCATACGCAAGAATTTGTGCTGCACACGTTCAACGATTTTAACAGATTAAAAAAAGAATGGTTTTTGAAAAATTCTTTTCAGAGATAAAACACCGATAATCGTGTATCAAGTGAGATATGAGATAACGTTTCTCCGTTAGAAGACTTAAATCTGCATTTTTTAAAACGCTTTTTTAAATTTCTTACCGCTATTTAGTTTTTCATTGAAATGATGTACATACAAACTGAATCGTTCTGTATCATTAAGCCAGTTTTTCAATAGTCGCTTAACTTTATTCTTAGCTTAACTCACTCTTCGTCTCTTTTTAACTATCCCTTTTGGAAAAAGATGAAGAGTGAGTTTAGCTATAAACTTCAGTTTAAACGACTATTTAAAAACTGGCCCTTAGAGGCTTATTCGAATTTCGGCTATATATAGCTTCTTGCAAAGCAGAAGTATCTGCGGAGAAAGAAAAGCGGTACGAGATAAATTCGCATTCTTTCGTTAATGTCACGAATGCGCAAGCAGTCGACTGTTAATTCTGTACCACTTTCGAAACAATTTTGTGTCCATCAAAAATTATAGCTCGGTGCACCGAAATAATTCGGAATTGCTACGGCGCGCGGCGCTACGTAGCTTATACGGTTTATCGCAAATGCATTCCGTGTTTCTTCGCGTCCCTTGAGCTATAACTCTTTCAGGACGCGAAACATTACCGGAATTTCTCTCATACAGTCTCCTGCTCGCGCACGAGAGTGCCTTTCAACTTCGTACAAAATACCCACGGTGCACGCGAACGATTTCAAAATATCCACAAAGAAGGAAGAATTCCGTTCGTCTCGCCAGAGCATCTTTTATCAGTGATTTACTTACATTGAACTAGCAAGCATCAATATGGAGTAACATGATAAAATATTAAATTCCTTTAACGTTATACAATCGCTAAATGAGTTATTAAAAAGTTTTTTCTTCAAAAGAAAGAAACTAATAATAACATATTTTAAAAAAGATACTAAATTATATAAAAATAATATTCAGGGTGCTTTTAGTTAAAAAAACTGGAATTTTTCTCTACATGAATTTTTCTCTATTTTAAATAGAAAGCGATGCTTTTTTATTCAATTTACCAGAATTTTTATTGTGCAAGAAATAATAATAAATTATTTCTATGAGGATAAACAATGCGTTTTCTCAAGATAAAAATTAATGGAAATAAAAAATGAATTTTGTTTCTATTTCAACATTTAGGAAATACTATACGAATAACCAATTGATCGATATTCTATCCACTTAATGGATATCAATACATGTGGACACGATTGCTCATTCTGTACCAACGAGGTCGTAACAGCGCGTGACACGTGCAGTTTATTTACTATGTTAACTCGCGCATGTATATAGGTACGAGCTGGTGCATCGTAATTTATGCCACGGCGTGCGCGAATAATTTACGCGAAATGATCATCCTCGTTGTTCTTGCGGGCTCCAATGAATTAAAATTCACATTGTTGGAACAGTTCGTGCCGACGAGCGGATTATTATAAGCATATCTCCACGTTGTGTGCGTGTTTTATCAGAACAGATTCATAAAATATGCGTATATTATAAACGTGATTATTATCAATACGCGTTTCAATCGGCGATTTTTAATGTTTGGTTTGCGAATCATGTCAAGAGATTTGATTCGATGCGATTTATCCTTCACAGGATACATCTTTCTGTAATGTTTTGCTAATAATAATTAACGGAGCGATCAACGATAAAATGTTACGTTAAACACGCAGTTTTTCATCGCTTAATTTTACCTCCACCGGCTTTAACGTGAAAATAAACATTACTATATACGTTGTTAATTACGGTCTGATGATAAACACTGATTCAACGTCAGGCATCATCCTAACGGTGCGCTATGAAAAATATCTTGTCAGTTACGAAACTGTTGTGAAATTACTACATAATTTTATAACGTGTACTAGTTTCACTCGTTATACGGGACGTGTTATTAATACATTTTATCGGCGAAATAAACTTTCACCATCGATAACTCACGCAGATTGAAATTAAAAATTAACACTATATCGCACTACGCAATGGAAAATAATTTTTACTTAAATACTAGTATATATATATTGTCTCTGATTTCTCGAGATATAACTAAAACATTATTTCTTATTAAAAATATTCCAAGCAGAAACGCTGCAATATGTTAATTAATTGAAATATTTTTATTTACATTGATAGAAGTTATATGATTTATCAGTCATTCAAAAATGAAATATGGAACAAATTAAGATTTATCCCGGGCTAACTCGAGGGCTAACTTAATATTTTTGGCATAAATGGTCACCTGGGGTGATTTTCACACCCCAATTAAAAGTCATTGTTATTAATTACATATTGCATATTTTTGATTGTTTTACAATTTATTAGTATTTGAGGACAATATGTATATAGATTTGCTCAGTTTACTGAAAAAGGTAAGAAGAAATCAAAAAAGTATTTTAAAAACGAAAGAAGCATGTTAAAATTACTGCAGAGCTTTATTTTTCGATACTGGGGTGTAAAACTCACCCCAGGCGCTCGTCCCCGAGTTAAGCTACAATATTTTAATAAATAATATTATCTGACATTAAAAAATATTGGACGAATTACGAAAAGCGTGAAAACTTGTATCTATCTGAAATCTGTAAGGAATTTTTGATAAGCTCGCATTTACTCGGTGTTCACTTGTATGAGCATACTCATATGTAGGTATATTACTCATGTACTATAGATTGTAACATGATCTACTAGAGAAATGCTTGTGTAACTACATGATATGTTTGACGACAATAAATTAGAAATATTAACTCGCCGTGTGCGAGGTAGCGAGCCAATCATCTGATCGTTACTATCGCGGCAAAGTTATCGATCAATTTAATCATTTCCCAGCGAGGCAAAAAAAATTAATTGACGTAGCTGTGCACACTCTACACAATTAAGAAAAAAAGAGATTGAAGAGAAAGTAGATTCCTTTGAACAGGTATCTATAATTGAGCAGTAGTAAAGTCTACTAGTAGTATAGTTCTTTTAAAATATGCATAACAAGCAGGTCACTTGCCGCACGTTCTCATTCAGATTTCTAGGTAGATTACTGAGATTAACATATAATATTCGTTATCGGGGGATTTTGAAAGTATTATTATGCATTACGGCGATATCGCTGTTGAAATCATGTTATTAAGAAGCGAAAGAGTGTAAGAATTAATTTTCCTTTTGAAAGAGAAATGTGTAAGTTGAAATTATGTAAAAATAAACTATACAAACGAAAATAGGGGGGGGGGGGGCGTAAAATCTCAAGCAAATTAGTAATATTTATACATAAAAAACAAATTTTCTGCTTATGTAAATAGATTTCATACTTAAAATTACAAATTGCTCCGTTTTCGTATTTTTGTAATCAAAAGCTTCAATTCCATTTCGCCAATTTCTACAATTTATTTTTCTGATTTGTTGACTACAGTGGCATAAATATGTGAAATTTGATAATATTGGATTTTCTCTGTCTGCTGTCACAAATACAGCAGTAGTTTTTAGACTTTCGCACCTGTGAGCGTGTCCAGAAATGTTCTACTGACCCTAAAAAGGAATCGGTGGAACGAGGCGTAGGATGAGAGCAAACTAAAGCGGCCGACCCACGCTCGATCATCGCCGTGTGGATTCACTGTCACACAGCCTAAAAGCTGTCTGAATATAGGATAAAGCTGTCACACGGCGTAGATCCTTTTCCACGGTAACGAGAGAACCAGGGGACCGGACCACCGTCCTGCCCGCAACGCGCCACACATTTTACATGTAACATGTCCGGACTCCAAAAATATTCCACTGTCGAAATTCGATTCCTCTCCTCACGCAACCGACGTATTACGATAATCCGAAATTCAGCCGAACTGAGTATCGCGTATATTATCAATAATTTTCTATACCTAGATGTATCATTTATTAGGAAATAAAATGGGACAATGAGATAAATTATTCCGCACAGTTTCTTTTTACTATTATTTTATTTTAATTTGCATTCTGTTGATATAATATGATTCTATCATAAAATATTTTAACTGTACCAAATCTATTGTAGAACATTTTACGTGATAAAAAAGAACGCTCCAACAAAGAATTACATGGGAATAGAGTAACGAACAATTCTTGTTTCTCTATATTTGAGAAGAAAGAGAATTCTTTTTTGACGTCAGTACAAAGAAATTAATTAAAGTTGTTTGTTAAACGTTGTTAATTTATTTTTCTTTATTTCAAATTGCAGACTAGTGTATAAAAGTTCGAGATAGAAACAACCCGGTCCCGCAGTTCTTGAAAAAAAAAAATTGTTGAGTGTCCAAATGTTAGCAGTTTCGATTTTTCTCAAGATCGACGAATCGATTGTAACGCTTGTGAGCGTACCGTATGATTCAATTACGAAAAGTGGCGAGGCAGAAATAAAATTGCGTTATCGGGTGTGCGACGTAGCGTTCGCCATTCGCCTGACACAACAGCGTAACCATTTAAGGTCGAGCCCGCCACCTCTCTCAATTCATTGTAAAGTTAGGTTCACCTTCGACGATGACGTTTACGCGCTAGGTCGTTTAGATTTCACTTCGAGGCTGTTGCCATCGCATCAGGAAATTGCGTTCTTCCCTTCTTACGTGCGATATATCGCGATTTATTGCGCGATCGACAGAGGATCATAATACGATCGCGATACCGCGTTCCTCTATTGCGTGTCGAAAACATAGCGCCGTTTATTTTAATTGTCGGGTATCTATTGTCTACATTTATTTAATGTTATATATATCGTCAGAGAAGTAATTGCCTGATATACGCTTCGTAACTCGCGTCCGATGATGTCCAATTGTATCCATAACATGGCTTTCGTAGCGAGCGTTCCAAGATTGGCGGAAAGTGGACGAGTAACGCGATTACTTGTCCATTAAGCCAATAAGCCATCAAGTCCATTGTTCAACTCAAATTAGCGGACCTCCTTTCATAAATTCTTTTGTAACGTACTTCCTGTGTGCGCGATGACGGCATGTACGACGGCATTAATCGTATTAACAGTATAACGCAATTTTTCTTGGATCACCAGGAAGGAGCGAGCCTCACCGCGTCACTTTCCATCAATTCAGATATCTCTCCGGAATTAATATGGTCGCGCGAATTATATTCCCCGACCGCCTCTAAGTGATTATCTCCGACCCCCACGTTCTCGCGCAATTAACAGGAACGATGATGTGCGCTCTTAGCAATAACCGTCAGCGAAATTGCAGAACGAGGTGACTCTTAAAAGTGACACTGAAATCCTGTTATACCATGCCCGATAAAGCTTGCATGCTGCTTTTCACGATTCGTATAATCGCGAAATGCATGAGTAAAGTTTGAAGAAGAGAGGAGAAAAAAGAAGAAAGAAACAAGCGCGCGCGTACCTCGTAACTCTCTGCGTGGCGCCTCCTAAGACCGATCCTTCCTCCTTTAAACCTGGATAAATCTGCAACAGAGGTAAGCGTGAATGTTGTACTTGTCATTCTACATTTCTAGGAAAGTTTAGATGAAGAGAAAAATATCGCGAGAAAAATAAAAATATATACCTATATGAAGTAAGTATTCTTACGAAAAAAGTAATCTTAACATAAAAACAACAAAACAATTTAATAAAGTCATGAATAAATCTAAACACATTACACTACAATTTTATAAAGATTTTCATGAAGAAAAGAAAACACTTTTTGCGTCATTTCGATTACTAATCAAGCAACACGCTGATGATGAGTTTACCTTGTAAAATGCAGTGAAGAAAATTAGAAACATCGCTTATTCCGATTTTTCATGCTATTATAAACAATTATTTTAAAGCGAAAAATAATTTATAATATTAATTCATAACATCAGATTCATAATATCAACAATGAAGCATGAGATAATTGCATGAGATTAAGCAAGATCATTCTAATGATTCTATTTCGTTGGCTTAAAGGTAGCACCATCGAGGATTAATAAGTCATTAACAGCATAATTACTTCGACGGGCCCTTAGGTTGGGAGAATGCAAGCGAGGGTAATTCTCCAGGCAAGCGTCGAGACGCGAGGTGGATGAAGGATCGTCGATTCGATCGCACGGAGAGCCGATTAAGCTAATTCGCATTACCTGGCTCATCGGCTCGTTTACTCGACCGAAAACCATAAACGCAACCCATGAATTGTGCCCCAGAAATCCTTTTTGAAAAGTTTGCGACCGCAAAAATCCATTTTTGCGACTGGCTGATTAAAAATCGCCATCGTAAATCTCGTAGATAAAGTAGCTGCATCAATTTTTTTCTTTCAGCTTACTCTTACAATTCTGAAATCTCGGCGCTCTAAAATGTTGGAGGATGACTCTCATAATTCTTTCGGAGCAAATGGAATTCTTCGTTGCAAGATATTGCTCAGAAGAGACTTTGAAATTTGACTTTGAAAAATGGCAATTTTATTAAAATATTGCGTAAAACTTGCTTAGAAGCAAGAGGCATTTTATCAAGGAATGTTAGACGAGGGCAATTTTAGAATATACGCATTGCAACTTGAAGATTAGAATTAAAATTGAGTGCAATTAGTATCCAATTAGCGTTCTCTGCATTTAATTAGTGCTAGCTCGCTACAGCTACACTTATTTCTCAATAGAATTAGAAACTATTAACGAAATTAAAAGCCTAATAAGCGTTAGCGAAATTAGAAGCATCAGTTTGTTAGACAAATTACGACAATCTTATATACCATACAAATATATATTATATTCTATATAGAATATGTTGGCAAACTCGCCAAGTGATTCACACCAAGTAACGACAACAGTCTCCAAACGCACGCGTTATCTTTCAATTTAGTGGAATGTCCCGCCGGGAAGACGACACGAGCAATAAGCTTAACGGAAACACGACTTGGTCCCTGACACTCTTGTCGAAGGATTACACAATCGACGGCCATCCTGTGCGAATCGCGTTGCATAATACCCCTTTGTATCCTCGCGGGACGTGAAAACACGATGGCGTGCAATAAGAGGTGTAAGTAAGCACCGGCGAGCTCAATAGTACTCAATACCGTTTCGTCGTCTTTACGATCGGCCTTCGGCTACGAGATATCTCAGATGATTTGCCCATGTGACGTGTCGGACGTTCGCAGCACGTTAAACAATTATTTCCTATATGTATCAACGATATGTCGCGCGAATGTATCTATACGCTCAACGCCACATACACAGTTAAAGTAGTGTCAAATTATATTCAATTTGAGTCATTTTTTAACCATCCCTATAGATCGCCACTGCTCTTACTTAATATGTCGTTAATTTAACGAGAACAATGTTAATTTAACTAAATCAATGGAGTTGAAATAACACTGTTTTGTGTTAAAATAATAAATTTTGACACATGATAGTTAAAAGTAACGAAATGTTATTTAATTTAAGGTACTGGTTGAAATTTTATCCTTTAATATTTAACGTGTACGCGAGATCCTCTCAACGCTACATGAAAAAAAGATCTTTTTTTAAACAAAATCCCGCAGTACATCTCTACGATATTTGGCCTTTGCAACTCTCGCAGTTACCGAAAAAGTGGGATATATTATTTCAACTGGGCGTAGATAGGATAATGACATTTCGAACACCAAGCCAATCTGTTCGATCCATCCGTGAGGGAGAAAAAAATCGAGCGGAATCGGTGCATAGCGAGGAAGGTCGTTCGCATCACGCCACGATGATTTTGGCAATTCGAACGTGTCAGACGAACTCCGACCAAACGTCATTTTTCGCCAATTCTGTTCGTTGGCGAGAACGAAGGGCGAGCGGACGCGTATGATTTTCCCTTTTTATTTACAGCTGTCATAACAAATAAGTTTCAATTTTTCCCTAAATAGAAGAATAAATTCTTTTTAACTACGAGACCATTAACGAGAAACGTGAAAAGCTCTTTCCTCGCTTTCACCCAACGTCCAACTCAATTTCATGATTTGGTATGCATAATTTGAACTTTATCGTACGCAATCCGTTAGTTACCCGGGGCTGTAAGGAAGCCGAGCATTCTGCAGTTCTGCTACGATAAACTCGAGCAACGAATTAAAACTCGGCCCATGACAGGTTAATCGCGAGTAAAACGAGCCAAGGGGGGGGGGGAGGAACGATATAGCTTTCGGCGTAATATAGATACGTTGTAAGTGCCGCGGCAAATAATAGGGCGTTAACGAGATTAAACGGGACGGGAAGAGCGTTCTTGCATCGATCTCGCGCGGCACACGGTGAGGTGGCAGTGTTACCTTCCACCGTATGTAGGTATATTTCACGTATGCTGCGAACAGCCCTTTGGAAATCGTATACACGTGTCGCGCGCGGCCGTTCCTCCGGGCGCGGTTTACATTGCAAATTTGTCGCGGGAAACTTCTCGCGCGCGACACGTCGCGCGTCGCTCGGTGAGTCGGTGAGCAAAAGTTATTTCGGCGATTAAGTTACGCCCCGAACCAGGGACCCAGGACCCGGGTCGCCACTGTCCGGGAGCATTGTTTCAGCGAAATGTTGTTCGCAAAATGCATTCGCCCGCGGTCTCCCGGGACTGCCATCCGACTACTTGCAAAAGTGTGTGGTCGATGACGCGTCGCGAACACCACTTGTTTTTGCAACAATAAAACAACGATACAACTTAAAACTTATCCTTATATTTTGTTAAGAAGTTACAATCGTGATCGCGCCTAAGACGTCGTTTGCAAAATAAATCTTGTACCTATATTAAACTTTCGATCGTGAAGAATTTCTAGAACTCCTGCGTAACTTTTAGCGTCAGGAATTGAATCACGTGTGTGCATGCAAAAAGGAAGGCATGAATTTCCCACGAAACAAAGTGAATCTAGCGAGTTTAGCAGGCGAGTTTAGCACGTTGGAAGAGAGAGATCCTCTATCGCTTGCAAATGCATTTTGCACGACAGTTGTTTCGGCAAATGTCAATGCGGCAAAAAGTTGAGACCTATAGCGTGAAATCTGCACGCGCATTACGGCACCGGTTATTACCAGTTTTATTATGTCTTCGTGACAGTGGGCAATTTTCTGGGTTCCTGCACAAATATCTAATGTAACTTTCACTATCTATTAATAATACAGTATAGCGTAGGTCGATCGGCCAACGACTATCTCCGTGAAGCTGCGATTGCGTCGCCGAGGCGTGATTGTCTTTTTCGGTCGCAGGATTATCTAACGACTAACGAAACGCAACAAATTCGGAATTTTCAAAATTGAATTGTATTTAGTATTTAACGAATTCGCTCGGTTTGATTATAATTTAGCGATATAATACAGTTTATGTTATTATACTTTTCATATAATAATGTTTAGGAATCGTTAAATATCTTTCTCATCCGTTAAATTTCGATCGTTAAACTTCGACCAGTATTTCTCGCTTTGTTGTCATTCCGAGTGTTTACCAGCGAGACCTTTCACGGAACCCGGCGTTCGCTATCGATTTTCCGCGGATGCTAATTGTTATCCGAATTTCTCGTTCGCTTCTTGGAAACGATCGCGCTATTCGTCGAAACTAGTTTCCTCCTCCTCGCGCTCGCGATTACCGTTTCGAAACTCACTTTACTCACTGTGAATACCGCTCGCCTAAGAAGTCTCTGTGACATCGTCAAGTAACAATAAAATTTCGATACTCAATACCGCATATCCGAACATAGTCGTTTTCTCAACCAAAACCAACCCTTTGCTCCCTTGACTGCCGAGTCTTCTTACAAGGCTGTACCAACTAACCAGCCTACCGCGCTTACCGAGCAACACGATCGTTGAGTGCACAAATATAAAAGCAAAAACTTATTCCTAATACTTTTCTTTAATACTGTAACAAGAGATAAAAGTTGGTTCTTAATATGCTTTGCTGTGTAATATAAACAATTATCTGTTATCGATCATCACAACAATCGAAATTTTTTAAATTAAAGATGTGCCAAATTAAAACTAAAAGCAGCTTTATTTGCATTGATTGATCAACTTTATCAGAATTAATGTTGCAAATATTTACATACTTCCTCATCATAAATTTATGTAAGAAAATTTATAGCCTTTAGTGCAAATTTTTAATTAGGCAGCATACTCTGCAGTATGTTATAATAACCTCATTAAAACCTATGCATAAAAATTCATAAATTTTATCGCTACATTTTAGCGAAAACAACTTTTTGTATCACTGAAAATAAGAAAGACGCGTCTATTTCTAGGAGGAGAGCTATGTATGCTTTGAGTTCTGATCCATTGTTTATTCATATGAATTCATAAGAGGCCGTAAGAAAAGTCTACTGATATGCAAATACCGTTTGTTTCGCTAGCATACAAAAAAGACCATCAGTAGCACTGTCATAAAAATACAGCTCAACATTTTACGTAATCTCTATTCTGCTGCTAGATCGGTACTAGGTACCGGTGCTTCAATCACAAATACACAGTGTGTATCATGCAAACGTAATTGTATTCACATGGTTCTACGAGCTCTCGCACACATGGTGTACGCACACATACGCAACTCTACACAAGCGTGCGTTGCTAAGTATATTGCGTTTTCCATTTCGACGAGCTCATGCATAAGAGCGATATTAGTAACATATCATTAACAATTCAAACCAGGTCAGCTCGTCGAGGTTTCTTCAAGCCGATGTCTTCATCAAATCTGGCGTAAATTTAGTTTTATGAATAAGCCGACAGTAATTGGTATGGAAAATTAAAGCTATTAAAATGTTCATGTTAAACAGAAGGCGGATTTTGTGAGCCAAAAGTTTAAAAAATTTAAATTGTCTAAAAATGTAGGACGGCAACTGAGAAGATATCCATAATATTCCATATATCTTTACGACTTGAAAATAATTCTTTGAACGGAAACAACCATAAATAAAATGTTAAAGTAGAATTATATCTGTCTTCTTTTTTTTTCTTACAATATTGTGCCTTAAGACACATTTGACAAAACTATTCTCCAAATATACATATGTATGTACACGAATGTGAATCAGCAAAGCAAATTTTTTAAGTCATGCCCGCCAGGTAGGAATGTCGAGTGCGATAAGGTGGCAAGGACCGGAAACTAGGGCCGGTACGACCTACCCTGGAACGGTGAGCAATCATATTTCCACGAGGTAATCTTAACTCACCCTCGATAAAGATAACAGCGAACTAAAAGTGTGGTCGAGACAAAGTTCCTATTGCAAGCGAATACTTATCGGTCTAACTAAATTGCCATGTCGTTGAGGCTTCGTGTTTAGATAATCCGTGAAGAGCGTGAGGCATTTTGCGTTGTACGACGGATTCGAGCCCCAGTTTCTAGATCCCGGCTAAGACGTATGTACATACATATATATATATATATATATATATACGTGTATACGGCGCAGGAACAACGCAATTGTGCAAATACAGATATCATATCAATTCCGCGATTTTACCGTGAGTACGGGCTTATTACACGACGCGAATCCGGAATGCCGCGGAACGGCACGCGACGATGCGATGTACACACGGTTGGTACACACAGGATGAATAATACGCCTATTCGCGACCCACGTCATACGAAGGCACAATTTAATCGGGTCTAAAAATACCTCGATGATCCGCGATTCGGTCTCCGATGGTGCGAGCGAGGTGACTGTTTGTCAATCGGCGATTTCGAACGTGGGCGTATCAGGAAGAAAAATACGTTAGCGTGTGGAAAAAACACAATTATCGAGCGCGATACAAAGACTGTTACGTTAGTGCGATCTGCGTAATTTGCGTAATTTGCGTAATTTTTTTGGTACGAAAATAGGAAGTTGCGTTGTGGAAATATTCGAAAGAACGAAGAGAGAAAACGAAAATATTCGTAGAGGAATAACGGCCCTCGCACACTGGACACAATGGGCGATGAGCGATGAGCGATGAGCGATAGCCAATGAGAGCTCTGCTTTCCGATGTGACGTCTCCTAAAGCAAAGCTCTCATTGGCTATCGCTTATCTCTCGTCGCCTCATCGCGTCCAGTGTGCGAGAACCATAACACTTGCGTTTATACATATCGCGAACATTTTTCCTCATTTTGCCGCGAAGGCCGCGGTAATTTTCTAGTGAATCATTTTTGCCGATATGAATAAAGTAAAAACCGTAATAAGCGATCCAAGCGACCCGACCTCGCGCGACCCGATTTTTCCTCTTGTGCCATTTCTTACACGAGAAATCCTTGACGCGTGCCGCGTTTAACACCGAACTTATCACGCCGTATCTAATTGGCTCTAACACCACGCGCGTGAGTAACATGCGTCTCTCTCGCGAATTTATCTATGACCATCTGCGCCGTTCTAAAGCGATCGCTTTTTAACGCGCCAAATATATTGCCGCTCGCCCTTGAGCGGAAACGAAAACATCGTCAGATCAGAGTTCTGAAATAAATACGAGATCGCGTATCGAAACACGAGCAAGATTGACGAAAGCAATAATACAATATGAAGCGTGTAAATTATTATCCAAGAGATAGAAGATATTAAATTTACATCAAGTCTCCGCAGCTGCGCATTTTCTCTCAAAAATATTACGAAAAAGATAGAGTCGAATCTCAACTTTTTGCTGCAAAAAATACGCACATTGGCCCTTTTAATATATAATTTATCGATTCTACGCTATCGCGAGTAAAAGCAGGGAGTCGCTAGTAATTGCGATCGCATCCGCATACCCGAGATTCCAAATTAGCGTGGCACGCACGCACGCCTAGCACGCGTTCGCAGATTCGCGCAATCCGTGCGCGCGGAGCGCCGTCTGCATGTGTATATATATATACACGTTATATAATAACGAGGACGCGCGTCTCCGTATCCGTTTCAAGTGCACGTGGAAACCAGCGGCCTCCTCTCCGTATGCTTTTTTTATTTTCATATCATCGCGCTTCTCATCGCTTACACCGGAGACGACCGGAGACCGGCGTAACGATCGTGCAAAATTATATGGCAAACAG
Source organism: Leptothorax acervorum (assembly GCA_035220615.1). Lineage (NCBI taxonomy): Eukaryota > Metazoa > Arthropoda > Insecta > Hymenoptera > Formicidae > Leptothorax > Leptothorax acervorum. Next base: position 64,336 of record JASTWQ010000176.1, on the reverse strand, counting down.
ATGTTTCTCGTGACGCGCCACGAATACGATAGTCATCGCATAGTCACACGGGTTAAATTATTTACCACGGAAGTTGGACTATTCCGTGAACTCAACGTCAAAAGCTAAAAGATTCATCTGTTTTGACTATATAAATGTTTGTACTATGACTTTAAAGGGGTCAATATGAAAGCATGGACAATTATTTCTGACATGTATTTATACGTATAAAATATGTAAATACGCGTTATAAATATCAACAGGGAGGGAGGGCAGAGAGGAAGCGCGTATTTGAAATAAAATCCAATTCGCGAAATAAAGCAATGGGGCAAGCGATTTTCAAACTGGAGCAAAATATTCATGAAGCTTCATTGCGATTTGCATAAATTACATTCGCGCGCGGAAAGCTTGTTAGCGAATCACTCACGCGTCATCGATCATAAACACACGATTAATTGTCGATTAACGAGCTGCTTGAGCAAGAGGTGAAACATGTTTTCGTACATACCCGTTGCGCGCAGCGTACAAAAACCCGATCCAACGGAGACTTGGAGTCCTGGGCCTTGGAGGTTCTCTCCTTGCACCATGCTTGACCCATTTTTTCTGTAGCTGGGTGTTTCTCCTTTTCTAGTCAAGTCGCTCGCACGGCGGCCGGAGTGGTTCTTCTCATCGATAAGGCCAGATAATGTAGGCCATCTTCGGATCCGTTCTTCGCGACCTGCCGCAAGAACTGGCGCGGCGTGTTTCCTGGCGTTCGGATGTGCGATTGGATCTCGTCTGAATCCTAAAAGAGAGGACGTAAACGAGAGGTCGGCGTGGCCCCTCGAGGGAAATGAAAAGAAGGCGCTGAGATCGTGCGTGCGTCCACCCGATGCGTGGCGTGACCTCCTCTTGCTGATCTGAAAGACAACGAAATATCCCGTTGATCTATTCCAGTCTAATCCGTTCGTTTCGCAAGATAATCCCCGTAATTACACAAACGTTCCAGTCTCGCGAGGTGGATTATCGTTTGGATATTTAAATTTATATAGCAGATATCGAGGACATGTTAATCCTTTCGTACTGTTTCGAGAAAACGTAATGATTTCCCGGGAGTGTAATAAAAATCGTAAAAAATGCAATAAATTTGATCCCCCCCTCCCCCCCTCCATAGTTGCTACAATCTCATTCAATATTTAACGATTTGTTAACATTAAATTTAAAAAGATTTCTTCGAAGTTTTAGTAGATGTATTTAGTAGATGAACGTACGTGTATTTGGCAAAAATAAACTCGAAATTATTTACTTGAGTATAGTTAAAAGAAAAGATTAAGTTATCGTTAAATCCTCGGTTTTCGAATTCGGATGTATGGATTCACGATGAACGAGATGTTCGCATCATCTTGCTCTTTCCATGAATGGACGTACAAGTTGCGTTGGCATTGAGGCTGCGACACGGTCACACGGACCGCCTTCCTACGATGCGTCATGTGCGCTTGAATCTCGAGTGTATACGCACGAGTACCCGCGCCCATGCATACTCGCCTTCGCACATTCTCGTGCGCGAGTATGCGCGTTAAATGCCACACGGAAACCACGAAAAAGGGGGAAACGGTTCATTGCACTTTCTAAACTGCAGCCGATGGCGCGCGATACACGCACCTGTTCAAGCAATCACGACCGCGCGCGCGCGTTGAATCGCGCGAGATGCGTAGAACGGGAGGGTCTCCGACAAAGTTTCAATAACGGTCCTCGTCCTGACATGAGGTAAAAAAAAACCCGTCCGAACGACGTCTGAAAAATGTCGGTTCCCAAAGAATATATAATGTCTCAAATCGGGAGATATGACGTCTTAACGACGTCTTCAAGACATCTTATGATATGATGATACATTGATATTATGATATGATATCTTTAAGGCATCTTATGATATGATGTCTTAAAGACGTCTTAATGGCTCTTCCGATTTGAGACACGCGTGTTGTCCGGCTTAAGTCTTCTGAACAACCGCTAACGCGTCTTAAGCATCCGCTGTCCAAACCGTGTTCGGTTCTTCGCCAACGTACCTATTCTTCTCGGAGGCGCGTTCCTGCCGTGGTTTATTCAAGCGCACGTCTCTTCGAGGAACCAATCTCGGCCGTCAACGGTTACGATGGATCACCTGCGAGCACGCGCGCGAGCACGAGTTAATGGTGACGGAGCGCAGCTCAGGACTGCGAGTGCGACCGCGGCTGCGGCTGCGGCTGCGAGCGCGCGGCAACTGGTACCACGCCAGTCAACTGGTACCGGTCAGTCGGACTCGCGGCACTCGTACTCCGAACACCTTACTCCGGACACCGTCGTACCGGGCGTGTTCTGGACAGTCGCGGGCAGCAGCAGCACCGCGCGCGAACGAAGATGGCATGCAGCAGGCAAGACGCCGCGGCCTCGACACGAACGCTTTCTAACCGCAGCCTCCGCTCTCGCGGCGGGCCCCGGCCGTAGCCCATGGTGCCCGCGAGGAGATCGGCGGCGGAGGTTCTTCCTCCTCCTCTAACTCCTCCGCGCCTTCCTCGTCCTTCGCGCTCTCCGCTCCGCGCCGCGGCGAGGCGGTCCACACACCTCTCGGCGGTCTCGGCCTCGCATCCGCCTCACCTCTCCGGCCCGCCGACCGATAGATTCTCCGTCAGGAATCCGACCTCCTACTCTCTCGCGAGTTCTTTCCTCCACGCACTCCCAGGTGCACACCCGGGATTCCACGGTTTCCTTTTCCTCCTCTTGGTCCTCCGTCTCGCGTTACCCTCTCGACAATCGGTGCCTTCTCCTCCGCTTTCCCCGCGCCCGTTCTTTGTTGTCCCGCTCCGGGACATTGTGTTTCCCTCGTCGCCGTTCCGCGCTTCCCGCGTCTCACCTTTCGAGAACACATTCTCGGGAAACTTGACACACTAACTTGATACGTTGAGGATTATCTGCTTTTACCGCACGTAATTTATATATTTATGTGTTAATCAATTCTATATGAATTTCTTCGAGAATCTATTGCGTATTATTCAACAGGTTGTTTTAATCGGTAGAAACCGCACGGGAACGAAGAAAGTTAGTTCTCGGACTTGACACGTGACACCTTAATTACGTACTGTGAGAGATTTGGGAAAAATATATGAATTTTATCAAATTTATTATCGAAAAAGTTTATTGAGGTTGTTGAATATATTTCTCGCGCTTGTAAGCGTATGGTATAAAAATACACATTCTGTGTTACATACTATAGCCTGAGTATATGCTATTTCAGCGCATAATTACGTTCATGGTTGCATTCTTACAGGTGCTTTTGAGTATTCTGATTATGAGCTTATTTAAAAGAAATATACTATAAGGTATTTACACATCAATCATATGTACATATACGCTTTTTAGTGTTACGCAAAATGTATTCAGAACATTTTATTTTTATTAATATTCTATGCACGAAAAATATTTTAATATCTATTATTACCGATAAAATAGGAATCTGTTAATTTATCAGTATGTAGTGTAATGTGTTAGTATTATGAATATTTTTTCGTAATGGATTTTATAATGGATGTTTTGAAAACGACTATCTATATTATCAGTCAATTTGTGTGTCCAGACTTCGTACATAAATGTAATGTAAGAACTAAAAAATAATTATTTTGAGTACTCATACATTCCACAGGCGATAAATTTCGACGCCACTTAAAAACGAATTCCTCCTAGACGTTTAACGCGATTATTAGGCGACTATTAGTACAGTTATCTGATCGCGTACCTAAAAACCTTCAATCGGTCCAATCACAAAATTTTTTTTAGAATGCCTTCATATCGTTATCAAGCTGAACCGTCTTATCCTTGAGTTAAAGATCTCCTTTACTTCTTCGTAAGGCTTTAAGCCTCACCAAGCTAGTGTCTCACAAACTCTAAAGATGCTTAGATCGTCTTGAAGGGCCCTGCAAGGTGCAGAGTGTGTCTCGTAATCAAGAGATTGAAAGAATAGCGTTTTTGTTTCTTCTTCATCAAGCAAAAAGTTAGCAATGAAGAACTGTTTATTGATAGTGCTACTCCTAGCAATCGTGTCGAATACATTCGGAGAGACACATTTTTCAACAAGAAACAGAACTCTTTCGCAGAAGCCGCGTGTGATCGAAATCGTGAAATGGCGTCAGCCGGTCTGCGTGATGCCTGAGAAAGGCATTCCACCGTGTCTCTCTCAGGAAAAAATCCAGGTTGGATACGAGCATTCGACGGCAAAGAGGTCCGACGAGGGTGAGTCCGATCAAACGAAACCAATTAAAGCGGAAACAAGTGATGCCGTCTCCTGGACGGGGGACGGAATCGTTAACGGCAGTGAGACATTGTATAACGATGCTGCTCGATTCACGCTCGAATCCTCGGAGTTGGTAATCGACGACAACGAAGAATTGGCGGACCCCGGTAGGACTTCGAAGTTTCTCTCGAAAACGCCGGAGATGGATGTCGAACCCACTAGACTGAGCGAACCTTCGACCAGATCGACACAGAAACGTAATCGTACCGGGACCAGACCATCGCGAATATACGTCACGAAGGTACTCGACTCGCCAGTGACTGCTACTTTAGTAGCGCATGGATGTTGGCCTAATATCGACTTTCCTTTGTGCGCGGACCATCAAGCGAGTCTTCCACAGGAGATCGTTAAGATGGAAGACAAGTTAACTCACAGCATATCGCACGAAGATCAAAGATCGATTATCAGTCGAATGCATGAACAGATCCTGGAAGATCTTCCCGAATCGGAAAAAATTTTGCTCAACGAAAAAAGTCATTTATTGAAAGTAATCGACAAGCCCGCTTTTTATATTAGACATAAGCGCGAGACTAATACCACTGAACCAACTGTAGATCACAAACCTTCCGTATCTTTCGATTTGACGTCCAGTTTTGAAAAGTTAAATCAGTGGCGCAATTCTTCAGACGCATTTCTCAACATGTTAATAAATGAACATAATATAGATGAGTCCTATACTATATACTCTATGCCCTTGGTAGATTTCTTGTTGCCAGGGGAGTTTAATCTGTTAAGTGACAAATTTTGGAAGAAAAAAGATGCAGAGTATCCGAAAGATTTGGAAGACCCCTGCGATAAAGCTAGAAAAACGAGAGTCTCCCAATTTCAGCTTCGCATTATAAATAATTATAACTATACAAAAATAATTGATGAAGTAGAAGCTTGCTTGCAATACCTGGAGCTTCGTATTAAACAAGCGACGATGGACAACAAACAAAAATCACACACACAAGCGACCAAATCCAATGTCGATCACAAAATCAGTACCACGGTTTCTACGTTAAAAAATAATTTGAACGTTCCGGAAATTGCGCAAAATAAATCTAAGAATGAGAATAAAATCATTCCACCACTCCAAGTAACGGAAGCGTCGGAAACATTTGCGGAAATTCCACCTGAGATAGATATCAATGTTTTCCATAATGTATTATATTCTATGCTCAAAAGGGAGGAGGAAAAAAAACAAAAGTTACAACTACACGTAAAATATTTATATGACAGTATGTTTAATCGGCTGGGTCTTCTTATTCTTCAACTTATTAGAAAAATATTATTATCTATTTTGACGTAAAAAAAAGTCGCCAAGTGCACGCGCCGCGCCGGTACGAAAAACTGCTGTAACATATTTAATCAACAATATAAACTAATATTGCATTGCAACATAAATGATGTTGATTTTGCACACGTTCCCTCACTTTCGCTCCTTTGTTCGCGCTTTCTCGCTCTCACTTCTTCACTTTGGCTCGAATATCTTTTCCTTTTCTATGAAACGCTACATGGTCTGACAATGAGTTATCTAGTGATGTGGAAAGAAATGTTAAATATTGCTTCATTTCCTTATCCTCCCAACCTGACTTATCGCCTTGATTTACCTGTTGGGTCAATAATCCGATAATCTAAGGGTCTCTCAACTCGACAATTCGTGTAAAGATACGCGGGCAGGTCTCGCCGCTCGTATACGCGCTAGCGCATGCACGTGGCGTGAGACACTACCGTGTCTCTTGATTGTAAGCGAAATTGAAAATCACCTTATTATATCATATAATTAATCGCTTGTAAGTAAAATTGTATAATTATCTTTATAAAATAAAAATCATTGTAAACTTTTGTTACATTCAAGAAATCATGTGTTTCTATTATTTCTTGAAGTAATTTAGTTGTAGCTAAAGAAAAATGATAACATATGTTAGATAAAAGGCCAAGTTGAGTTTTAATTGGATCTCAGTTTTAATTGGAACCGCTTTTGCAGTTTGCTAATTAACTCTGTTTACGTTATCTTTGTCAGATGAGAAGTTTAAACTTCAAAACATATTAATCGTAATATATAATATAACACTCAAGTTCTTCGTCAGAAGTTCAGAAGTCGAGTGATTTAGTCGGCTATCAATATCTTCCACAATTTATTGACAATGAAAACGTATATTTAAAGAAATCTGACATTATTGAGTTATATGCAAAGTATATGATAAAACAGTACGTAAAATTATCGTAATATATATAGTATATAAGTAATTTAACTTGTTACAATGTAATCTCTTTTATAATTTAATACACTGATTGTAACGTATCGGTTTTTGCAACACAATGTATGAAGATATCTAAATGAGAATATAAATTTAAAATTAAATTTTCTGTTAACGCAAAATCTCACATTTTTATAGCCCCTTAATATTACTGTGATTATAGCCCGGAGCCCCCTAATTACCACATACTAAGTTAGTTACAATAATTAGAAACTAGTGTCCGAAATAAACAGTAATATTCTTTTTCTTTTGTTACATTAGCCATAATTCCTGCCACGTTCGATGCTTTATGTAACGGCGATTTTCTTAGCACGTGTGTCGTTTATAACGGCGGTGCTCGTCCTCGAATCAGGGATGCACCGTAAGATATCTCACGTTTCCTTTATTGCGCATCGTCGGTCATTCTTGCCTTCATCGACTCTCCTGTGAACGTAAATGGCCTTATATTTTTCAGGACTATCCGAGGTATGTTCCTTCTTGATCGTGGTGCTCCACAGATCACCGCAAATTCCATAGTCGGTCTACCTCCCTCGACACTGTTTTCCATGATGTTTCCAATATCTCATCGTATTCCGATATTAGGAGGGAGTGGGAGAATTGCAAACACCTAAGGGAAAAGTAAAATTAATCCGACGATTAGTTATCAATTTGAAGTCTTTATTTTAAATAATACTCCAGTTATTTTGCTTTAAACTACAATAATTATAATAAACAGAATAATACATTTCTTCCGCCCCAGTAATGATTAACAGAATTAAATTATTTTAAACCGACTTTAACTGGCAATATTTTTAATCGTCGTTCCGATATGAACAATGGTTAAAAAAAATGCGCACCTAACTTGGTTTGATACAACACGGCACTTTTCAAATTAATCGTCAAGACGTTCCGACCATGGGTTTTGGTCCTTCTACTATTTACGCTTATACATACATATATATAAGCATCATATTTAAATAGTTTAATTTTTATTGCGAAAAATATTATCTCAGTTAGGGTTTGAACCTGGAACCTCCTGTATACCGCGCGGGTGTCGTACGAATTTGAGACTGAGGTGTGTGGTAATATTTATCGCAGTAACACATGTTAAGGTGACTAAATAATAATAAGATGGAACACCGAATTTTTCAGTCGACGGTGTATAATAAACAGAATAATACATGTGTTGTATTTGACAAACCAAGTCGGTGCGCAGTTTTTCTAACCATTGTTCATATCGGAACGACGATTAAAAATATTGCCAGGTAAAGTCGGTTTAAAATAATTTAATTCTACAATAATTAATATTTATAGATTATCAACATAACAATATAGATTATCAACATAAACTATAATTTTAAACAAAAAGCAAAACCCTTGCCATTCGGAGTCACCCGCCGCGCGCGGGGCAATGCCGAACCATAGGCCGGTATTCATAGTCGGATCTTAATATTTCAAGACCGTCTTAAATAATGTCTTAAGATGCTAATACAGCTCTTGTGATTGGTTCATAACATCTTAAGATAGTACTTTTAAGACAGTCTTGATGAAATATAAGATCCGACTATGAATGCTGACCGTAGCTGGGGTAATTATACGAACGTGCGAGGAAACAACTTGTAAGACTGCTTTTGACAGCGTGTGCGTCCTATGCGGACATCACGTGTATTGTGCGGCACTAATTGTAAGTGTATATCGGACTATCGCTGGGTGCGAGAAGTGGGAGAATATCACTACTCTAATATACTGCAATAGTATAGTTCGCGTTTACCCCGTGTTCGCGCAGTTACTCCATTCTCCCCTACTTTCAAATGCGTTGCGCACTCGTTCCTTTGCTACTGTTATATTCTGTAACGTTATGAAATTAAAAGATATAGTTTAGAACACAACGATTGTACGTACAATTTTTGTTACAAAATATTCGGGGCATACACTTTTTATAGATAATTATATATTTTTAACCTTACTGTTAGGAGGCTCAAATGATTAAAAATTAATAATTTGGTAAAGGGGCACAGAGCCGTAACAAAGTGTTGGTGTTTTAATTTTTAATTAAGTCAAAATATGACAATGACAAATTTAGACGTTTCGGCCCTACATCGGGCCATCCTTAGTGCATTAATGCGTTTTACGACTTTTTCTGATAATAATTGTTTTATGTACTGAGGATGGCCCGTTGTAGGGCCGAAACGTCTAAATTCGTTATTGTTATACTTTAACTTAATTAAAAATTAAAACACCAACACCTTTTGTTACGGCTCTGTGCCTTTGTACCAAATTATTGATTTTTAATCATTTGAGCCTCCTAAGATTATTTTTACGCGGGCGTAAATTTGCGTTTTTTCAATTTTATCAGGTTTAATTTTGGTCAATTTGTGTGTTTTTCAATGAAAGATTAATGCGTTTTGAGACTCTTTCTGATATTTATTTTTTTATGTACTGAGGATGGCCCGATGTAGGGCCGAAACGTCTAAATTTGTCATTGTCATACTTTGACTTAAGGTAGTTGTAGCGTAAATCGCAATTCTTAAGAAATATTTGAAAATTTTACTATCGCGAGATAATCGCTATCAAAAATTGCATTTTTTCCATGCATTGCATACACAAAGCATACGGAAATCTTGTGTTTTCAATTTTAATAATTAGAACAAATCTTAAAAAAGTACGTGATGAAAAACCGATATATGTATAGTAGAACCCGGGAAAAATGGAAGAGATCTGAACAGACCTGATCCGATCTCATCAGATCTGATCCACTCAGATCTGGTTTGATCAAACTATTGGCCCGATCTGATCAGATCCAATCAGATCCAATCAGACATGAGTAGATCTGATCCGATCCTAGCGAACAGGGTCAGATATGTAACGAAAATAATCTATATCTGCTCGGATCCAACCAGACATGAGTAGAAAATTGTTATATTTTTAAATATTATTATTTTTAAAGTGTGCCACTTTATTATAAGAGTGGACTCCACGATACATCTGATACAAAAGTTGTACCGTTGATTTATGTCACTTTTGGCGCGAGACACTGTCGCCCGTGTCTTTTGGCGTTCTTATATACCATGGTTCGTCAAATTTTAAATACGAGAAACAGATCCCATCGTATGCCATCTATCGGATAATCCGAAATTAAAAATGTAATATGTGTTTATATCTAATTATATATAATCAGATATGTATATGTATATTACGGTGTCCGTTAATTTTTCTCGAATTGTGTTTATCCCAACCCCTACAGATCTATGCCAACAGCAAAAAAAAAATGTTTTGTGCAAAATTTTAGCTAATTGTGCTAATTTTCATGCCATTTTGAAAATTTCAAAAATTATTTTTTTCTTCAAGAGATTACACAGAGTCATCATCTATATTTGTTATTAAAGTTATCATCTATATATTCTCACAGAGTTATTTTCTATATTTAATGTAATGTCCAACATTGGGTGTAAAAATTTATAATAATAATAAGAACAAAATTTTTTTAAAAAATTAGCGTGGTATCGTTTAATCGACCCAACTGGCCAAGTTTATTTAAAAAACGCTACGTTTCGACCGTAGATTTCGGTCCTTTTCAAGCGTATATACACAAAATTATTGATTAGTTAAGCATAATGCCCAAACTACGCCACATCTAAAAACTAAACATCGAAAGTTACAAAATGCAACACGAGTATAAGTCCATAAATGAATATATAAAATTAAAGCGCTTACATAATTTGTGCGTCGAGATCCAAAGAATTAAAATATAAAATAAGTTCGAACGACATATTTGTTAGTCATTCGATTGTCGAAGGACGTGTCAGAGCCGTGGCAACTATTCGACTGATAATGAGCGGACAAAACAGGAAAACAAAACATGATCGCCTAATAATAATTTAGGCAGTAGAGGGAAGAACAGAGAAGAAAGAGAGGAATTATGTTTCTTTTATAATACGTTCATAAAGAGCATTGAGATTCTCTGTGTCTCTTTGTAAATTTATGGTGTCGTCAAATTTATTAATAAAGAACATTTCCGCTAATTCCCTCTTTCTAGTCTGTTTCTCCTTATGTATTATTTGTGGGTTCTGCCAATCAAAATCATGCCCATGTGATGTTCGATGATTGCTAACTACAGAATGCTTACTAACATCTTTCTTATTATCGTTCTGGTGTTCATTGAGACGTGTGTAGAAATGCCTTTTTGTTTGCCCGATGTATGTGGCATTGCAATCATTACAGTTGATTTTATATACTAGCTCAGTTTGTTTGAGATCATCAATTCTATCTTTCCCCCTTCTAATTATGCAATCTAGTTTTTTGGAGACTGTAAACAGCGTATTAATGTTGACTTTTCTCAGATCACGACATATGACATCACTTAGACCTTTAATGTATGGTAACGGTATGCAATTCTTTAGATAAAAAAATGTATTATCATCCGTAGACGTGTTATGCATGGTATTATGTGTTTTAAGATGATTTAACCTTTCGGCAATATGCTTATTGATAATTGACTTCGGAAAGAATTGTTAATCAAGATGTCTTTAACCAGTTTGATGTTGGAGCTATGGAATCTTTTATCTGAGAGTTATAAAATAGCGCGGTCTACTAAGCTTGTAATGGTGTTTATTTTATATTTCACGGGATGGTTAGAGTGATAATTTATATATCGTCCAGAAAATGTAGGTTATCGGTACCAATTAGTTATCAAAGTATTACCATTTCTGATAAACGTCGTGTCAAGGAAGTCAAGTAACGCGTTTGTTTCCATGGGATCTCCTTTATCTTTTGACGTCTCTGATATCGTAATGGATGATTTGGAGACGTATTGCCTGAGTATGTTAGATTTCGACATCTCAATATTTTTCAGATATGTTGATGATATTTTTGCTGTTGTCCCTAAATCAAATGTCACACAATAGTGAAAGTTTTTAATGAGTATCATCCTAGACTCAAATTCACTTATAAAATGGAAACAAACGCGTCACTTAACTTCCTTGACACGACGGTTATCAGAAATGGTAATACTCTGATAACTAATTGGTACCGAAAACCTACATTTTCTGGACGATATATAAATTATCACTCTAACCATCCCGTGAAATATAAAATAAACACCATTACAAGCCTAGTAGACCGCGCTATTTTATAACTCTCAGATTAAAGACATCTTGATTAACAATTCTTTCCGAAGTCAATTATGAATAAGCATATTGCCAAAAGTTTAAATCATCTTAAAACACGTAATACCATGCATAACACGTCTACGGATAATAATACATTTTTTTATCTAAAGAATTGCATACCGTTACCATACATTAAAGGTCTGAGTGATGTCATATGTCGTGATCTGAGAAAAGTCAACATTAATACGCTGTTTACAGTCCCCAAAAAACTAGATTGCATAATTAGAATGGGGAAAGATAGAATTGATGATCTCAAACAAACTGAGCTAGTATATAAAATCAACTGTAATGATTGCAATGCTACATACATCGGGCAAACAAAAAGGCATTTCTACACACGTCTCAATGAACACCAGAACGATATTAAGAAAGTTGTTAGTAAGCATTCTGTAGTTAGCAATCATCGAACATCACATGGGCATGATTTTAAGTGGCAAAAGCCACAAATAATACAGGTGAAACAGACTAGAAAGAGGGAATTAACGGAAATGTTCTTTATTAAGAAATTTGACGACACCATAAATTTACAAAGAGACACAGAGAATCTCAATGCTCTTTATGAACGTATTATAAAAGAGACATAATTCCTCTCTTTTTTCTCTGTTTTTCCCTCTACTGCCTAAATTATTATTAGGCGATCATGTTTTGTTTTCCTGTTTTGTCCGCTCATTATCAGTCGAATAGTTGCCACGGCTCTGACACGTCCTTCGACAATCGAATGACTAACGAATATGTCGTTCAAACTTATTTTATATTTTAATTCTTTAGATCTCGACGCACAAATTATGTAAGCGCTTTAATTTTATATATTCATTTATGGACTTATACTCGTGTTGCATTTTGTAACTTTCGATGTTTAGTTTTTAGATGTGGCGTAGTTTGGGCATTATGCTTAACTAATCAATAATTTTTTGTATATACGCTTGAAAAGGACCGAAATCTACGGTCGGAACATAGCGTTTTTTAAATAAACTTTGCCAGTTAGGTCGAATAAACGATACCACGCTAATTTTTTCAATTATTCACTGGCGATTTAAATTCTTATTTGAAAATTTTTATAAGTTCTATACTGACGAGATCTGCTCAGATCTTAGGAGATCTGATGTGATATGATAATATCCGATTAGATCGGAAGAGATCCGATTGGATCAGCAACCCAACTTTGTAATCCAAGATTGATCTGATCTGGTGAGATCAAGATATGTTTGGCTGGGTCTGCTCAGATCCGGCAAGATCTGACGCGTAATATCTACTCGTACTTCAGGACATCTGAAGTAATCTAATAATGTCCGATTAGATCGGAAGAGATCCGATTGGATCAGCAACCCAACTTTGTAATCCAAGATTGATCAGATCTGGTGAGATCAAGATATGTCTGGCTGGGTCTGCTCAGATCTGGTAAGATCTGACGCGTAATGTCGGCTCGTACCTCAGGAGATCTGAAGTAATCAGATAATGTCCGATTAGATCGGAAGAGATCCAATTGGATCTACGATCTAATATCGAACGGCAGTAATGGTCAGATCTGGTGAGATTAGACTATAGTGTAGCATGTCTGACTGGATCTGATCAGATGTGCCGTGCAGATCTGGCGAGATAAAATTGTATTTAATCAGATCTGACTCTACTTAAATTTCAGATCTCATTGTATCTCATTTTATCAAATCAGACATGGTCAGATCTCCTCCATTTTTTCCCGGAAAGGACACTTTAGGAATACTAGTAAAAAGACCGAAACTATTGACCATTTAGAAATACATTAATAAATAGACCTCGATTTTCACGAACTATTCAAAAGTTTTCAGCCTGTATTAACCTTAAATAGTCGGATATTTTCACGTCGATTTAGAGTTAGAGTATAAAATTCTGGATTGTATTGTCGTGCTACAACCACCTTAATTAAAAATTAAAACACCATCACCTTATTACGGCTCTGTGCTCCTTTACCAAATTATATATATTTTTATTTTCTTATATATAGGTACAAATAGGATATAGGGCATTCTTTGCCAAATCGGTCAGTCGTCGATCTTGACCCCTTTTGATTTTGCTCTTGATTTTTTATTACAATCAGGTAACTGAAATAAGTATCCCTAATTTTTTCCAATTTTTATCTTAAGTATTCGTGATGTAGATTTTCAAAGTTTTGAAATCCATTTTCTCCGGGAAAATATTTAAATAGCTGTAACACTTCTATTTATCGGATCGTTAAAAAATCGGTCATGAAATTAATCAGAAAGAAATGTACTTTTTGTAGACGCCGCGACGCCGCAAGCCGTTCCGTTTTACGACGGTCGACCCGTATCCTGTTTAGCCTATAGTTTTATGTTTATCCTAAGCAACGCCCGGGCCGCCGACTTCGTCAAAGCAATGCTGATTTTATGACTTTTATGACAGATGGTGGCCACTTGGCGACAACGGGCATGCGGAAGCTCTGAGACAGTTCCGGCAATGGGTCAGTTCCTCATGTAAGATTGGCCGGCCGCCGATGCTATCTTACACGCCATTGTAATCTCTAAATAAAGTGTATAATCCTGACCGCTCCGCTTATTATAAACAACACCCTACATTTTTGAAAAAAAAGACTTCAGAATGCTATGTTTTAGTTTTCACAGTTTATTTTACGTTCAAAAACTAAGTTTTATTTTTATAATGTGTCATTTTTTATTTTTATACAAAAATTTACAAAAATTTCTGCGTCAATTACCAACATTTTAAGTTTGATCCGATGATGGAAATCTTTTTTTCGAATTTTGAAAAATTATAAAAATATTTTGTTTTCGATTTTAGTCTATAATATATCGTAAACTGACAATGAGTGAAAGGTATCATTATTTATAAGGTTTGCTGTTAAGTATATAATTATATAATTTATTCAATATCAAATTATTTGTAGTACGCACGCTGTTTACAAGCGAAATCGAGCTCTATTGGTCAACGCGGGAGAATCATCCTCCATTTAAAAACGCCATCCTCTCCATCACAGTAGTTGAGTATATAGTACACTGTGCGTGGGCATTAGCACCATTAAAAATGAGACAAGAAGTTTTCTCTTATATTATATTATCATAATGATTTTTAATTATTTCTTACATAATCTAGTTGGAGCTTATATGGTGAATATTTGACGCGAATGAGCGATGGTACAAAACAATTCAATCATTATTGCAACCCATTCAATATAAAAAATTATTTCAAATATAAAGATTTGCGACGAGTATCTGTGAAGTTATCTAAAAAGTGGAAATTACAAAAAAAATAGTTAGATATTTATGTTTTTAGTGTAGAAAAAAAATAACAAATATGGTTTACAAATTAAAAGAAAAATTACATGATAAAAAAACAAGCAGACCTGAAAAAATACAAATTCTTACATTGATGCCATTAAATTGGAGTAAGAATAAGATCATGACTATTATGGAAGACTCTAAGTACTATTAACTAGAGCCAAATATTACTTGTAGAAATAAAAGAATATTATCGATGCCAGGGAAAAAATTAAGTATCGTATAAATTTTAAATGAATGTTGTCATTTCTTTAGAGCTGTAATGTAATTAATTACGAATATCTATTTATTTAAAATAATTATGTACATAGGTCAATCTCTGGCAGAGCTCACAAAGGAAATCGCAATTAATTTTTGTAAGGATGATCAAGTTAGCGCACTCATGCCAGGCATGAAAGATTACATTTCAATTCGAAATGATGAAGGCAAACGTATTCATGTTTAGAAGTGACTAATTTTGTTAAACTTGAAAGAACTTTATAAGTTTTTCCAATCACAATATGTTGATATGAAGATCGGATTTTCATTGTTCGCTGCTTTACGAGCCAAAAATTGTATCTTGGCACGTGCAAGTATGGTACTCACACAGTGTGTGTTTGCTCCATTCACCAAAATGTGAAATTAATGATGTTGAGTATTTTGCTATCGATTTTTTTAGAACAATTAATGAATGTTTCTTAATTGGTGATTAATTTTAAATTATTAATTTTCAACGGTTGCAATTTAAAAAGATTGACAAGTTAGCTGAAACATTCTTTAGAATATTACAGCGACTGTCAAAACTTGATGATTGGCAAAAACTTCTGAAAAATGGTTTTTTTTTTTGGAAACTGTAACGACCGTCCTGGTCCTGAAATTTTACGAAAACTGTACTTGACGCAATAGAAAGTAACAATATTGAAGACATTACATATAAACAATGGGTGTCTAAACCACGCACATCACTGGAAACATTAAATGTTCAACTGAATTTGTCAACGAATTACACAGGCCGACGAAGGAGGATGTGTAAAAGTGGTCGATTTTTGCCCCCAAGCCGGCAAGTAAAATTTGTATTTTTTTTTATAGTTTTTAGGCTGCAGAATCACGTGGTGCAATTAGTTTTACATGGTATAAACATGAAGGAAACATATGTAAAAATGTGAAAGAAGTGAGTAAATAAGCACGTATGTGCCATAAATACGAGACACATAATGATCCTTTTTACGGATTTTAACCCTCGAAAACCATCGGATTTTGCACATTATTTGTATTTGGCCCTGAAAAAGGCAGATTCTAATTTATAGTTCGGGAGCCGCAATCAGGTGTCTGCAATTATGTATGTGAGCTCCTGCAGGTTTGCGTGCGCGCGTGCGTGTGTGTGTGTGATGGGACCGATTGCGTACGCTCGCTTACGCAGAGAAAAAAACAAAAATATCATACATTTGATGGTTTTCGAGGATTAGAATCCGTAAAATAGATCATTATGTACCTATCTCATTCTTATGGAACATCCGTGCTTATTTACTCACTTCTTTCACATTTTTACATATGTTCCCTTCATGTTTGTGGAAAACTAATTGTACCACGTGATTCTGCAGCCTAAAAACTATTTAAAAAAGCATACAAATTTTACTTGCCGGCTTGGGGACAAAAATCGACCACTTTTACACATATCCTCCTTTCGACTCTTTTTTAATCCTCTGCAGATCTCAATAGTCGTTTCCGAAGGATTTTGGCGTGCTAAAACCGAATCCGTTGCCCAAATTGCTTTATCACGTCAACGTTCACGGGAAGGAACCCTGTGATGGCGTTTTCCGATTAATTTTTCATGATCAATTTTTTTACGATCCGACAAATAGAAGTAAAGTTACAGCTATTTTCCGGAGTATTTTCCGGAGAAGATGGATTTCAAAACTTTGAATATCTATATCTCGAACACGACGGGATAAAAATTTGAAAAAAAAATCAGGGATACTTATTTCAGTTACCTGATTGTAATAAAAAATTAAGAACAAAATCAAAAGGGGTCAGGGTCGGCGACCGATCGATTTGGCAAAGAATATCCATATATATTTTTTTTTTTAATACGGCATTAATTCGTAAGGCAGAAAAAACAATAATAATGATATTAAGATACGTGGATCTATATTTCCAAATTTTCTTTTATTGATGACGTAAGGATAATTTTACATTACGATTATACTATGAGATTATTTTATTACTGTCACAAAATTGTATAATATTGCTATTAAAAGATGTATAATATTGCTATTAAAAGTATTGTTATGTTAAACTTCGGCAGAAGCAACAATCACATTATTGTATCATTTTTATTATTTACTACTATCTATTGCTAAACAATTGCTCACTGATTAATAATAAAGAATTTTTTATTTTTACCTATTTATATTCTCACTTTGCAGTCTTCCTTTGAGCTGTATACGTGCAATCATTCTTTCAACATAATTTTTCAAACGTTAATCTTTACAAAATATATGCTGTTTTATATATGCGTTATACTTATATATCTAATTCTTATATACTGAAATTTTTGCGTTATTTTCTTTTTAAGAGACAAAAAATTGATTAAATTCGTCAATTAATTCACACAACAGTATAGGTCACAAATTATGCTGATTTCGTACGAGTTTGTTTAGAAATATCGTACGTAGGAAATTCGTATGTTGCTTTTGAAAAGCCGTCTATCATGAAGGGATAAAGCTGACGAATCTCGCTTTTCTTAACGTTGAGATCTTCGTCGGTGCACCAAGGTAGAACAAATGGCAATCTGCAAAATGGAACAAATATCTTTTTACCAATACAATATAATCTATTTTTTTGCGCCTTCTCGTAAGCGCTGAGTAAGTTGATTACGTCACTACATTATTTTCTGCGTTATCATTAAGATACCCGAAATGTAATTATGTATAAAAATTGCTATTCCTATATAGAAACTCATTCGTTGCATTTTTACCTCGGCGGTACGCATCCTTGTATCTCATATATAATCGTTTTCACGAATGGTTGCCTTTTAAACTTTTTTGTTCCTGGGACACGCATCGATGGGCGTGACGTCGTGAAGTACATTTTATTACTCTCCAATAACTTGTACTTTTTATTTTCCGACCGTTTGTGCTTTGGATACCATAGATTTTCTCTGGATTTAGAACTAAAATTAAAATTTTTTGAATTTGAGCACATTATTTCCAAAAAATATACAATTTCTCCTAACAATAAAGTTTTTAATAAATTTGCAATAAAGTTTCTTTTAATGGAAAATATTTAAGAGACCATTATTTGTCGAGATTTATTAATTTTGCACATTAATAATCTTTTAATATTACAATATTAAACGATCTTGATGTTTTTTGCTTAAAAGCAAACGTATTTGCAGTTAATGAGACAAGAGATTTTATACTCTTTCTTCAAAAATTTAATTTTAAAAAATATAATTGATGGTGATATTTCTCTGGAGAAAAGTTCCACAGCAAGAACAAAAGTAAAATAATTGTCGATGCATTTGAAAAAATTGCTGGAAATAATGAAAAGTAATATCATGAATCCTCTATCTTTCCGTGACTTACCCGAATGTACAAAAATCTAAATTCGATGGTATATAAACACATGTATAAGTTGTAACTGATGTTGAGTCGTTTATGGACGTCATTTCATTATTTTTTGTAGGCTCTATGTCTGATCCGGTAGTCGGATAAGCATTTCCCACGGCGACGAATGATTTCAAGATAAAGAGAAATAAAAACGAATTCAGTAAAACGCTCCACATGATTGTCGGAAGTCCTTTAGGAACGCAAATACACGTTGCAGTAAAACTGAAAAATTACATATATTTATATTACAAATATTCTACCATGATCTATCATAAATATTTTACGAAATTTTTATAATTTAAATTGAATGCAAGAATTTGATATCACTGGATTAAATCCTATCACTTCAATTCACCCTAATAAGCGATCCGCAATATTTCCAGTTAATTTGTATAATTGTTATACAGTTTGCAATCTCAATTCATTATAAAAAAGAGCGATTTCTTGAAGAGAAATATAAAATCTATCTCGAATATTCGCCTGCGGGCAAAATTGTGTGTCACGTAACTTAACAGGTATAAATACCCTGTAACGCATTATAATGGATTATTAATTCCAGCAATTAAACGTAGACACGTCACATCCTGGTTAAATGAAGGCACGCGCTGACCGACGCGCGCGCTTGTTCGAATAATATAATAACAACAAAGCTAGGGTAGAATAGAAATATAAGAACTCTTAACAACGATAACCGCGCGTTATCGCGCACAAAGTAGTACGCGTAGAGCTGAAAATGAAGGAAGTACCCGGAAAACAAAGTGATCCTTTGTCCATCGATCACGAAAACGACTCGAGAGTTTTACGAGAGGCAAGGGAGTCCTCTTTGCCATTTTCATTATATCCTGTCTATTTTATAAGCGCGCACCTCCCTTTCATTACGTATCCTGTCGTTTTTATTGTAATGCAGAATTATTATTGCAAACTATACGTTGGAAGATAATGCCTCGCGCGATGGCATTAAATGAAGATCGCAATTATGCAGACCGGAAAATTGCTCTGGTCCTCTTCGGGCGCATTAATGGAGCGCATTAGGATGCCTCAGTTTCGTAATGGTATTAAACTTATCTTTAAGCAAACGGTGCAATTCACTCTTGAAAATTGTTAGACGATTTTAATGAAAGATTCTTATTTTACACAATTATTTTCATTCTTAGAGTTGATTGTCAATTAAATTTGAAAAAGATTGTCAATTTAACAATAAGTAAGTGAAATACGACCGAACATGGTACACAATCAAATGAAGGGAAACGCCGTTACACGGTCAGAACTGGATCTTTTGGTCGCCTAATAATATTAATTATTCTGGAGATTTTGAGTGATTTGCTAAGGCAAAGAATTGTACGTAAAAATTACTCAAATTATATTATTGGGCAACTAAGATCCAGTCCTGACCGTGTATTGTCAATTAAATTTGAAGGATTAAGAATTAGATGTCTTTATCGCGAATATCTTTGCACAATATTAATACCATACTAACACTGATATATTAGAAATAAGTGTTATCTTAGAAGGATTATTTCGTTTCGTCGCTTTTCAGACACAATATAAAATAATTGTGTTATTTAGAAATCATGAAAATTAGGGCTGTTACTTTTGACTTCAAAGCTTCGAAGCTTCGAAGCTTCGAAAGAATTCGTAGCTTCGAAGTTTAAGACGTCTTCGAAACTCTCTTCGCCGGAAGCTTTGAAGTTCAAAGTTAACTTCGAAACTTCGAAGTTCCGAAAAATATATTTGTGTAAATGGCGAATTCATACAGAGGGCGTAAAAAATATTGTAAATAAAAATTAAATATATATGCTAAAAAAATGTGTAATTATTCCTAAATTACAATTTTGAAGTATTATAACATTAAAAATCTGCCGATTGTCTAAATTATAGGTCTTTTCTGCCTACTTAACACTCGTTGAAAATTCTTAAATTTATTGTTAAAATGCTTCTTCCTAATAATATGCATCTGTTATGCAGTGATGGACGTGATATGTTGGGGATGCTGATGTTTATACGAAAGTTATAAGTCGCATTTGGGGGAGAATGTGGTTATCATCGCGGAATAAAATCAATAACGACATTGTTATCACACAGTTTCGGATGGCATAATCGTTTTATTTGCTAGTCGAGATCGATCTGGCACAGCTCTACGGCCTTTGCTTCCGAACTCCGTAGTCCGAGTGTCGCGTCACGTTGCCTTGCGTGCATCATCGTCACTCGCGAATTCTTCAACCGCGATAATCCCGCTAAGATTTTTGATCTCAGAAGACACCTATCTCGCGTCAATATCAGCCACGGTAACCTCTTCCTCTCTCTTTCTCAACCATGACTATATTTATAGGCAACTGCGGATGACCGATCACGTGTCCGACGCAACAAGCGCGATTGGCGTTAAACGTCCACGCATGTCTCCGCCCGATTGTTCTCTACAATTTGTTGGGGGAAGACACTTTTCGGGGGCGACCGACGACGGCGACCCCGACGGACTCGGGGGCAAAAAACAGCGACCTCAACCGTTCCGCGCCTTATTCACGAGCGACGTGCATTTCTGCCCTGTTCCGTGCCTCTCGGGGATTATTTACCGAACAACAACCTCATGTTTATGTTTAGAGAATTCTACGCGGATGGGGAGAGAAAACTTCGTCGCGCTCGCCGTCGTTAGAAAGATGGAAAAAATGTCGCGAGCGTCATTGATATACCTACGCTATTCCGACACGCAAAATCAACAGGACCTGGCCGCGGTCGGCCGCGCTAGGTAAACCGCTCGGCAAACTCGATTGAAGGAAAATTATGTCTTGCACGGGGTCTTGCGACGCCGTGATTCTGTGTTTCGTCGGCTCCCTCCCTTAATTTGAGTAACGACCTCATCATCGCCGCGATAGAGTCGAAACGCGCTTCCGCGTACGCCACGAGGCATTGTCAGTGTTTAATCTCGCTAACATCTGACAGCAATTCGTCACTTTCTGCACTGTATACACATAGATATACTCTGCACTACGTAACGCATTCATGCACAGATATACACATTATACGCGCGCGTGCGCTTACCTAAGCTCACTCAAAGATTTCACGGTGGGAACGTATGTATGCCATGTGGGGCTTTCACACCACCCCGACGGATCGGATGCCGACTTATATACTTGTTACTGACTTATATACACCGAGCGTGTCAGACATAGGGATTAATTAACTGATTGTAAGAATATATAACGATATTCCCCGCTATCGTATAATGAATATCGTAAAGAAAACCATAATCGGTGAAGTACGTAACTAAAATAAATATTTATCTTAGCGTGTAGATTATGTCATGTGTCAAAATTTCGTATCTGTTGCACGTGTAAATTTTTATCGTATACTGATAACCCTTACTGTGAAATAAGGATTATACGTTTATCTATAAGATAAAAGAATATCAAGGAAATAAATTATATATATATACACATATATATAATATATATAATTTAATAAGTATATATATATATATAATATATAAGATAAAAGAAATCTCGCTAAAGAGAAAATAAACTTTTACATATAAACCGTTGTACCGTCGAAAACAATTAAGGGATCGCTTCTTTAATTATTAATGTTTTACTAATTAGATATTCGGTACATTGAAATTTTCCTCCGGCAAGCTTGATATTAACAATCAAACTATTTTTAAATGCGGTGCTTTAATATTCTTAACCAATGGAATTTGATTGTAACTGCGGTATCAAAGAAGCGATCTCTATATATAGAATAAAAAACATGTAATATTATAACATATACAATAGTCAATAAAAATATATAAACGCGACTAAGGACAGATAAGAAAGAGAATTAAAAAAACCAAATGAATAATACTAACGATAATTCGACGGGACCAGCCTAGTTTCGCAAGGCAAAAGGAACAAGACGGGTTATCACTGTTTGTTACAGTACTTATAAGCAACCCCCCCCCCCCCCCTCACGCGCTAATTAAAGTATAATATCCGTGATCCTCGCTGATTAATGGATGTTCCTACAAAATCACCATTGAATTTACCAACGAACGTTTCAGATGCTGAAACTCAATCTCCGCGAAACCTCAATTTTCCTTTGGTTAAGGGGTAGAAAAGGATATGCGTTCTCGTATTCACGAAAATGCCAAATAATTTCTCCGCGAGAGCGGGTGACGAGCTGTTGAACGATTATTGCTTCGTCATGATCGCTTCGTCACGATCTATCTTATTCGTATTGTCGAGATGTCGTTTTTGGACAATTTTATAGTTGTGAATAGTTTTGGATAGTTGTCTGCCAAATACGAGTTAACTCTTGGTTGGCGATCTATAAATGGATGCTATTTGCCAGCTGTTTGTCGAATCGATTTTTTATAAGGAAAAATAAGAATTTGATTGTGAGTTTTAATGAAAAATAAATATAATTATAAGTATAGCATATTGAAATAACATGCTGATATAAAGATAGCGTCGAGAACGAATTTATCTAATTGGTAACTCTGGCAGTGTCAACTGTTAAAATTAACGTGTTAAAATTGTACTAGTATAAAAGAGGAACGCGCGCAGATTTCTTTGGAGATATCGTAAGAATCTCCAATCGTAAGAAAATAAGTATGAGAATTTTCGCGCGGCGCCGGCGCTTGGAAATGTAACGACAAATCTGATAGGGACCGATGAAACTCACCCCGTGAATCTTCAAATTCCTTCTCGAGGAAGGGATACTGCTCATCTATCCTCGTAGCGGGATTCCTCGCGCTAGGAGCGTGAGAGCGTGATCGTCCTCCGCAAATTTTCGCGAAGTAACGTTTCCGCGAAGACAGCAATGAAGCCTCGAGAACCCCCTCGAGCGGGATCAAATATTCTCTCGAATTTCGCTACCGTCCCGTTCGACGGCGATGCGAGAAAGCTACCGAATTGGGCTTTTTTGCAGAAAGTGCGAAAAATTTTCAGAGATGCAAATATCGGTTTTCCATGTGGCGGAATATCTGTGGTAAGTTGGTAACGGGATCGAGGGAGATGACAGGTGCAGCGTGGCTGGTGTTCTTCGCGATGGATATACCTATACGCGCTCGCCGTCGGGAAGAGAGTGCGGAATGGATTCGGATGGACGAGACTCGGCGACTTGAGTGGCCGAAAGAGACGGGAGGCACGTAGAACGTCGGCCGTGTTACTACGGCTGGAGAACTCCGCGATATATCCGTCAAAAGAGATCAAAACGACTAGTTTCACACAGGTCCCTACCACAAAGTTCTCTCCGCTTCTCTTACCACGGCTACGTCACACAGCGAGGTCTCGCTTCGAGGAATCGCTTCGTCGTCGCCGCCGCCCGCGCCGGGGGTGTTCGGTCAGGGCAAAAGACACCGCCGGGAATCGTTGTCGGATGAAGCGGTCCGAAATGCTCTCGCAGTCGTCTCGCAGTTGCAACGGTTATGCGCAATTGTAACGCACAATTTCGATTTTTATACAGGCAATGCGCGATTGTATATAGACAACAGGATGCTGTGGGAGGGATGCAAACAAGTTGCGATCGCTATATCTTCTCACACGATTAGGGCGTTTTCCTCACATTATCGCGAATCAAAAAAGAAACGAATGGTGCGACGTGCGCGTTTCACGATTAAATTACACGAGCGTGAAAAACTGCAACGAGTGAATCGCTGATTCTCAGGTGAGTATCTCTGGTACCAACCGCGGATTTTGAAACATCGCGAAATAACTGGACAAACATAACGCGATTAGTGAGATGTAATGTAGTCCGCGAAGTAATATAGTTTTATTTTTTTGTGTTTTTTTAACCAGACAGATTAGTTCAACTTTGATACGACATAGTTGCGTCAACTCGGATCTATATCTAGAATTTAGTCGGGTTTTTCACTGATTTGGAGACAATAAGCGTGATTTTCGGTAGACTCACCTAAAGCAGCGGACTCGACGTGGTACCGTTACGTAACGCAATTCTTACCGAATCACAAATTAAACAATGGAAAAATAATAACGTTATAAAATGAGTTACACGTGTTCCTTCCTATCACTTCAAATAACCCTGAGGTCACTCAAATGTGACTGACGTACCGTTGATTTAATCTAGAGGTCAGACAGTGATCATCCTTCGCCTTTATAAACAATGCAAATGTGATCGAGATTTGACTCTGCAGGAGAGCTGCCGTGTTTTCGGCGCAACTAATGATGCAAAGGACTCTTTCTTTCGGTTTGTTATAAAGTTTTCATGAGAAAGATTTTCGTAAAATACATCTGTTAATATTTAAAAAGAGATGCTAACGATATTCACCTATTTTTCAATTAATTCAAACGCTCAAAATTTCAACAAAGCATATCGATTTTGTATCATTATATAAAAGAGCTTCTTTCTACAAGTTGGTAATAGCCAACATTTATACAAGATTTGTATATTTTTGTTTTTTGTATAGAAGTTAGCAACTCAAAATTTACAGTTAGTGGATTAACTTTAATTACGTTTTATAACTTTAACTTTAATTACGATTGAATTTAATGCGATACTATTCCAAATTACATTTTTAAGGGCCTGCAGGAGTCACGGTGGAGACCTCACGCGGAAAGCCGTAAATTACGATTTATACGTTTATTTTGACTATTTATCTCAAACATCGTCTATAGCTCCTTGAAAACGATGCTGCTGATCACGAATATCGCAGTTAAAGTACGATTTTCTCATTATTTTGGCCGTAAATACGAGATTTACTGATATTCGTTTTGGTTTTACGTTTCGAAAAATTGATATTTTTTCATGAACCTTGTCTTGTTGTATTCCTTATACATTGTTAGAATTGGAGCTACAGAGCCGAATTTTGCAATTTGGCTCTTAAAAATTTATAATAAATACAATTAAGAATTTGGAGGTAACTACACTTGAACCGCGGCGAGCTGTACTTTTGCGAGTTTTTTATTTTGACTATTTTTCCAAAAAATTGCTCTGTAGTTGATAGTAAAAATGGGATTAATTAGAGTTACATGATAAACAGGTGTCAAAATACGTCCATTCAGGCTAAAATCATTTGATTTCAATAGTTCTTACAAAAATAAAACGTTTCTGATATTTTAGAATAAAATTCAGAAAAAGCCGAAATTGGCCTTATGGACCCTCCTTCTTTTACCCCTCCATTGCCCTCGTATGAGGCAAACGCTCACATCAGAGCAAAGTTCACTAAACTTGAGATCAGTTTTTTTTTAATGATTGATTAAATTTCAATCTCAATCTCAATCTGTGTTGATCTGAAAAAACAACGCCGCACTAATACCTACAGTGATACTCCAGATAGCACAGCTGATCTTTTTGAATTTTGAGCTGTGCTATCTGGGACACGTACAGGCGCGTCAAAGTTGAAAATATATCAAAATCACGACTATTTCAATATGACTCTATTATGATTTTATTTTATTATAAAGTGGTAATTTTTTGTAAGAATCATAAAAATAAAAAAGTCAATTGCAATGATATAAAAAAATAAAATAAAATTATAGAAAACGAAATAAAAACGTTAAGATAATTACATTGCGATGGTACAAGTAATGGTTTTCACTAGTTAATTAATTAGAGAGAGAGATATTAATATGGCTCCTATTGCCTCTCTCACATTATTTGTTTGATTTATTCAAGAGAGCCTTGTTTACCCTTAATATTATATTAATATGAGATGTAAAAGGAGTGCGTTTTCTCAAACAAGCAATCGTATTAGTAGTTGGAACACGTGCAACGTCGAAAGTATAATATCAAGCAACCGCGTGAAAAGATATATAGCATCGATATCAAGTCACTTTCCGCGACATGCTATAGTCACGCACACCGGCAATTAATTGCGCATTGTAATTGTCATTTGAATGAAGCGCAATAACCGATCGGAGACCCGGTGATTCCGGTGTTCCACGTACGTGAATCGAGAATGTCACTGAAGATAATGCCGGACTCAATCCCGGTCGAGTCAGTAGTTTAGCCGGGCAAGTAACGAACAATTCAGCCCGTTTTTACATACTTTGTGCGTCGATGCGGTGAGCCGGTGAACCCTTCACGCAGATAACAGAGAGGCGCGCCGGTTGCCGGTTTGCGTGCACCGAGCATCACGAAGACATCCAGGAAGAGATGCGCGACCTCAACTGTATCTCGATAATCGGTTGCCACGCGATACGCGTGATTGCGACTAATTCTCGTCGTCTTCAGCGCGACCGCACAGCGATTAGCCGCTGTGAGATCGCATTGCTTCTTCGTCAATAGGATGTTTATAAGATTATAATGTTATATAATTATAAAAAAATAAGTTACGCCACTGATCTGAATCTTCATAAACATTCCAAGAATCTACGATCTATATTGGAGATTGGGATTTCCAATAAATTTATAAATAGAATATTTACAAAAATATGTTCACAGAAAACAATACTGAACTGAATCTTCATAAACACTCTAACCAGATTTTTCTCGTACATTAGATTATACAGGTTCCAATTGGATCTCTCATTGGACTCACAGTCAGTTCCAATTAAATCCAAGAAAAATTTTTTGTAGAATTATAAAAATTGTTATCTAGTATTTCGCGCTCAGATTAATAGTGTACGAACTTGATAATAACTTTTCTCAGTTGGGCGTTTTTGGTGGAGAGAGACGCGAAATTCGGATCGACATGTTTCGATCCAACAAGAGAAGAAAAGAATTCAATCTACTTTTTTTTCCAAGAACACTTAAAAACAATTTAATAATTTAATCAATTTAGAGACCATTAATTCTGAGCGCCGGATTTAAATATGTATAATATTAATTTTTTATAAAATGTAAAGAATGGAATGGTATTGGAAACTTGGAATAATATTGTATTGAATTCTCCAATTGATACTTAATTCACAAGATACAAATCTTATTAATCCATTAATCCATTTTAATCTTAAGATTCTGAAACTCTTACACAAATCCGAATAATTGCTATATTTTTTTATTTTATACGTAGATAATACGTGCAGTTAGATGTGTGTTTCAACTATCATAGGATTCCCTTCTTTCCTCATCGCATCATAATTCATGGCAAGAACTACTACTGGCTTTATATTTTTATTAGAGATAATCATTCCAGTTTTTAACAAGAAACATCGCCAAAAATGCTCATTACCAAATGATGACAAATTACCTATAACTTGTTACATATCCCACTCATGTAATTGAAGAGTGTCTCGAGATAAAACGCTCAAAAACAAATTATTCCAAACAAAAAAAATACGAAGGTAAACAGGAAAGGATTGCCGCACGAGCTGTGAGTGGATAGTTGTTTGTAAAATAAAATTATCGAATGAAGACTGTGATACGAGAGAAGATCAGTGACTTCAGAGATTAATAGATACGGAAAAGTTAAAAACAGAAAATTAAGACACAAATAGATTGGTTAATCTAAAATGCCGCAAGTAGATCGTCGATCTATTATCTATCTACATTTCTAATCAGTCACACCATGTTTGTACTTTAGCTCTAACTATTTCTTCGGCATTAACTTTCGTACTAATATTTCCTATCTTTATTTGTAAGCTTACTTTATAACTATTTTGTTCCTTTTTTTCTTTCTCTCATTCAACCTTATGCGAGACTTAATATACGCTTGTATATTGTTAATACGAAATATTACACATATATTTTCTCTGAGTAATGTAAGAAAGCAGAATTGATTGTGCGTAAGATACGTTTGTACGTTATAACAAAAATATAATCGCGATTTTCTGACCACAAAAAATGAAGAATGTCGATTATTCTTTGTACAAACAATATACAACAATACAAAGGAAATAGCCATATACGGTCCAAGCTTGGATCTTAGGCAGCTCAATATAATTATTTTCTATATGTATTAATACGCGTATTTTCCAACATATTAAACTGCGCGCCGATTATTTGTCGGACTTAAAACACAGCTATTGTTGGAACATTAGAAATTTCCTCTCCCTTCCCTAATTAAATCGATATCGATTTAATATTAAAATCACTGTAAAAACTTATTGCGAAAAATATTACCCCAGCCAGGGTTCGAACCTGGAATCTCCCGTATTCCGTTCGGGCGTCTTACCAATTCGACTACCGGGGCATGTGGTAATATTTATCGTTTCTAATGTTCCAACAATAGCTGTGTTTTAAGTCCGACAAATAATCGGCGCGCAGTTTAATATGTTGGAAAATACGCGTATTAATACATATAGAAAATAATTATATTGAGCTGCCTAAGATCCAAGCTTGGACCGTATATGGCTATTTCCTTTGTATTGATTTATATCTTAACGGTCTTAACATATATTGAATATACAACAAGATAAATAACGTGAATTTTAAATTCGATAGATGAAATGTTGGACCGAATCACAGAATTTACCTGCAGAAGTTATTGTTGCGGTCAAGAAATAATTTTCGCGCCTGCAAATAACCGTTCTACGGCAGTTTAATGCGCAAACGTATGTATGGTGACCTCCCCATAGGCGCACGCAAAAGCACAAGTATAATACATAATTGTTATTCTTTGTCATTGTATACTTATATTTAATTATAATCTGATATAATCACGAGATATCAATTTTAGCCACAATTGAATACCGCGTAGACTACAAAAATTTCCAAAGAGAACACAAATAGAATTGTTTTCGTGTCTAGTCTGAATAAGCGAATGATAAACGCGATGTGCGGAAAATAAAGTGTTTACAATTTTCCTACGCGTAGATAACATGTCACGTGATATTCAAGTATTTTTTAGACTTAGATTTAGATTTACTCATATTTATGAATTTATACTCCTCGATTGGTCATTTAACCCTTTTGTCTCTAAATATGAAATTATAAATTATTTATGGTATCTATACCTATATGTGTACCACTCGAAGCGAAAGGGTTAATTCTATGTGCCTTTTGACTATAATCGTGAAATAAGGATATAAACGCAAAAATTTTACGAGGATAAGGTAAAAAAAGTAAAATAATAATATTTATATTAATAATTTATATTTATAATTTTATTTATATTATTACTATATAAACATTTGATAAGAAACAAGTAAGCGTGCGAGTATTCTCAGTTTACTTTAATTATTATTCCTAATATAGATAAAAGATATAAAAAAATAGCAAAAGTCATCTGCAGATCAATCGACAGATTCCAGCGATGCTTATCTCGATCTCTTAACGTTGCTACGCGTTTAAAAGCGCGCACAACTTCCGTTTTCGCATGTTGTATTCGATCGGTAGGCACGCGCGATGCGATCGCTATGCGAATAGGTATACACACGAACACGCGAACAATTAATGCCATATTCCGCTGCTCTCGACGGCAAATGTTTACGACGCGACGCGGTGCCGCGTGGCGGCTACAATTAATTCGAGTCGAGTTAAAGGCTGCAAAGAGTACATACCTGGCAGCGAACCAAGATGTTATGCTGCAAACGTGTACACACGACGAAGTTATCCGGATTTTCATCCGACGTGCGGACCAACTTACCGTACAGCGGACCGGTCGCGGTGGTCGGTGGACAACGGCCTCATTTGCCGGAGTTACCTTTTCCTCCCCGCCAAACTGCTCCAACAATGCCCAACACCCGGCAGTAATAGCGCAATAATGCCGTAGCTAAACCGTACGGTATAAAAAGAAACCGAGTCAACAGAGAAGCCGGCTTGGCTCACAATCAAATGGCACTCGCGTTGCACTCCTGAATATCCATCGGACTTTATTTCGTCCGACGATAGACTTTTTAATCTCAGACGAAGTACGCTCGTTCCTCTCAATCGTGAAGCCAGAAAGATCGATCAGATAAGTCGATTTACACGCGTTATTTTATTGCTATTTATTGCTACCAGCTTTTGCAGATAGACTATTAAAAAGTAGACAATAAAAATCGACAATAACATGACATATACAGTGATTTTTACGGTGATTCAAGCAAATCACAAAAACAATTAACAAGAAGGTATGAATACATCCCAGGCCTTCAGAAGCTATGTATATCTTTTCTTAAATACTCTAGCAGAAAGCTTATTAGGAATAATCTACTCACTTTTGATACAAAATTGTTTGTATTCAATATTATTTAGATTTATCTTTATTCACTCAAAAATAGGCCTAAAAAATACACTGAGAAATTAAATCTAATTCTAAGATATTTTTTTCTAATTCTAAATAAATATGTGTACTATTATATTGTAAATAAACTGTTAGAGGAGCCACCCTAATGAATATTTTTTTGGATCCAAATATTTTTTCCCAGTGTAGGCAATTTTAAGGATTTTTTTTTTATAAATAAAAAACATAAAAACTTGTAGTTTTGCATATGTACTTTTTACTATTTTATTATCGCACACACACACATTTCCGTGTTTCATATAAAAACTAATATTTAGTCAAATGTAAAGTGCAACGTTCCGGAATGTTTGTCTTCCATTGTCGCCATATCTCAAAAACTGAACCGATTAACTTCAAATTTTATACACATATTCTATACGTATATGTCTCTTTATAGCCCTTACCAAAAGTATAAAAATATTATTAGTATTTTTCAGTTTTATAACAATTTAAAGTAAAAGAAATTTGATAAAAAGTTAATTTTTTTCTTTAACATACTACTCTTTCTTTTTGCTTATTGTTAGCCTTTTATGAATTAATGAGGTACGGGCTATAGAAACAGGCCTACTAATTAAAATAAAACTGAACATTTTTATATCGCCAGAAAACGGGCTCAAACATGACAACCATCGAAGACAAACATTTCATGACGGCCCACATTATATCTTATATTTTAATAAGTATTAGTTATTTTTATATAAAACTCGGTAGACATGATAATAAAATAGTAACAAATGCATACGCAAAACTACAAGTTTCTAGATTTTTTTCGTTTATGAGAAAAAATCTGAAAAACTATATACCTACTTTGATCAAATATTCCTTTAATAAAAATACGCGCATCTAATCAAATAATTATCTTTAATGATCCAATCCGTAAACCTGAAATTTGTTAACAAAATACCTTTACTTTGCGCTTTAATACATGTTAATTCTGTCATTCTTTGGACAAAAGATTAATATTAATAATATCTATATTGTAAAAATAGTGTCTATGTGCTTATAAATTTTCTTTGAGATGAGGTCAAACAGAAAGAGAGAAAGAGAAAAGGAAGAAAGGAGTGAAAACAGAACTGTTCGTAGACAAATCAAGAGCGTAAGGCCAATTTGTGGGTAAACCTAGATGTACATTATTTATTAAGGCTAGACACGCGCAAGAATAGAAACGTAAATTTCTGCGTTTTCCGGACCGAAAAGAAAATTTTCTTCAGAATTTAGAGAAATTCGCGGCTTTAATAAATTCGCGTCGTCTGCTCGCGTAAATTAGCGAGCCCACGCAAGCGAGGTGCGCGGAATTATTCGCCGTTAGTTCGGTGCTACTTCGGTGCAGTTTCTACAGGATCGTTCAAACGGAGACACACACAAAACATGTGCGCGGCATATGAATTATCACGCCGATGATTCTGTTATATATAATAACTATAATAAGTGTGATAAAGGAAACTGGTTTTAAAATAACAGTTCTTTTATCTTTCCAATTGTTTTATGTTTTTTTTTCTTTAATTTTATGAAAGTAAATATATGAAATAAAGAAGTGTCTACATTACACGAAAATGGTACACTTATCTTCTCGGACTGTTCTCTTACATAATATCGTATAATATTAAAACATTATCAATATTAGTATACATTGTCTTAATATTATATACATTACATGATAAATTAGTTCCTTCCATAATTTCCACGTGATGCTATCACATTCAGTTTCACGTTTCAATACATACCTACATACACACAGATATATATGTGAGATATATAAGTATGTATAAAATATATTCTTCTGGAAGAGAATATCTCAGTTTAATATCAACAGCTTAACATAAATGAATAAACAATTAATTTAATTTACTTCAGCAAATTTCAATATGTGAAGATATAAAGTAGGAAGTAAAATCTGCAGATAAGAAGCAGGTTTATTTATTCTGCGACACTGATATACAATACTTCGCTCATCTCCAAAGAAAAGCATTTTTATCGGCATGTTGATTTTGAAGCAGCCTGTAAAAAATCGACTCTCGAAACTTTACTTCCTGGACGTTCGTTACGAATGGCCGAGTGTCCGACTGACCATGAGTGCCGAGCGAAGAGAACATCGTGCTGAAACTGAACTGGGCTTACCAGTAGAAGCTTGCGAAATAAGCAAAGAACCGTGAGACTATAACGCTACGTTCATTGCCTGGATTATTATACCAATATACCATAGAAATGATCGTTTATTTGCGTATTTATTTTACGTATAATTGGATTTGCAGATAGGGTTCAGGATATATTATACTTATATTCATATTACATACAAAAATCTATAATACATGGTCTGACAAAAAAATTCCGAGACTGATGAAATAAAAATCACAATACGTAACATACCTACAATAAAATAAACGCTTTTTAATTTTCAATATTGGGATCTGTCAAACGGGCGGAACTGGGCGGGACTGGTCGGGACTGGTCGGGAGTGGGACGAAAGTGGGGCGAAAGTGGGGCGAAACCCGTACCTTAAGAATAATACCTTCTTCTGCCACCAGAGGTCATGCCTCAGTTTGACAGATCCCAATATTCCTCCGAAACGTTTACACATCGATAACATCACTTGTACAAATTTTGGAATGCTTGTTTAAATGTGTCGTAAGAGAAGTTGTTCAGTTCGGTGGTCACATTCCTTTGAATAGATATCATTGACGTTCGAAATATCTCCCCTCCAGGGCGGTTTTTCAGTTTGGAGAACAACATGAAGTCCGCAGGGGCCAAATCGGAGAGTAGGGAGGATATTCCAATTCAGCTGGTACCCCCTTCTTTGCTAAAAACGTCTTCACAATGATACTCGAATGCGCGTATGCTGCGTTGTCGTCAGTTGGTGTGCAGAAGACTACTGCATTCAACGAAGTTTGGACGCCAAATTATAGCGTTTCAAATGTCACAGATGCATTTTTTCCAAGTTTGTAAATTAATGTTTACACGCTGTTCTAATTTTAATGTTTTTGATATTGTGCATCGACGCACATACGAGAAACGATGAAAATACGCTATGAATCGCGAAGCTTCATACAAAATTAAACAAATTTCTCAGTTATAATATTTCACCTGCAATATAACAATACTGCCATCCTGGCACGCGCAGTGTTGCTAATCTCGAAACTTTTTTGTCGGACCATGTATATACAATATATCTTACTAAAAATCTATATACATCACTTACACCGTGCGAATAATTAAGAAAAGAGTGACAGAGGCATTATCGCTTTAAGCATTAGTTATCTTACCTTAATAATTTATTGCATGATTGTACCGTGTCATCTCGTCTTAATAACCATAACCTGCTATAACTTTTAATTATCATAAAAACTGTGTAAGTGTACGCATGTGTACGTGTATCGAATTTTTATAACAATTTTTATAACAAAAACATTATCTTGTGCCTTAAAATAATTTTATTCACAGTTAATTACAACAGTTATAATTCAGAAATTAAACTATACCCAACATTAACTAAAACCATAAAAAACGTACCGAATATGTACTTATAAGCGTATTGATAAGTAAAATCAATTGATAAACGAGAATTTAAACAAATCCTTTTTTTCTGCAATATCTTCATAAAGTTCGGAAGTCACTTTGAGACTGATTTGGATTTTGTCTGCAAGCGTGTTATCAATAAAAATAACAAATAATTAACTTTTTAGCACGTGATTATCTTCTTGCGCGAAAGTGCAATATCTTCGTGAGGAAGATATTGCACTTTCGCATAAGAAGATATAGTTATCTGAATGACGCATCGTGAACGAATGTGTGAGATAAATAACAAGGCCAATCGCCTTGTATCGCTGAGGATCCCTTGACTTTCGTCAGGTGATAAATTCTTGGATCT
Organism: Leptothorax acervorum; assembly: GCA_035220615.1. NCBI lineage: Eukaryota > Metazoa > Arthropoda > Insecta > Hymenoptera > Formicidae > Leptothorax > Leptothorax acervorum. Next base: position 29,843 of record JASTWQ010000176.1, on the reverse strand, counting down.
TTGGAAAATCAAAGATGTGAGTGTTCCGTCGTTAGAAGTCCGGCGGAACAACTCGTCGATCTCGTCTCGCTCGCCTCACACAAGCCCGAGTCGCTGGCTCTCGACTCGGACTTTGCGTATACGCGGGCTCACCTAGTCATTTGGTGCGAGCACTCGGCTGCGGACGTGTTCCGGCCTCACTCTGTCGCATCGTGTTCAGCGAACAGATTCGAGATTCACTGCGATTCGACATTGCTGCGATAACACGTGTACCGGGATGAAAGACATTCGCGCGCAGGTGAGTCCCACATGAACCGAACACTCGTGAGAATTGTCTTTCCGTACCGCCTTCCTATACAATGAAAGGAGATTTGAGTCGTCTCGTGTTGTCGAGAGGCCGACCGTGGACCATGATTTGATTTAATCGATGACGTTTTGACCAAAATTGATAGAATCATTCTTCATCAAGATTATAATTGATTCGCAGTATATTGACGAATTTTTTCGTCAGCGTATAACGATGAATGTGGAACAATAAACATTTTAAACATATATTTTTTAAAATTTGCAGATGATGAAAGTAAATATACATATGGCTTTTCTGTGACGTCATTAGAATTTTTAAAGTTGTTTTAACATCCTTTAAAAGAGAAAGAGGGAGGGAGAGAGAGAGAGAGAGAGAGAGAGAGAGAGAGAGAGAGAGAGAGAGAGAGAGAGAGAGAGAGAGAGAGAGAGAGAGAGAGAGAGAGAGAGAGAGAGAGAGAGAGAGAGAGAGAGAGAGAGAAAGAAAGAGAACTAATAATGATAATAATGAAATATCCGCAAAATGTGAAGTACAACTTTTGTGTTGCGGTGAAAATATAACAATCAATAAATGTTTAATTCTTTTACATCAAATTATCAAAATTAGATACATATATATTTTTTTCCTACAGTTACATCTACTTTTAGTAAAAATCGAATCATTTGGCTTTACGTTTGTAGATTGAAGAATTGTATACATTTTCAAATTTACTGCTCGTATTTCTTTAAAAGTATTCAAAACATTAAAAAGTTTTATCGTACATCCATTTCTTTAACATAGAAATTTTATAATACTCTTATTTATGTCATTTAATTTTTACTTAATTAATTTATAAAATATTTAGAGTATATAGAAATTTATATAGAAAAATCCCGTGATTTAACAAAAATCCTAAACGAGATTATTAATGCCACATAGCAAGGTATACAGGATGCCCTATTTTAAAAAATGACCGCAAATATCTTTTAAACGATACATTTTAGAGAAAAATGTTTGAGACAAAAGTTGGAGATTTTTGCGATCGTCTTTTAAAATGGGACACCCTGTATATATACAATATGCATAGCGTTTCTTTACGAAGATTCTGATTTTTACTCTCTCTGTGCGACTGGTGCTCTCGAAGACAGTCGCACGACTGAAATTCTCGACGATATAACGAGCCTTTACGATTGCATCAACGAACTGAGAAATGAGGGTACACAATGTAGTCGTTTAACTAACGGCGTCATTGGAGTTCATGCCACACGACTGACATAATCGGCCAGACCTCTAATCGGTCGGAGGTCAGCATCTTCGTCGTATATATTCAAATAATCTGTCGTTCTATCGAAACGTAGTAGCAACTCTCTAGCGACTTAAAATTTCTGACTTACTTTCACTTTTGATCTTGTCAAATATGAAATATTTCGTAAAGTATTCAGTTTTCGATGACTTTACCTTCATACTTTTATACGTAGAATAATGAAAGAAATCGAATGTTGTAAAAAAACAGACAAATTTATTTTAAAAAATTTGCATTTTGTGGGCGCTTAATTTTGAAAAATTGCAAATGTAAAAATTAATATTGTTACTCGATTTCTTTGATTATTCTATGTATAAAAGTATTAAGGTAAAGTCATCAGAATACTTTACAAGATATTTCATATTTTATATTAAAAATATTATGACAAAATTTAAAATCTCAGAAAATTCTTAACAAAAGAGAACTTTATTATTGTGTTTTGAAAACGTCTCGATAAGGGCTACAAGAATATGCAATAAAAAATAGGAGGTTCCGTTAAAAAAATTGAAGGTGACCTTTACGTGACTTTTAAACGACTATCCAAGGTAAAATTGTTGCCACCATCTTATGTCCCCCTTGAAACCGTACAACTTTTGTTTGAAGCATTTTTTTCTGAAATTACAACAAAAAAAGTTATTTAAGGTGTAAGAGATAAAGATTATATATAATCTCTACGAGGATAAATGCTTCTTATATATAATTTTTATTTTTTCATATACCGAATAATTACAAAAAATTGTTATTTTAGGCATAATTTTTATACTTGTTTAATATTGACATTTAGGCCAATGTTGCCATATCATACTTCGGTCCAAGCCTGGCTGAGCGAACATGCTGAAGTTTGGTTGTGCTATGGCAGCTACATCGGCCCAAGTTTAACCCAATGTAGCTGCCATAGCACAACCGAAGTTTGGTTATGCTATGGCAGCTACATTGGGTCAAGCTTGGGCCGATGTAGCTGCCATAGCAAAACCAAACTTCGGTTGTGCTATGGTAGCTACATTGGGTCAAGCTTGGGCCCTCAGCCGGCAGATTCACGCTTGGCCCACGTTTGGTCCAATCTTGGCGCAATAGTCCAGCATTGGCGATTCCTACCTGTAAGGTTTCGAATTTCGGAATCAGACTACTCTTCATCTGCGAGAATTTTGACGTAGAACTACGTCTTTGTCGACAGTAAGTAGGGGGTAATATTGGGAGCACAGATGCAACGAATGCAACGAAAACATGTCAGACTTTGAACGTTTATATCTTCGAAACTAATAATCGTAGAGTAATGATTAATACGTCATTAGATAGCTTATATAGTCCCATTTTTTCTTGAAAGTCTCAAAAGTCTTAAAAAGCTTCCTTAATAAGGAAGCCAAACAATTATAAGCAAATAATTATGCTCAAGTCTCAACCACTTTCAATTTTGGCAATTTAATATTAATTATTAGCAACTTTTCTAATTCTATTATATTCTCTAGTCTTTTCTACCCCTATTTCATATACAATGCTTTAATATTTGGTTGATTAGGCTCAGCTTTATTAGGCTTTTATGTATATACGTATTCCTCGCAAATTATTAATTATTAGCAACTTTTCTAATTCCATTATATTCTTCAGTCTTTTCTACCCCTATTTCATATACAATGTTTTAAGATTTGGTTGATTAGACTCAGCTTTATTAGGCTTTTATGTATATACGTATTTCTCGTAAATTCTAACGTATGTAATTCAAGGACTAATCAATCAAATTTTAAAGAATTATATATGAAATAGGGGTAGAAAAGACTAAAAAATATAATAGAATTATAAAAAAATTGCTAATATAATAAAAAATCAAATGGGCACAGTAACAATTACTGTGCCGCAATCAACAACTGTGAACTACGTCAACTGTCACTACTTAATGTTAAAGTATACAGCGGAGAACAGTTGACGTAGGGCTACGTTTTTGGCAAACAGGACAGACGTAGCCCTACGTCAACTGTTCTCCGCTGTATACTTTAACATTTTTTAATTATTATTTTAAATTGAATCGTAATCGCGCGCGCGGAGAAGCTAAGCTGAGGATTTTGTGGAAAAACGTCATTATCGAATTGCGTCTTATCGCTTGACCATTATGATAATCCGAAGGATATATCTTTCTCTTGTCACGGTGGAATTTTAGGGGCTATTTTTAAATCTTAACGAAAAAGACCAAGAGGGCAACGTATTATCGCTGTATGTTTTATGTACTCGGGACCAACGGAAAAGTTTGTTCCAGTAGAAAAAGGGGAAAAAAGTTGCGCTTATATCCCAATAATTCTTTTATTTTCGGTACGTTATGTGGTGAATAAGATAGCGTGTGTTTTATCACACGAAGAGATCCATATTTTAAGTAATTAAATACCGCCCTCCAACGGGAATACCTTTCGTATAAAAACATATCAAAAAGTAATAGAAGATGGAAGACACATTTCGAACATTCCGTATTTCTGGAAGAAGACTATCACAAAGCGAAATTTGTGAACATTTTTTTAGACGTTTTAATTGTTCGAAACAATAAGAGGAAAAGATAATAAATGTTACCTAATGTCCATTTCTACCAATGTAGAAATTTAATCTCGGTTTAACCTTACTTTTTATCTTTTTCTAATTTTTAGAACTAGAAAAAGATAAGAAGTAAGTTAAACCGAGATTAAAGTTAATCTACATTGGTAGAAATAGATATAAGTACCTATTGTGAAATTAATGACACGCGTTTATCTAACATTCTCTGCGTTGCATTATCATATGATTTATTATGCAAATTTGGTGATATTCGCATAATTAAAGAGTGAATGTTTGTGCGTTAAAATATCGCAAAGTCTTTATCTTCGTGCTCTCAATTATGTCATTCTCTGTAAATGGAACGGAGAACACGAAAACTAAAAACAATTTTTTTAAATCATAACAATTTTTTCGCTTTTTGCGCGCAAATCGCGCAAAAGAGAGAAAGCGTTTTATTTCTGGACGAAAGAAGAAATGTATTTCCAGTGGAATACCATGCATCGACGATGATGATAATTTATCACGTGAAACATCCTACTTGATGATCTATGACCTTATACATTAATCTATGTCGTTAATCATTCCCGACGTTATTTTAGTCGTGGCGTTTATAAGTTGACCATTGTTTTGTTGTTTACGGCACAGATGGTAATTACATCGCCCGATAATAATTGTAATTTTTTTTTAAGTTACAGTTGTGAATCGGTTGAAACAATCCTCACATTTTTCATTTCATTATTATCAAAATTAACCATTATTATATACGACTGAAACGTTGGAAGGAATAGAGGGATCAGATGGCCCTTAGGACATTTTATCTCACTCTCTCCGCAAACTTGGCATACTCAAATTAATTCAAAATAACGTACGCGACCTTGATCCTTCGCGATCGCGCTGCGAGACGAGAGCAAACGACGTGTGATGAACGCCCACGAACGCTTATCCCGCAATTCCATTCTATTCCTATCCACGCGATTCAGCGTTTTCGCGGGCGGCTTGAGTCATTCGTATATGTACGCGGACGAAATTCCAGAAAAACGTCGACGACAAGGGGGAATGACGTAGCCCAACCACCCACCTGTCGACAACGGCTAGCCATTCGCTATTTTCGGGCTGCGTTTCACACGCACAACTTTGCGTTAATGCATGCGGTATGCCCGCGCGAGTTTAGCTACCGAATTCGCTCGCGACGTACTTATACGCGACTTTTAAATTCCTATGCTCGCAAGCCATCAGTACAAATTAAGAATCGACACTAAACAAAAATCAATTAACTGTGTGTGTATGTGTTATATGTATATATCTGTACTTTAAATTAAAAGTAAAGAATCCTATCTCCATTATTATGAATTCAGAGAAAACAATTAAGGTTCAAAGTTTTATAAATTATAGGGAAATGATATATATTTTTAGATATAAAGTAAAAGTAGCAACTTGATTTATTAAAACGATGAAATACATTTACTTCGCCAGTGTATAAAATATCGGTGTTCCATCTTATGATTGTTTATATGTACTATTGCAATAAATATTACCACATGCCCCGGTAGTCGAATTTGTAAAACGCCCGAACGGAATGCGGGAGATTCCAGGTTCGAACCCTGGCTGGGGTAATATTTTTCGCAATAAAAATTTAATTTAGGATGCTTAAATTTAAGCGTTTAGATAGAAGGACCGAAATCTCGGTCTAAAGTGTCCTGACAATTGTGACCGTCAGGAGTGATTGCCAGTTACGTCGATGTAAAGAAATTTAATTTTGTTGATTTATTAAGTTTTTAATAAAATAATTTAACTGATATGTTTAATATACAACTGCCAATAACACGCTGTACCGGGTGTAAAAATTAGGCACTATAAAAATTTTCAATACGACTTTTTCTAAACATTGTATCTTAAGAACTAGTAATAATAGTAGTGGAGGCAAATTAGACCAAAAAAGTGCGTTAGCTCGGAACCGGTTAAAACTACTCGGATTTAAACTTTTTTTTTTTTAAATGTAGGTAATTAAAAACACTACAATGTTTATGGGTTAAAAATTGACGTTTTAAATAGGAAATTCAAGAAAATTCGGAAAAACTAAAATTCTAAGACAAAAAATTTTTCAAACGTACTAGCTTGCATTTTTTGCTTATAAACTTAAAATAATTACTTCCAGGAGGTTTGTCAGATAGTCAATTATAATTTTATTGATTACAATTTTAGGTCAGTCAATGGTGACAAAAAAAGGCTTCAGCTTGCAAAAGGTCTCATGAGAAGTTTATACTTGGCAATTTTGTTTATTTTGTGATTCTAATGAAAACCCTAAGTTTGCGACATCGGCAAGCTGCCGCTCGCGCCGCCATCTTGAAAAAATGGTACCAAAAACCGTTTTTTTTGCGAATATCTCGTTTCCACTGCAATTTAGAGCAAAAGTATCCATTACAAAGTTGTAGAGCACAAAATTTCCTACAACATTCGTATTCAACACTTTTTTCTCAGATAAATAGTTTACGAGTTATAGTAGAGCTTTTTTGCAATTTGTAAAAGATGCTGGATTTTTCCTGGAAATTAAAAGATTATTGATTATATACGTATATAATGATATAATAGTAATATAATAACGATAATAATCAATAATCTTTCAAATTTCCAGGGAAATCCAGCATCTTTTACAAATTGCAAAAAAACTCTCTGCTATAACTCGTAAACTATTTATATGAGAAAAAAGTATTGAATACAAAAGTTGTAGGAAATTTTGTGCTCTACAACTTTGTAATGGGTACTTTTGCTCCAAATTGCAGTGGAAACGAGATATTCGCAAAAAACCGGTTTTTGGCACCATTTTTTCAAGATGGCGGCGCGAGCGGCAGCTTGCCGAGGTCGCAAACTTAGGGTTTTCATTAGAATCACAAAATAAACAAAATTGCCGAGTATAAACTTCTCATGAGACCTTTTGCAAGCTGAAGCTTTTTTTTGTCTCCATTGACTGACCTAAAATTGTAATCAATAAAATCATAATTAACTATCTTAAAAACCTCTTGGAAGTAATTATTTTAAGTTTATAAGCAAAAAATTCAAGCTAGTACGTTTGAAAAATTTTTTGTCTTAGAATTTTAGTTTTTCGAAATTTTTTTGAATTTTCTATTTAAAGCGTCAATTTTTAACCCATAAACATTGTAGTGTTTTAAATTACCTACATTTTAAAAAGAAAAACGTTCAAATCCGAGTAGTTTTAACCGGTTCCGAGCTAAAAACCTAATTTGCCTCCACTATAGACAGATAAGACGCTTTATCATTATAGAATTTGAGCTCCTGTTATATTGAAAATGTATTAACTCTATCTTGACAAAAACTGGAGATACGATTCTTTACCTCTAAAGTACAGGTATACATGTAAATTAATTTCATTATTATAAATGTATTTAATAAGAGAGAATGTATATCCTCTCGTATTAGGTATATTTATAAAATAATACAATTAATTTGTGTGTCCACGTACACACACAAATACATATAATTTCCTTATCTCATTAAATTTGAAAAGTAATTAAATAATCCGTCAAAATAACATCCAAACTACATTAATTGAAATAACGGTTTCAAATTATTAGGTGTACAAATAAGTCTCCGCCGTTTTACAATAGATGGCCCCACCAGGAGGTTATGGTTGAAATTGTCGGATGTAAAGTGTTATATCGTAAGGTTGGACATCTGGCAACACCATAAACTTGACATAGTATCAGACTGTATCGGCATCACATAATTCTTTTCGTGCGAAAATGTCGAATTTTGAGCCGAATAAGCGTCATTTGCGGGAACTTTTGATTTATTTCTTTAATTTGAAGAAATCTGCAGCTGAGGCGCATCGATTGCTTGTAGAAGCATATAATGAGGCTGCTTTAAGTGAGAGAAGTTGTCGTGAGTGGTTTCAAAAGTTTAAGAACGGTGATTTTGACGTCGAGGACAAAGAACGTAGCGGAAGGCCGAAAGTGTACGAAGACACGGAATTGGAAGCATTAAGTATTGGAGGAAGATTCGTGCCAAACGAATTTAGTGGCTAGCGATGGACAATACTTTGATTGAAACATAAGGTACCGTTCTTTCACAATAAATGCCCAATTTTTGATAAAAAACGGCGGAAACTTATTTGTACTCCTAATACATCATGCAAACAACGGTTACTTAATTTGATAAAGTCTCTTATCATCATAACCCGAACTATTTTTTTCGATAAACTATGGCAAATCAAGTAAGGAAAAACCCCAATTTGAAATCGTTAATTTTAATCTTTGTCACGTAGTCACGTAAAATTTATACTATTCTAGGACAATAAACTATAGCTTCTTTAACTTTGACATCCTTCTTTTGCTCGTATTTGACTTTTTGCATGGCCTTTCTTAATTGTTTTACACATAACGAGCACTTTGTATTTATTTAAAATTTATACTCACGTGATATCTCACGAGTAACAGAATGAAAGAAACGTAAAATGTTAATCGTGATAGACTTCGTTAAATTTTACAACTTACTTTTTCAAAAAATTATATTGTTTCTTGTATTGTAGCTCAATATTTTGATAAACGTTTGACATAAAGTTTTGGAAAAATCTCAGATATATATTGTATAGGAAGAATTAAATGTTAATTCAATATATTTATAAAAATGTTGTTGAATATGGTGTGAGGAATTATTGTCAGAGATGAAGATGAAATATATTCTATAAATCTATCGCTTCTTGTGTCTTCATTATTAACTATCATTTCAAGAAAAAGAGTAATTGATGTACGGCTGTCATTAAAAAGATCGATGTGTAATCTCTCTTTGTTCGAGCGATTGTGACAATTCGAAGGCTAGAGCTCAGATGAGGGCAACACAAAGCAGAAAGCGAAGATTGCAGATATCATTGTCTTAAATAAAATTGCTACTACGTCAAGCAATATATTTCTCCTTTATCGCAGGAAATGCATTATTGCGGCAGTGCAATAATGCGTTTCGCCGTAATCGAAACGTAAAAATTGCGAACATAAATTGCGATTTTTCGAAGATACCCTCGAGCGGGGGACGACGCGTGATCCACGAGCGTCCGCCGTTCCGTGGCGTCTTTATTGCGAAGCGTTTTCCAGCCGTCACCGGACGAGGAAAACGCCGTAGCTTTCGATCGAATGACAAGCGCGGGACTTCCTACGATCGCACGATGTGACTTTCGGCGATGTTTACGACCGCGCGACGAACGCCGATATCCCGCCGCTATTTCAAACGCTAAAAATACCTTGCGCTCGGCACACCTTTTCCCGACTGTCTACTATGTAACATTCGGAGATATCTCGTTTTGACATGCAAATTTTGGGATTTTGCCGAATGCAACTTCCTTTTTTTCTTTTCTTGGCGACTTTGTCGGCCCTCTGAAAACGTCCGCTCGATCGTAAATCAAACAATTAGCGAATATGCGACAAGAAGACGCGAACGTACGTCTCTGCTCTTGGGGAATTGCTCGTAAAAATGTTCCGCGAATTAAATGCCGCACGAAGTGACATTTCGCTTTCGTTTAACGGCGCGGCGTTTTGCAACTCCGGAACGTCCGTTTCGACACGCACTTGCATGTGAGATAACACGGAAAGACCTGCCAACTAGCATACGAGACTATATATATATATATCGATACGTGAATCACAGAACTACGATATATACGGTGCTCTCCGTTGCGCAAACAACGTTTTATTTATATATAATTTATTTAGACTACGAGCTTTAATGACACGTCGTGCGCGCGATAACTGATTAATAAAAATAAATTTCTGAAAATTGGATAAAATTGTCGGCGTCAAGCGGGAAAATAAAGCAATGCGACATACTTAGCCCAGATTATATTTATTAAGAAAAATATTTTTTCAAAAGCTATAAAAGCGATATAAACTGCGGCACAAATGAGAAAACAACGATTAAGATATCAATAATTGAAAGAAATGTAAGATTTTTTTTATTAAATATATATGATATAAAAAAATTTTGTTTCTTTTCCTTGACTTGGATTAATCTGACACGTCTGACACACGTAATTCGTCGGGCTATCTTATAACGACCGTAAAAAAAAAACAATTTGTTGCTTTTTTGACGAATGATGTACCTAATATGCGCGTCGCATTAGCTGATTGCATGATCGGCGAGGCACGGAATGCGATGGGCGTGAACGGAAAAACACAGGAACTGAGAACTCTGGGCGCCCGTTTGCTCTTTGAAGCAGGCAATGCCCGTGGGTTTATTTTTAGATGTCTTTATCGGTCGTCGTCTATTTTTAGAATCGCGGTCTATCACTCAAAACATCGCGATGCGACGAAACTACGACGTCGATCGGTCAGATGATCAAATGACCGGAAGCGAAATTTCTTTGAACTTCGAACCGACGATCTTCGATTACCGTTTATCTTATCCCAGCAATAAGTCGAATAAGCGATTCGTTATTATTCCCAGATTCATCAAAATTTTACTATACGGTGATTAATGCCCGTTTCTACCAACATCGGTTAACTTTAACCTTAGGTTAACTCACTCTTTGTCTCTTTCTAGCTGTCGACCTTAGAAAGAGACAAAGAGTGAGTTAACCTAAGGTTGAAGTTAACCGACGTTGGTAGAAATGGGCATAAGAAAGAGACTACAGATCATTCCGGAAAAAGGATAAACGCGTCGATATTTTTTGGTTCTTCCACATCTATATCTTATGTAATATGTATATTTCTCTCTCTCTCTCTCTCTCTCTCTCTCTCTCTTTTCTTCTCTCTCATACCACGTATTATGTATTTTCTATTGATTTTGATACTTATCTTATTGTTACTATACAGTATATTTGTAACTTGTTATGTTGTATCTTTGCCCTTTAGCCTATGCTTGGCCATAATAAACATTATCTATCTATCTCTCTCTCTCTCTTCATTTTTCATATAAATCTATCTATTTATGAATATAATATTATTTAAAATAAAAGCGACTTCTCTCTCACATTGTCTTTTCTTATTTCTTCCCGCGCTTTTGTGATTAAGAAAAGATGGTAGAGGAAAGTCCCCGATTATGAGATACTACATCTATTTTGTGTGATTGCCGGAAGTCTATGGGCAGAATTGAAAAATATAGTAGGTTATTTTGAAAGGAATTTAATAAGCTTTAAGATACTAAAATGTAAAATTTAATTTAAATATTAATTTTTCTGAAAATTAGAAAAATGTAAAAAATGAGCTTTCGGCAAAATGGAAAAAGTGTGCTCCTAATATGAGAGACCTTGGGAAATCGCTAATAAAGTGCAAAATACATCATATTGCAATTAGAAAACTTTATTTAAAATTTCTGAAAGACAAATGTAATAAAGAAGCATATTTGCAACAATCGTAAACCCACTCATATCCGATATTGTACCTAATCTTCCCCCTCCACCCTTCCCCCTCAAATCAAGGTCAGCGCACACTTATAATTTCGTATAAACTTTCCCTTAACGTTAATATAGTATTTTCTCTTATTTTATTATTGTACAATAACTTTCGTACTCCAGCAACCCAGTAGTACGCTGAGTATCTCATGTTACGAGCCCCACGCCTTGCGGTTTTGCGATCACCAAATCTAATCTCTACAATTGAGCAACTCAACTTATCCCGTATTTTCCTATTTATACGACCTTACTCTATCGCTGCATGCAGAACTAATTGCCAAATATTTATTAATTATATAATAAACAAAGTTTAAAGACTCATCCATGGCACTTGAAAACATCCAATTTCACAATTTCTTTCTCTACAACGACTACACGCACGATCGAACAATGAATTTTCCACTAAATAGGTTTTACCCCAAGGGCAATAAGTTCATGGTGGAACCAACAGATAGGGCCTATTAGTTTAGCAGAAACCTCGCTATCGCATATTAGGAGCCTATCCAGGGATGGGCATTATTCACTAATTTTTTATTTAAATAACCAAAAAATTAAAGAATAAAAATTTATTCGTTATTTCCTTTTTCACTGATGGATGAATAAAAATTTATTCGTCATTTGGTCACCAGTGAATAATGAATATAAATTTATTCATTATTCCCTTTTCGATTGAATAATGAATAAAAATTTATTTGTTATTCGGCCACTCGTGAATGATGAATAAATATTTATTCCTTATTTCCCTTTCAATTGAAGGATGAATAAAAATTTATTCATTATTCGGCTACTCGTGAATAATAAAGAAAAATTTATTTGTCATTCTGTCACTTGTGAGTGAAGAATAAATATTTATTCGTTATTCAGTTTACTTTGTATTGGAAAGACAATTTATTTGTTACACGATTTATTTGGAATAACGAGTGAAATTGTTACTTTTATTTTTCTGCAAATGATGAATAATAAATAAAAATTAATTTATAATTATTATTGTTCGTAACATATAATGATTTAGTTAGCAATTTAAATTTGACTTATTACATCAATTTTATTATATTATACATATATGTCTATTTATTTTATTAATTTAAATTTTCCTTATTGATGAGATTAAGGAATATAAAAGATTGAGGAATGCAAAAGAGATATTACGTCGATTTATCCATCTTCTTTTTTGAAATATGTATCTATGTGTATGTTTACAATGCATGTATGTGTGTATGTATGTATATGTATGTACTTAAAAATTGTTTAAAAAATGAGTTATTCACATTTCTCTTCTTCTCTAGCTGTCCTCTATTTAGTTTCACAGTAGGTATTCTTTTAAACCTGTATATGCATTTAAGGTGATCAAATAAAATTGTTTTAGTTTTTGATGAATGAAAACACAAAAGCACTATATTCTCAACAATCAGATTATACTGACTTATATTACTATATGTGATTTTCATCTCCCCCTACATACATACATATACATGCATATACATATGTATATACATAAATACATACACACATACATGCATTGTAAACATATACATATTAAAAATAAAAAAAGATGGATAAATCGATGTAATATTTCTTCCACATTCCTTAATCTTTTATATTCCTTATTCTCATCAATAAGGAAAATTTAAATTAATAAAATAAATAGACATATATTTAATATAATAAAATTGATGTAATAAGAAAATCAAATTTAATTTGCTAACTGAATCATTATATGTTACGGACAATAATATCTAATTATAAATTAATTTTTATTTATTATTTAGAATTTGTAGAAAAAATAACAATTTCACTCGTTATTCCAAATAAATCGTGTAACAAATAAATTTGTCTTCCCAATTCAAAATAAACTGAATAACGAATAAATATTTATTCGTCACTCACAAGTGACCAAATGACAAATAAATATTTATTCATTATTTACGAGTCGCCGAATAACGAATAAATTTTTATTCATTATTTAATCGAAAAAGGAATAATAACTAAATTTTTATTCATTATTCACGATTGGCCAAATAACAAATAAATTTTTATTCATTATTCAATCGAAAAGGGAATGATTAAATTTTTGTTTATTATTCACGAGTGACCGAATGACGAATAAATTTTTATTCATTATTTAGGGGGGACCGGGGCAAATCGGTCAGGTTTTTTTCGGTGCCGATTTTTAACAACAAAATAAATAATTTTAGTTAAATGTGGTATACCATTTTTAAGAGTGAACCTTTAGCTACAAAATTTATGTAGGAAATTTTTGTCTACGTCGCTTTGTTTAACCGGTATAGAGCAAAAACGACAACGGTGGAAAAATTGAAATCTCAAAAATGCCGGGGTAAAACTGTCACTCCATAAATACATAATTCCGATTATGAAAACTGATAGGATACATTTTATTAATTATTTGGTAATAGAAAAATGTAAACATTTATTAATTAGTGTTAAAAAATTTTATTATTTTGTGTTTTTGTGGGTGTGTACGGATTCTATAACTTAAGAACTAATCAACCAAATATTAAAGAAAAATATATGAAATAGGGGTAGAAAAGACTGAAAAATATAATAAAATTATAAAATTTGCCAATATTATAAAAGCCCACCCCGGGTGCTTACTGACCGATTTGCCCCAAACACAAGTTTCAGGTTTCATCGCCCACGAAATATTAGACATGAACGATAATGAAAAAACTACACTGGATTCGTGTTCAGCATGCATTACTCTTTATAATCACGTACCTGGAGATTTGGAGAGCAAATATTATTGTAGATATTACACAATTTCCACGCGCAGAAAATTTCACTTTCACCTTCCGAAAACACGTTTGCCCTCGTAAAAATCATAACACGGCAGGTAATCTGCCGAAACTCCGTTGGTCACATGGGTACCATAAGACGCGTTTACAATGTTAATAGCGAGTTCGCACAATATACAGGTTCCGAGATATTTGATTTGACACTTTTACCCCGTTGACCGATTTGCCCCGGTCTCCCCTACTGATGGCCGAATAACGAATAAATTTTTATTCATTCTTCAGTGGGAAGGAAAATAACGAATAAATTTTTATTTATTATTTAATGGAAAAGGAAATAACAAATAAATTTTTATTTATTATTTAATGGAAAAGGGAATAACGAATAAATTTTTATTTATTAATCGTCAATCATGAAATGTTATTTATGCCCATCCCTGAGCCTATCTCATAATAGGAGACTTTCCTCTACTTTAAAACACCCATTGTATAGCTTGTACATATATATACAATATGAAAAGCCCAGGTAAATATACCGATCAGGGGAGCATCCCCCGAAGACCTTGACCTTAACATATGTTGTCAAGGTCATGACCCTGAGTGACCTTCAAAAGGTTTTAGCCGTCGCTCGTTGTTTGTTAAAAAGTTATTAACAAAAAAGTTTGAAAAATGTAGCAGTTATTTTGAGTATTGAAAGACATAAACAACTAATATGTATGTGGAAATATTACATGTATGAAAATATTACATGAAGGAAAGTTATTTAAAGCAGTGAATCGTTGATATATTGAACAGTCTTTTTGTTAAAGCAGAGTAGTTGGTATAGAAAAGTTGGTTAAAGCAGAGAATAGTTGGTATATACAATTTACGTGTTAGAAAACATAAATATAAAGTATTCTCTGCTTTAACCATAATTGTATGATTATAATTGTGCAATTAAAGATAGTTTACAATTATAATCGTACAATTATATTTAAAGCAGAGAATACTTTGTATTTATGCTTTCTAACACATAAAATTGTACATATACATACATACTTTTCAATACCAACTATTCTCTGCTTTAACAAAAAGACTGTTCAATATATCAACGATTCGCTGCTTTAAATGACATTCCTTCGTTCATACATGTATTATTTCCACATACATATTAGTCGTTCATGTCTTTTAGTACTCAAAATAACTGCTATATTTGTCAAACTTTTTTTGTTAATAACTTTTTAACAAACAACGAGCGACGGTTAAAACCTTTGAAGGTCACTCAGAGTCATGACCTTGACAACACATATGTCATACATGTACTATTTCCACATACATATTAGTCGTTTATGTCTTTTAGTACTGAAAATATTATTTATTATTTAAATCTGCTATATTTGTAAAACTTTTTTAGTTAATAACTTTTTAACAAACAACGAGCGACGGCTAAAAACTTTTGAAGGTCACTCAGGGTCATGACCTTGACAACATATGTCAAGGTCAAGGTCATCGGGGGATGCTCCCCTGATCGTTATATTTACCAAATCCCAAAACAATGTTTATATATACTTATATTAATTATGCAATTAAATTAAGTTTCAGAAAAATGGCTACGTCATTTTGGAGGACTTCTTTCAACCGGAAGAGATCGAAGAATTGAGAGTTTGTGGAGAAGAATTTACGAATAAATTGCCACCTGAATCGGAACGAAAAGTATTCAATACAATACAGTTACAACAGGTAATATGAATATAAGCAATTGTGACCTTACAAGCATAAAGTAAAATTATAATTTGGCAATTCAGAATCGGTTAGAAATGATCGTATAACTTTTATTTTTATCAGGGAAGATAGATACATACAATAAAATAAATTTGGTAAAACAAAACTATATTTTAATTTGTAAATGTTATATGAAATGTTAATGAAATTCGATATTAATGCTAATGAAAGTAACGATTATTAATATAATCTTGTTTCAGAATAAGGATAAGTATTTTTTGGATAGCGCTAATAAAATAAGTGTTTTCTTTGAGACTGAAGCCCTGGAAGAAGACGGGAAATTGAAGGTTCATCCGAGAGTGTCGTTAAACAAAGTAAACTATCTCAAAAGAGCCGTACCTCCACTCTAGTTAAATCAATTCCCACGAAAGTATTTTGAAATAATTTCAATTATTTTACGGTGACTTAATAATTTCCAGGTAGGCCACGCTCTTCATTGGTTACACCCTACTTTCAAAAAGTACACGTTCGACGAGAGAGTCAAAGAAGTTGCTTTCCAATTAGACTATGAGGAACCAGTGGTGTGTCAATCAATGTATATTTACAAAAATCCCGGAATAGGCTCGGAAGGTAATTAATTCTCATAATTATATTTATATAACTCAATGCACATTAGAATTATTTAACTGAAATAAAAGCTTATGTGATTTAACAAAAATGCACTATACATGTATACATAATAACTACTGTAGCATTATGCCGAACACAATACATTTGTTATTTCTTTGCAGTTACGATGCATCAGGACGCATCATATTTATATGTTGAGCCAATGAAACTCGTGGGTTTCTGGATCGCATTGGAAGATGCAACGCTAGAGAACGGATGCCTATGGATCGCTCCGGGCTCACATCAGAGCGGAGTGCATAGGCGTTTTGTGAGAAACAAAGATCCGAATTCTCAAGAGTTACTAATTTTTGACAGAGCAGCGCCCTGTTATCCGTTAAGTAATTTCAGACCGGTACCGGTACGCAAAGGAACCTGTATTCTTATCCACGGCCAGGTGGTCCACTTCTCTTATCCAAACAAGAGTGAAACATCGAGACACGCTTATACTTTTCACGTGATTGAGACGAAACATGTATCTTATTCGAAGGAAAATTGGCTTCAACCACCCGCTGAAGGTTTTGCGAATCTTTATAAAAATTAAGTGTATCATATTAATTATGTTAAGAATTATCGTCCATTGTTTATTGCGCAATCTTATTCTCCATAATATTCGTTTCTTTTCTCACTGTACAGAAAATGACATTAATCCATATACAAGAAATATCCATATATTAAAAAAACAAATCTTAGTTTACATAATTACAAAAAAATACCGATAGCACCAATGAAAAATGTTACATAAGCAAAATTTTCAGGAGACTAACTTGTATTAATAAATTTATTAATACTTATTACTTGTGTAACAAATATACAGATAAAAAACTTTATTTTTTTCTCAAACGATACACTTCTTGCATGCGCAATATAATCAGCAAAAGGCAATTCTAAAATACTTTTACCCAAAAATAAAGTCACAATAATTTTCATTGATACTATTGATATCAGTCACTCATCAATGTATCGTTAATATATTTAAAATTATAGACTAAATGTATATACATTTTTGTAAATATCTACACGTTCTCAAATACTAAAAACATAAATCACAAAATACATACAACTATGCATGAGCAGCTAGTGCACAGAAATGCGAAGTTAATTCTTGTAGTTGTCTTAATCCAGTCTTTAATGCTTCTTCTTTCAATTTAACACAATAATATATATCCAAAGGTATCACGTCAAATGTTATTTTCTCTGTGTCAGGCAAAAATGTATTTAAATTTTGCTGTAAACTAAGTAACGTCTGATATTTTATAGAATCATCAGCCTGCATCAGTAACCTAATTACAAAAAAAATGTTGCATAAATATATATATATATATATGTAAATAATATAAAATAATTTGATGTAATAAACTACTACATATTATCAGTATCAATAGATTGACACTATCAATCCGGGAGTAATCACCTGGGATGATTTTTTTATCCTAGCAGTGAGAAAATAAAGTTCAATTACAGTAGGTTTTTTTATTGATCGAGAATCCATACCTTTTTTTAAATTCTTTTTTACCTTTTTAGAAAATACTAACTAAATCTATATAATAATGATTTCAGATACCAATAAAACATAGAACAATCAATAATATACAATATGTAGTTAATAGTGGTTTTTAATTTAATATAAAAAACATCCCACGTGATTGTTCACGCTAAAAAAATACTAGGTAACTATTCTCGAATTAAGAAATAACTTACTTATTCAGACTCTGCGTCAGATCAGTCACTTTTCTGGTAATTTCTGATTGCAAACGTTGTACAGATGCTTGTGACAATGGTGGATCTATAGATTTGAAGGCAAAAGAATATGCCATTCCCGCATTGTTGCATGCCAAACCACTATTATGAAATAAAAATATTATATTAATCACAAAGAAAAAATAGCAGTATTCTTATTAATATATATCACATTTGCATTATATACATTTATTAATAATATTAATAATACATTTTTGTGCACATGCGCATGCAGTTATATATAGGTATCTATAAGAAATCTCACCACATGTCACGTGCGTAATTATAGATGTACTGGAAGCACTGGAATACCTTTGCCGCTCTCATTTCTTGTTCTTGGGAATTTTCTGCGATGCCTATTTTATCGTGTAATTTTTTCAGGTTTATATCAGTGATACATTTCTTACACTTCTCCTTGAGTTCCTAAAATCAATTTTGAAAGTATTAATTTTCAAACTCTCTACCACAATAATAAAATTTTTAAATATATATAAAATGTTACCATAATAGTACTGAACGTTTGGGTCATGAGATCACAGTGCTTATCCATATTAACCATTTGAACCAAGTCGCTGCACTTCTCTAAAATGTATTCCACATCTTGTAATTTTCTGCCGCCAACTGAAAGAAACATTAAGATTAGGTTCAAGTTGCAGAATGTAGTTTTATATGTAATTTTAATAGGTTACGCATGTATAAGTATACCTGGTATATGTAAAAAAGCTTCAAGCAATTCCTTCAGGATATATTCAGCACGTCTTTGGAACGATTCATTAATAGCAGCAATCCAGTGCTTTATAGCACACTTTAATGCAGTTATTGCAGTCCAAGGTGGTTTTATAATGACATAAATTTTCCATTCAGCTTCTCCATAAATCTCTGACATTTGCTTCGTGATAATCTGAAATAAAAATATTTGTTCGATATACAAAGCTCGCAAAAATTGATATTTTATAATCTAATATACAATGCGTACCGTTGACAAAAAGTTTTTCACAACCAATTTTGTATCCTCAAAAATATCATCTGTTAAACGTAATTCATCGTTAAAGAGAGACTTTTCAACAGGACCATCATTCAAATTGTTGACTATTGTACCAGTCGTATCTAAACAATCTATTTTTTCAAGTGGATCATGACGTCCCAATGCCAGTATATCATATATCATCGCTTTAGTACAGAGATTTTTGTCATAAGATACCAAGACCTACATATACAAAATAAAAATAACACTTTTATTCCTTCTTAACATATACATGCATATTGTATTATGTAACAGAAGAACAACTTGCCACTGATTTTCCTAATTGATGAATCTGTAAGCAACACTGAAGGATCTCATCATCTGGACAATTGAGAGAAAATTCCTTTTTATTTTTCGCCGCCTGTTCTCGTGTTTGTCCTATGATACGTGGATGTTTAGAGGAAAACTGATCGTGAATGAAAGATATGGCTTTTCTGGCTTTTATCGATAATTCATGTTTAGATTTATTATCCTTAAAGTGATCTAATTCCTATTGCCAAAATTGTTTTAAAAAAACATGTATATTAAAACTTTTACAAAGATGTGATAGAATTTTCGCTATACTGTACATATATTATACTTACACATATCACGGTCCATGGAATTACAATAAAAGGACGTGGATAATTCTTAAAGGTTATATCTCTTGCCTTTTCAATAATTTCCAGATTTGACAGAAATACATTTGTGTCAACAACAATATACAGTGGACCTTTTTCATGTGATTCTATTTTGTCGGATTGTGTTAATTCTAAAATATTTTTTGATATATAATCTGTTTTTACATTGTCTTTATCAAGTTGTGTTCTGACAACTTCCACCTATATAAAAAAAAGTACGAACATGAAATGTATTAAAAAGTTACATTTTGTACAGCACTTTTATATAAAACAACGATGTTCAGTCTTGAAGAAGATTCAATAGCCAAATATATTTATATTGTAAATTTTTCTTATGATATAATTTATGACAGTGTAATATAATGTGTTTTAATTATACTGGTAATACCTCTAACGCAATTTCTTCATCTTTCATCGGTTCCCAATCCATTTCTTCGTACAGGACTTCCTGCTCAGCCTGTTTTATTAATTTATCTTTTGTCATTAATTTATCATTTTCAGTAACTGGTCCATTACTTTGTTGATTTTGTGATTTATCGTCCTTTAATGAAATATTTCTTTCATACACTGCATCTTTCAAGATTCTGTATGTAATCTCTTAAGTCGTACATCAACATTTTTATAAATACATGTCAATCCTAAGTTGTCTGTAAACACAAAAAGCAACATAAAAATACTGAAAAGTCTAAACAAATATCACGAAATTTTATCGAAAGCGTAAAATATATAAAATATAAAATTTTATATGCCTACTGGATAAACTTTTAAACTTTTGTGAAGGTTTCTTGCTAACTAAATCAGCACGGCACATTTCCTTCAATTTTTCCTTATCAGTACTCAAACTTTTTCTTATTCTTTGCATACGTTCTTTTGCCAAATTTTTCCTTGAGAACGATTTTCCTCCTCTTTCTCCTAAACACACATAATTAATATTAATTCAGTATAACAGTAATGACATAACATTTAAATATAAATCTATACAATTGCATTTACTTGAAACATTTCGACTATGTGATTCCTGGACATTTTTATTCTTGTTGCGCTGCTCAATATCATGTTTATTCTGAGCAATACTTTCTCGATATCCCTTATTTTTCTCTTGTTTCTCCCACGTTTTCATTGATTTCTGATTTGCGATATTCAGATCTTGCTGCTTATTCTTAATGTCTTCCTTTAATCTTTTATTTTGACCAGGTACATTTGCAATTCTCTGTTTAATTTTTCCATAAAAAAACCGCATTTGTGGCGTGAATGTTGCTTCATGTATCATTTTTGTTCAGAGATGTTACTGATGTATTATCCCTTAGCTTTGGAGAATAGTTTTCTTGGAGGAAAACTCTTTCTCTTATTTTCCACTGTCTTTGCACATGAAACTTCTAACGGAGAAGAGGGGAGAAGACTTATTCCTGGTACTTAATCTCTGCATCACCTTTGCTTTAATGGCCTTCATTTGCGGGGTCTCCACAATTTTATCATCGAACGTCGTCGATAGGATATTTCCTTTCTCTCAACATCGCGTTCAGTGTCATTGCACTGCGATGATTCTCTTCTTCGTGAACTTCACTTTCACTTACTAAAGGTGTCTACACAAAACAAATGTTTTATATAATTAAGAACTTTTAAAAATTAGGAATAAAGATACACAAAAGAGATAACTTAATATGTTCTACAGCAGGAAAATAAACTATGGAAAGTAACCATACTTTATCGGCCTTGTCGTCCAATGTTGGCTGAATCCACGAAGATTGATTTGTTTTCACATTAAAGTAATACACTCTGTCCGGATGACTTTTAGAGACGACAGTAATCCATCCTTCGGCAGTTTAACGCTTTAACATGCTGAAGAGATGCGCGTTTTAGCAAGAATTTGAAAAAGAGGCCGTATTATTCGTTTAATTGTCCTTCAATGATCCTTGGACAAAACAAACTCTTATGGTCTATTGTAATACATACATACATTACACATTACATACGTTACGTCGCGACCTCATGCGATGCGTCAGAAAATATTATTTTATATGTGCAAGTTCTCCACAGAGTACAGACTTCATACATACTACCAGAGGACGAGGAGAAAAATGAGAGCGGTCATGGGCGCATTTTAGCTGTCACCTTAGAGACCCTCTAATAAGAGTCTGGCCACCTGGTCCCGCTTTTGATTGGTCCGCCATTTATGAGTGCTTCGGTATGTGAGCGAGTGAGACGGTGCTTCGCAACCGAGTGAGACAGCGAGCTCTCCCGAGTGAGACAGCGCGCTCTCTCTCGTGTGATTTCACTCATAAATGGCGACCATCCAACAGTTGTGGCCAGACTTATTAGAGGGTCTCTACTGTCCACCTTATTTTGAAAGCGCCTCTATGCCCCACAAAATGTGGACTTTAAACTACGTAGCCAATATTTATGAATCCCGTAGGTAATGTCCACGATTTTATGGTTCTCTTCCATGCTATGGTCCACGACTTTGTGATAATGTTTCACGATTTTAATGGTTTTTTTTCCGTGTTATTTTCACAATTTTTTAGTTTCTTTTCGTGATTTTGTATTTTCTACAGCTAAAAATGCGCCCGCGCTCCTCATTGGCTGCGTTCCGTTTGACGCTTTCAGCCGCTTGATGCAAGTGGTGTATCAAGCAGTCCAGTAAAAACGTACAATACGGTATGAAAACACCGCCGCTCAGCCGGCTCAGCAGGCCGCTGTCACGGCTGTCAGGTGTCAGGACTGTCAGGTTTCTCCACCGTGACCCGTAGGTTTCTCTTGGTAATGCTCATTGATGCTCATCGTGGTGAGATTTTTATTTATCTAAAAAAAAGCAGTAATTTCGCATGTTGGTGCCAACATTCGTTGTTGATTAATTCTGTCCGTTCTCTCCGTAATTTAATCAGGGAGCAAATGGAGAAAAAAACCGAAAATTATCATCTTTGACGTAGGTACAGGCAAAATCGTAAATATTGCATACAATTTAGATGTATGACAAATTTACAATAACTATTCTTTTTTTTCTGTTACAATGAAAGTATTCAGAGTGTGGATTATGGAAAAATAGAGTATTAAATTTCAGATTACACCTTATGGCCATTTTGGGGTTGATTACTCATGTAGATCCACCGTTTAGGAAAGGGTGCGTGCATTAAAAAGTAATAAATAATGTATTTTAAGGAATTTTTTATCAGACTTGAAAAATATTTTAGACCACAAAATAAAGTAACAGATGCACATGGTCGGACCATACGTTACTACTCCGATGTACCTGATGTATTAAAAACAATTATCAGAAGAAGGATACGAACTCGGTGTGGCGTCACGTACATCAGAAATAAAGGGAGCTAAACAATTATTAGATCTATTTGGCTGAAGAGGTACTTCAAGTACGTTGAAATATTTCCTGGTAGCAAAGTCACACATTTTTCTAAGTAAGTCTCCTATAAGCGCAAGAAGAATCGATCATTGTATAATAAAGCTATAGCTTAAAGCTATAACTTAATTAAATTGTTTTCAGCATTCAAAAAGTTCTCACACTGATTATAAAGATATGCTATTTTTTGATGACGAGGCCAGAAATATCATGGAAGTTGGCAAACTTGGGGTATATGCCGTATTAGTTAGAGATGGTGTGAATCGTCATATTGTAAAAGATGCTCTGCGATCATTCAGCAAACAATAACTGTATAAATATTAGTATAATTGTCTATTAGTGTAATTTTCTGTTTTTTAACATATACAAAACATTTATTAATAGAACTCTTCAAACAACATACTATGGATTGAACAAATAATAAATACTGATAAGGATAGGCAGTTATAAATTAATAAATTGTTATACAAATTTTTCAATAGGAAATTAAAATCGATATTAATCAGCCATTCTTTGGTAGTATTGTACCGGACTTTTGATAACAATATCGTTAACGTCGTCTTTGCGTACGAGTTTCAGAAATGCAGTGCAGAGAACTTCTGGGTCTTTAATAGATATATTATTTACAAATTTCTCAGTTTCGTCTTCAGTTAATGAAGCTCGTAAAGATTTCTGAGTGCACTCGTATCAAAATCCTTGAAAGGACAACCACCCTCGTACGTTGCTCCACTAATACCATCTACTACAACATTTCGATGTTTGAAAAAATAGCTATAGTAAAGTTTGTATAAATTATATAAAAGAATTTCTTATGCATGCATGAAAATTTTTAAACTTATACAAATCAAAATCAGATTGCAATCAGGTGTTTTATAATTTCTCTCCGTGATCCCTCTAAACCATACATATATATGTCGATGCTGTATATGAACTTCTTTTCGTTATTTTGCCAATTATGTGAACACACTGAGGTGCAAGTATGTGGCTTAGAATATTCTTGCCTCCAAAATGCAGTTGAATCTTCCAACGTCATTCCTATTTCTTTCAGAAAAAGGCTGTAGTATAAGCGCGCATAGTGACTGAGACGATGTCTACTTCTTAGTAGAGGCAAATGTTGCATGCACAATGGGAATTTCTGTGCTTCCATCTCTATGTTATTAATAGTTACTTTCCCATGAGCAATACCTTTTTCGAAGAGATAAGATGATGATTTTCTGATTTAAAAATGTGGAATCTAAGGTCATGTTTTATGGTGTGTTGCGCCTGTCTCTTCATGATACCCATTCACTAGTTACATAATTACTAAATAATGATTGAAGTACTCTTTTCCCAATTTGAACAGTATGTGATATATTTTCCATTATTAAGGGCTAGTTCTCTCTCTCTTTTACCAAGTCTGGTACTATCTCGAATCTCACTGAAATGTGAAATAAGAAATATTAGTTAGCTTATTTGGAAATCCCTTATGTAAGTGATATTCTGTACTCATACTTCATACTGAAAGTCATTACAATTGTGACAATTTGACACCAGATGTTTAAAACCAAGGGTTGCGAATAAATTTGCATAACTCAATCAGAGTTGTGTGTCATATTTCATTTTCTTCTATCTTTAAACACTTGTAGTTTCCATATAATTTGTTTTAATAATTTATGTAATTGTCTAGGCGATATATTATCTAATCTATGCTTAAATAACAATGATTCTTTGACTATCCAATATGCACATAAATCTGACGACACAGAAGCTAATAATCTAAAACAAAAAATGGCAGTTGTTAATTAATTAAAAATAAAGATTTTTATAAACCTGATGGTTGTTAAATTCTATTATTTGAGACACACAAAATTTTTCTTTATTGTGTATTACTTGTATTTAATTATTATTAGAGACTATTATACAAAAGGCTATTTATACAAATTGTGACGTGTACATATACTTACCGTAATACAAAATGTCCAATTTTATCGTAAGAAGAATTTTTCTAACAAATATTCGAATTTTCCATCAAATCCATTAGCAGATCCTTCACTTAGAAGCCTTAAATAATCTAATCTGGTCAAAATACAATCTTCCAAAACATAAAATGTACCCACCATCACCTTTGGTGGTATAATATAAAACATGTCTATGTCTATGTCAATCATATCAGATTCAAATGTGAACTTCAAATTTCGTTACACATGAAAATGCCAATATTTATAAAAATACTCCAAATTTAATTTTTGCAAGTGATATAACTTTTCCTTCGGAGCAGAGACAAAACTGCTTTTCTCTTTCTTGTTTTGTGGATCTATAAGTTATCTCGTTTTTACAAGCTTTTCGTTTATTCATATATTCGTTCTCTCGTTTGTTATACACGTGCATCGTGTATGCGGCAACATTCTCGTTTAGTTTTTTCTCGTTTTTTATTACTTCATCTCATTATCAATTTGGGCTACGATAAATCACATCCATTTCTGTAATTCATGGATAATATTCCTAAGATTACCATTTCTTCAGTTTATTATAGTATAGTATAAATAGATTTTTTAACAGTACATAATTGATATCTTCTTCTTTCTAAGAAGAACTGACACTCAATTCCCAAAAATTCCAAAACATAATATAATATATACGATGACATCATTCATGCATTCGCTCACACAAGCATCGAGCGAAAGACTAGACTGCCAGTCTGGCCCATCCCATCCCATGGTCCGGCCAGTCCGTACGAGTCGTGTAGCTTGAAATCTGACGCCCCTCTCAGCAGATATTGTAAAGGAAGAAGCGGGAAACCAAAACAAACACGAATGATAAAAATAAAAGTGTACAAATTAGAAATTGCACATTGCTCTCATCAACATTTTATTTCACTCAATAAGCTTCATAGAATCCTATGAGGAAATTTGTATTTAATTTAATGTATAATTATTATTAGTATATGTATTCATTTGACTTCCTCATAAAGGAAGCTTTATGAGTGAAATAAAATGTTGATGAAGCAATGTGCAAATTTCTAATTTGCACATTTCAAAAAGAATAATGAAGAAGCAATGTGCAAATTCCTACTAATTTGCACCATTTTTTTTATTTTCATATAAAATTTCAAAGAAATTTTACGAACTTTACTCCTCTGGGTGCCATCCTATTGGACTTTAGGGCCCGGTGCATATATTTTAATAAACAGAGTATTATTAAAGAATAGATATATAGTATTGAATTTGGCTAGAAATGTCCTTGACTTAACAAAACTCGTATAATTTATAAGATACTGTTTTCCTACCCTTATTTCATATATATAATTCTTTAATATTTGGTTGATTAGTTTTTGAGTTATAGCCGTTTGAAATTTTGGAGAATCCGTACCTAAAAAGCAATGTGCAAGTTTCTAACTTGCACACTTTTTCATTATATTGGTAATTTTTTTCTAATTCTATTATTTTCTTAGGTCTTTTCTACCCCTTTATATATAATTCTTTAATATTTGGTTGATTAGTTCCTTGAGTTATATACATATAAGCGAAATAAATGATGAAGAAGCAATGCGCAAGTTTCTAATTTACACACTTTTTTATTATATTAGTAACTTTTTTCTAATTCTATTATATTTTTTAGTCTTTTCTACCCCTATTTCATATATATTTTTTTAAGATTTTGTTGATTCGTTCTCTCTCTCTCTTCAGTTACAGACGTTTAAAATTTCGGGGAATCCGTACATACTAAAAGCCTTATAAAGCTGAGGGTAATATGCATATTAAGCCCCACCTATTAAGACCCCCCTGCCATGACCTTGACCTTGACATATGTTGTCAAGGTCACCCTCCTGAGTGACCTTCAGAAGGTTTTAGCCGGCGGTCATTGTTTACTAAAAGTTATTAACAAAAAGAATTGAAAATATAACAGTTTTTTGAGTACTAATAGACATAAATGACTATAATATTTATGTGGAAATAGTACATGTATGAACGAAGGAAAGTTAGTTAAAGTAGCGAATTGTTGGTATATTGAAAGAAAAGTTAAAGCAGAGAATAGAGGAGTATGTGCTTCAACTTACAAAGCACATACTTGTAAAGCGCTCACTACCTATAGGTTAGGGGGCGCTTTACAAGTGTGTGCTTTGTATGTGCTTCAACTTACAAAGCACATTCTTGTAAAGCGCGTCACTAACCTATAGGTTTTGTCAATAACCAACTATTATCTGCTTTAACAAGGTTTAACATGCTTTTGCCATGATTAAGGCAGAGAATACTTGTATTCACGCTTCTAATACATAAAACAGTGTATATACTTTTCAATATATCAACTATTCTCTCTGCTTTAAATACTTTCCTTTCAATATACCAACAATTAGTCTGCTTTAAAATAACTCCCCCACCAAGTTCTTTGTTTTTAACTTTTTAAACTAAACAATGACAGCCAGCTAAAACTCTTCTGACAGTGCACTCAATCAGGAGAGTGACCTTGACAACATATGTCAAGGTCAAGGTCGTTTATGCCTTCAATACTCAAAATAACTGCTATATTTCAAACTTTTTTGTTTATAACTTTTTAATCAAAACAATGACCGCCGGCTAAAACCTTTTAAAGGTCACTCAGGAGTGACCTTGACAACATATGTCAAGGTCAAGTCATTGGCGAGTGGGGGTCTTAATAGCATAATTACCAAGCTAGAAATAGCCCGATATCTCAAAATTTGCGGAAGTTAGAGCAACCACGAACCTTTCTCCAAAAAATTTAAAATTTTTAAAAAAAAGAACCTCTTTATCGATCATCGCTAAATCATCAATACCAACCTTACTAAGGTAGGTAACACCACTGTAGAACTCGAAAATAAAACGTCTTTTTGCGATTTTTTTTTTGGTGGAAGAAAAAGTAGGAGGATAATTATATTCGAGAATGTCTTAACTATGTATTGAGTATTCACACAAATTTTTTTATTGCAAAATAATAAGAAATAGCGGCGCGGAGCCGTTCCCCCCGCCGTCTCGTTTAATTTCAGGCGCTCCGCGGCACGCAGATACAAGTGCCGTAAAATGAACTGGAACAAAAAACATTCCTTCTATAATTCTGAATCTGCATGAGTATATCTAGTGAAACACGTAGGGGATTTTGAAATATTAATTTTGATTAATTGTGGGTCATTTGAATGTAAAGTTCGATTTTGACCTAAAAAATGGTGGAACTAATTCGTACATATAAAAATTTAAATTTCAACTTCGAAAATCCGCTACGTGTTTTACTGCGGAATGGTGTTTTAAAGATGTGGTAAATTTGGAGTGAAAAAATGAAAATTGTTTGAGTTATGCTGCGTGCCCTGAAATTAGCGGGAACGGCTCCCGCGCCGCCGCATTTTTTATTATTGCAATACAAAAATTTGTGTGAATACTTCAATACATAGTTAAGAACATTCTCGAATATAATTATCTCTCCTATTTTTTCTTTCACCAAAAAAAAAAAGACGCTTTATTTTTGAGTTCTACAGTGGTGTTACCCTTAAGTGATAAGGCCATCACACACAAAATGCATAGCGTAGCATAAGCATAGCATAAGACCGCTGGACCAATGAGCATCCAGCATAAAGTCGCCATATTAATTTACATAAGATGCCTCATTGGTCCAGCGGTCTTATGCTATGCTTATGCGACGTTATGCATTTGTGTGTATTTTTGTGTTAAACGGCCTATACTGTTTAGAGTTAAAGGTGCAATTTCATTGACTCTAGAAACCAGCGTCAAATGGGGGTCACGTGACTTTTGGCGTCAAGAAAATGTAGTGGGGGAAAAAGTTCAGACCGTCTCAGCTTTTTCAGCGTGCCGCAAAATTCAAGGTGTTTGTGATTAAGGTGTTTATACAATAAATGACAACGAGAATGAAGTAATATATTAATATTATATGGTAGATATGGAATATTTTGATCATTCTTGTGCATAAATATGCTGCTTTTTATGGTATTAATAAGTTATGATAACTCTACATTTTAGGTTAGTTGGATATATCTGCTGCAAATATATGAGTGATTAAAATAACTTTTGTAGAGGGATAGAGCTATGTTTGGATTAGTTGGATATGTTAAATAATTAGTGATAAACAATTACTTAGTCATGTTCGCATATATAAACATTTCAATGGAATGGGCTAGCAAACAAAGCTATATTATCCCAGCTACTGTTAATGTTGTCCATGTCAAACAGATTTGCACTAGATCTTGAGGCTAACTACTCACCCAAATTTCTAAAATTGCTCATTCTTTGTGCCAGGAACATCATTATAGCAGCGATAAAATTACTGTAATTCCACAATTTGTTTCTGTAATTCCTACTTTGTTCATTTATTGTAGCACGTCGAGTAATTTCCTACCACAGAGAACGAGCTATTAAATAAATCGGTGGACCAGTCAACTTTTACTGTTATCGCAAGTCGTAAGAGGCGGTTTCACCACGCGCACGTTTGCCGCTTAGACGAGCGGCAAATCTAGTCACGTGACTATATTTGACGCTGACGCTGGTTTCTAGCGTCAATAAAATCGGGCTTAAGTG